>LPNX010710196.1:191728-257503 GCA_001517045.1 Pseudotsuga menziesii | reverse complement strand
TAAGTGCCCCATCCTTCTATGCCACAACATACTTTCATCAATTTGACTCATGTAACATTGTTCTTCATTTTCTAGGATGTATACATTGCTTGGATTTCTCACAACAGTCCTAATAAGTTTTCCTGAATTTTTTCTTTCTGATTTCACACTTCTTGGAGTCAAATATGCAAATGTTCCCTTGATCACAATTTTGACTCACACTTAGAAGATTAGGTTTTAAGTTTTCTAATAACAAAACATTTTTTCTTTAACCTTATTTCTAAGAGCCATTGTACCTTTCCCAATTATTTTAGATGATAGATTAGCTCCAAAAGTAACTTTTCCCTTTTTATCTTGTTTTAGGCTGATGAACTTGTTGGGGTATCTTGTCATGTTCTTTGAACATCCATTGTCCATATGCCATATATTTTGCTTTTCTGTGGCACATAGAACTATTGAACATTTTTCTTTCACATCTTCTATTCTTTTCCAAGCCTTTCTTTGCTCCTTGTCTCTATTTGTGGCTCCTTTTTCAATAGTAGTCAATGGTTTACAATTTATGTCTATATGCCCCAAGTTACCACATTTGTAACATTATTTGTCAAAACTCTGTAAAGGTGCAAAGGAATTCTGACTTCTACATTTTGGAGGATCACTAGAATTGTCTTCCTTGTAGGGAGATTTCTGATTGTATTTTTGGTTCATCCTACAATCAAATGCTTTATGCCAAAAATTGTTACAGACATAGCAATTACCCAAAAAGAGTTGCAAATTTCTGTGTGTCACTGGTTTTCTTAGTATTTTATTTGTCCTCCTTTCATTTTGAAAAGAATTAGATTTTTTACTATCTTCCTTTTCAACTGAGTCTTTGAGCACATCAAAAAAACTCTTTTTGTTTCCATATTATATTGTGGGAGAGGATTGTTTTGACTTCATTCCTTTGTCATAACCCAATCCAATTTTATCACTAGATTATCTTTGGAAACTTAGGATGCCATCTAGAGTTTTTGAGTTTCTCACAAATTTTGATTGAAACTATTCTTCATCAATCTTCATTCTAAGTAAGACTAATTCAACCTCACATTTCTCTAATTCTTGCTTTCTTTTCTTGAGTTGTTGTTCTAGGTTGTTTTCAACCTTTTTAGCTACTTGAAGCTGATTTTTTAAGTAAAAAATAATTCTTTTTGTATCATTGTTTTTCTTTTCAACCTCTGTCCCTTTGGTTTTTAATTTTTTGTACATCCTTTTATACTTTCTTAATTATTCAAGAGCACTTATGATTTATGCTTCAAGGTCTACCACTCCTTTTGATTCATTTTTAGGGTTTTCTCTCTCTACTCCCATGAATAGAACTTATGCTTATTCATCTTCACTAAACTCATTTGAGCAGCTATCATCCATGGAGTAAAAGGTGTTCTTTTTGTTTTTCTTCCTATATTCCCATTTTTTCTTCTTGAAGTCCTCAGGGCACTCATCAATATCTTCATGTTTGGGATAAGGGAATTTGGAAGCAAAGTGACCAATTCCCCCACAATTGAAGTATTTTAAGGATAATTTCCCTTTGTACTTACTTGTACCTTTCTTAATATTTTTAACAAGAAGTGTTGCTTCATCATCAAAGTCTTCTGATTGGATCTTTGTTTTGAATTTCTTGGCTACTTTAGAAGCCTTCAAAGTTGCTTCCTTCTTTTGAGAGTTATCTTGTCCAATCCTCATCACATAAGCTATAAGGATCCCATATAGTTCATTCATGGTAAGTTTGTCGAGATTTTCTCTATCTTCTAGGGTGGAAATCTTAGGATTGTAAATCATTGGAAGTGATCTAAGTACTTTTTCAACTATTTCAAATTCTTCCAATTATGATCCTAGCCCTAGAATATCATTAACAATTTCATATATTCTCTCAAAGTATTTTGATATGTTCTCTTCTTCCTTCATTTTTAGACTTTCAAATTGAGCTTTAAATGTCTGGAGTTTGGCCCTTTTTACCTTGATATCTCCTTCATAGATGTTCTGCAACTTGTCCCAAATCTCCTTCATTGTATCACAATGCATTACTTTGGCAAAAATTGTTCTGTTTAATTCATCCAAGATTACATTGACAACTTTTGCATTGTAGCCAAATCATTTTATTCCTTCAAGATCCGTGGTAGGATATTTTGGATATATATACCCTATTTTTACAGATAACTAAACTTCAAGTCCAATAGACATTAACTGACTTCTCATCCTAACACTCCAGAATTCATAATCATTGCCATTGAATAGTGGAACCTTGGAGGTCATTTTTCCTTGTTGATCCATAGTGATAAACGAGTTCTCTTCAAGCGGTTAAAATTTAGTGAAGAGATTGGTTTTGATACCAATTGTTGATAAATCAAGTAACACTGAGAGGGGGGCGAATTAGTATTAGATATTTCTTTAATTTTTATCACCTTATTTAAAAAGTAAAAACAACAATATAAACATAACACATAATTTTATTGTGGAAACGCAAGTGGGAAAATCACAAACACTTTCGATTACTGCAAAATTATATTTACAAGTATTTTGCAAGCACCAATTTGTTGGATGCTACAACACCCAATATTTTCAGCTATAGCTGAAGGATGGACCAACACCCTATTTACCAGCAACGACTAGAAGGAAGCTACGACTTCCTACAAGATTTTGTTGCCTGCCTTTACTCAACCACCTTTAGATGATTATGTGCTTTTTGTTTTCTGTACACTATGATTTGCAATCTATGTGTACAAAGACACCTTATTTGAATGACTAGAAATTTGTTTATATACCCTTAATCGTGCCTCTCTACCTAATAGTCACAACTCTTTACTGCGGCCCTTAACAAATAAAACTAATTTAGAATTACCTTCTCTATTAATCCTGCGAGTTTAACCATATGATTATGAAATATTTGACTTCATAATATCGACTCAGACATGTTACCTTTCGACTTATTTAATTCTTTGATTTACAGTATGTCGATATTTTCAATTTTGAATCCGAATTGATTGATTCCAATGTCGAACTAAACTTTGTCGATTCTGATGTTGAACTATGATTCTGACTTTCTGATTCAATGTCGAACTAGACTTTGTCGACTCCGACTTTCTAATTCCAATGTCGAACTCTAACTCTTACTCTGACTTCTGTAATGTCCCAGTTTTGACCCCATTTGCATTAAAGGATACATGATGTATATGTTGGAATTAATCGTGGTGAGGAGCTAAAGGCAAAAGCCCCACCATCGATTTGGTTGTGTATGTTTCGACAATGAGGATCGTTGCCGATGGTATATCGTGCTATCCGACACATTATAGTTTTGAGCATCATGTAAATATGCACATCAATTGAAATAAACCTATAGCCAGCTACGACGATGCAACGTTAAATGAAAAGGGCATGATTCCTAAGGTTAAGGGGGGGGTTGTTCAACCCGTGGGGGTCATTAGGAGTTTGCCATGTGTCAACCACCCATTTAAACTTCTGTTGTTTGTTAGTTGGGGCAGTTATTGCTGAATAGTGGTGGGTGTGGCAGGACTATCAGTCCTTGCCCACGTGCCCACTCCACCAGCGGAATCTTCCTCTACACGTCGTTGGGGGCAAAGAAGCGACCTTCAATTCTCCCCACTCTTTCCACTCTCTCCATTCTTCCATTGTCGGGGTCTGGCTCACTCTCACGCAGGAGGGTGTTGGTTTTCCTCCCACCGCGAGTTATTCTGGAAATCCACAAACAGAGAGAGGGAGATCCTGTTTCCTCACGCACCGCTTGGGGAATTTCCCCATCGTTTGTTTAATCCTCATGCACAAGCTGAAAATCAGATGGTTTTTATCTCACGCAGGGGTTGGGGGATTATGATCTCATGCGACAAGCTGAAAGAGCGACATGAAGGGCATGACTCTGCTGTCAATGTTGGGAATCCGTCCTCTTCCCCATCTGTGGACTGTGTAAGGTTCCCGTTGTTTCAATATGGGATTGGGTTGTAGATCTTGCCCTGGTTGGGTTGCTGTGTATGCAAGTACCTTTTTGGGTTGCTGCTGAGTTGTTTTGGCCACGCTAGGGCCAAGAACAACTCTGAGTCGTCTTGTTGACTTGAGTTGTGTTCACCTTGTCATTTGGGGTTGTCACCCTGTTGTATTTATCTCCTCACAGAGCTGTGGAGTATTTGTTTTACTGCGGTATGTAGTGGTTGGTCTTCGGACTGTTGAGAGTAGGATTAGAGGCTGGGTATGCTTGAGAAAACTAGTGTTTGGAGCCACTCAGACAGAGTTAGACTGCTGGATTTCTTCTCCACAACCCTTGAAGAGTATAGGAAAGGGAAATCAGGGCCTGAGGGACTGTGAAGAAAAGAAAGGACTGATTCCTGATGTCAGGTGTGTGGATGTCTTAGAAGTCAGGGTAACTCTGGTGTAGGCGTCCTTAGCTCTCCATTGAGGCCACCAGCTTAGCATTTAGCCTTTCCTAGCTCCTTGACGGCTTGATAAACCCTACTGTGTGGGCTTGGCTGATTTGTGTACCTTGGCTATGTGTAAGCTTGCTTTAACCCTTATTCCTTGAGGAATCATGCCCAGCTCGGGGGTGGGAGTGTTACGGAGAGATTGATGAGCACGGTGGCCTATGGTTGGGTGGAACATTGTAGCGAAGTAGCTGGTTGCGAGACAAGTTCTTTATGAGATAGGTATCCTTGTCTATTTCACCTCTGCAATTATATTTGATGGCTAATGAAACTATGATGAACATGTTGAATGCCTGAATGTATGTTTGCTTCCGCTAGGTATGTAAATGATTATGCATATTAGCATGTTTTATGTTTTAAGAATTTTATTTCAGCATTATATTTATGCATGTTTATGTTCATGGGGCTAGTTTCCCGTATGTTTGATGGTTTGGTAGCGTCCTCTTCGTCGGTCAAAGGGTCGGGGATGTTACAATATGGTATCAGAGCTCATGGTTGTAGCATGGGCCTGAATGGGCTGCGCAGATGCAGTGACAGAGCCATCATTGCAGCATTGGGCCTCAAAAGGCCATGAAAGATCAGCCAGTAGAGGCAGGTTGCCTTCTGCCCAACAGAGATCATAGATTTATGACAGAAAACTTTCACAAATTTTTTTTAAGTGCCAGAATTGTCGGCTCATCAGAAAACTTAGTGAGAAGTTCTTCCGATGCAGCGAATCACTTACTTGGAAGATCCTCCGATGCATCGGAACGCGTAGTCTGAAGACCACCCAACGCGGAGAAAAGATGAAGGAAAGAAAATTTTTCTAAGTCTGATCATCGGCAATCGACGGATATTAGTGATTTCATCACCGATGATTAGATGATGGGAGCGCCGAAACGTCGGCGGAGATCCTGTGAAGGTTGCCGAAACACCGGCTCGCTTAGTCGAGACCATTGGCGAAATTTAGATGATGAACCAACCAAAGCGAGCGGCGGAAAGAAGGCTAAAGAAGAAATTTCGGAAAAGTTTTCTAAGTATGGGAATTGTCGGTTGTCGGTGAAACTTAATGGATGCGGGAGCCATAGTTTCAGCGGGGATCAACCGAAGACCGCCGAAACGTCGGCTCAATATAGTTGAGGAAACATCCAATATTGACGTTCGGCGTCCACAAAAATCTAGTCGTTCGGACCACCGATGTCGTCAGCGAAAGTTAGTTGTTGAGTTCGCCGACATAGAAGGAAGAAGAAAATTTTAAAAATTTTGTTAAGTGTTGGAAACCATCAGCCATCGGCGAAATTTAGACGATGAGACCGCCGATGGACGTCATCGGATATTTATAGAGGATGAAGCTGCCGAGGTCTAGTGAAGTGGATCGGCGAAACTTGGTTGAAGGAAGAGCCGATGCAAAGAAGAAAATTCAAAATTTTTCGAAGTCATGAAATCATTGGCGATGATTAGTTGAATTCATCGCCGATGGATAGACAATGGAACCATCGATGAACTACATCAGAAGAGATTAGCCGATGATGCATCCGCCATTGCGGCTGCTTAGAAGACTAACCGCCCGATGTTAGCGCACCTGAGTGCCGATACTGTGGGAACTACAGTTGTTGAGACCGCCGATGCAACGGACAAGAAAAGAAAATGTTTCAGGAAGGAATTTTTCTGAAAAATTTGTCTAAGTACCAGAGACGTCGGAAAAACTTAGTTGTTTGGCTCGCTGATGCGGCAGAAAACATTGGCGGAGTTTAGAGGATTAGAACACCGATGGACGTGATTGGAAAATATTAGAAGATTGGAGCACTGGTCGGAAAAATTAGTCGTTCGTGCGTCCGCCGTTGCGGCTGTTTAGTGGCCTACCCTCCTGACAGATAGTTGTTCCGAACGCCGATTAACGGTTGGTGAACCGCCGTTGCAGAAGCCTAAAGAACTATCCGTCCGATGAGTAGAGGATCCGATCATCGATGCAGATCGGAAGCTTAAACCACTACAAGTCCGACACGCCGGAAGGGAACAAGTGAACAAATTACCGATGAACCACAGAGAAAGTTAGTGGATTTGGTCGTCGAAACATCGGAAAGATGGTGGAAAAGAGACCCGATGAACAGTCCTTGGCATCGCTGATGCCGTCTAGAAAACTTACATCGGAGAGATATAGTCGAGGGAATCGTCGATACAGCGGAAACCTAAAGTTGATGGGGCCTTGATGAGCACCGGAGAATTTAGTCGTTTGGGTCACCGAAGTGTTGGAAGACTAGTCCACTAAGGGTCCGAAACGTCAGAAAATTTGTTGGGATGAGACCCAATTTTGACCAAGGAAAAATTGGGGTTTTGCAGTGAATTCTCATTGGATTTTTCAGTAGGAAGAAAACCCTAGGTGGCTGAAGTTCTCATTTCAGACCAAAATTCAGTGGTGTGTTTTGCCATCATTTTTGAAATGATGTGGTTTTTACACCCGAGGTCAGAATGAAGCTTGTGGATAGGCGTTGGAAAGCTTATCCAGCAGGGAACAAAGGAGAGTCACCAGAATTTGAATGTGGAGCAGCAAAGTGCTAGTGATTGCTTGGAAAATAAAAGTGCTGCTGTTAATATGGACAAATCCGGGAATTACATGCCTATAAGTAGTAAGACCATGAAGTCAAACCAGCTGTTGTGTGGAAGAGGAGTTCCATGCAAGGATGAGGGACTTAAAAAGAGAAATTTCCTTAAACCCTGTCTTGCTAATTATAATTACATTTTATAAGTTTTGCACATAAAATGTATGAGGATATGCCTTGCATGCATAGGATATTACATGTTGGTAAGAGTAGTGAGAATTATACATTTATAATGAGCCACTAATGATAATTATTGCATTGATGTTAGCATTAGTGGGAAAACCAACGACAACATGGACATGGCTGAATATGTTGTTGATGCTGATGAATGCGACTAGCAACCCTATCGAGAAAGGGATAATGCAACAAGTCCAGAATCAAAAGTTGGTGAGCAAATTCTGCAATCTCCTGCAAAGGACCAACCAAACTGGTAATGTCAAGGGTGTAAGTAGGACCCATGAAGGTAAGAGTTTAATTATGACAATTGTATGGAGTGGTAAAGCAAGAGGTCTCATACCATGTGGGTATTTGAATTTTATACTGCATTCATAGAGAAATGTGTCGTGCCTGTATTATGTTGTTATGAGCTTAGTAGCCCAAGGAGAGTAAGCACTGGTTATCTTGATGATAGTCATGCATCCTATATGAAGTAGTCATGGTTAGGCCATGCATGGTATGTTTGAATGCATAGTATTCCTGAATCAATGCAAGGTAGCATTGAGTGGGTATGCATTAAAAGATTTTATAAATCTTGTAGTTATGCATTGAATGGATGCATACGAAAAATATGAGGAAATGCTGTAGATATGCATACATAAGTATGGGTGCAATGCATGAATGCATAGAGATAGTGCATGAGTTATTATGAATAACTAACGGCTGAAATGATGAATTGACGACAATTCTGGAACCATTTCAAGAGCCGTTATGAATGCAGGATAGTAAGTGCATGAAGAGGGCAGTCGGGATCCATTGGTTTCCGGAAATGCTCTATGGAAGGGAAAGGTGGTACAAATGATACACTTGTGAAGTAAGGAGTATCTAAACATTTCATTTAAATTGCATAAATGATGTGACTGTACCCTGTAATTTAAAGTATGATAATGATTGCATGAAGTAAATGGGTTTTGGTAATATTGATGTGATTAACAGCTGGAAGTATTGAATTTTATAAATTCTGAAAATGCTTCAGTGATGGTTGCGGCAATGAAAATGTTATATGCATCCAGACTTACCAAGTGTTTGGCTGATTGAAGTTCAGGTTTCAGGTAGATTGCTTGGGGCATGGAAATGTGAGTAAGACCATGACAAAGACCAGAATCTACAATGTGAAAGAGCCAAACCTCATGAGAAGTGTCTCATGGTTGTGAAAATAGTTTGTATGCATAATGGGTTGCTAAAATTGAATTTGTGAATTTTGGATTTGAGAAATTGCTGACAACTACCAATCACTATTGGCTTGCATAAGATTGTGTCAGGAGGATGCATTGTAAGTGGGTATTCATGTTATGCTAGTAAGCATAACATTATAATGGGCATAGTGGTGCTGCTTACAAGAGACCCACAATTGAGGATCACCTCATTGCCAAGCAAATCAATTTCTGTAGTAAACAAAGTTGCAAATTCTCATTGAATTTAATTACTAATGCCATTGCTTGGTTATGGAACAATCAAATTTGGAGTGTATTATCAGATAATGATTGATTGTTTGGCTATTTGATGAATGTGCCAAGGGTACACACTGCAGGAAGATCATGTGTGATGGCCTGTAGGAGCCAAACTTCATGGGAAGGATTTCCCTTATCTTGGAAATGGGTTTCAGGTGAAACTCCATTGGACATTTTGGGAATGTCTCATCTGCACTGCATGTTTGGTAAGCAACATGAGTGAGATGATATAGGTTATGTCGGTAAGATGCGTGGATACGAAATGTAAAGAGGAATTGGGATGGCAAACCGAGGGACTGTCAACTCAGAGAAGGGAGCCCCCATTCCTCCTTAACGAAGGAATATTGCATCGACAAATGGATAAGTGTTCTGTGACCCTAGCTAAGAATATGCATGTCAAATTATTAAAAATCCATATGCAGAACATGTTTTGATTTTATTTCCATGATAACCGATTGCTTGAGTATGAATAGGGCCTACATGGCACACACCGGAAAAGGGTGCACACTTTTTCGATGTCGGATCATGGAAGGGTTTTCAATATTGATTACACTCTAGGAAGTGGACGCACTCCTGGTGTCTCAATACTTGATAGTGAATGATGTGAAATATGATTACAGTTTTAGAGCAATAATGCTAACGAATATGCTTATATTGCTTGTGTTGACAGGATAAACAGATGTAGTCTTTTATTGTACACTAAATGGACAATGGCTTGTGCTCATCCTACCTTCTATTAAAGAGGACAGAGAAGGAGACATTCCTAAGGGACTGTCAACTCAGAGAAGGGAGTGGTCTCTTGTGAGATATGGGGTAGTGGAATTAGGGCTCACTACTGGAAATGAAACCTGGAAATGGTCGTTTATTGTTGATATAAGTGCATGTGTTATTGTTGATGGCTTGATAAACCGAACTGCATTGGCTTGGATGATGATTGGTTGTTTATTTAAGTGCATTGTTGATATAAGTGCAGGCGATTTGTTGACGTTCTGATAAACCCAAATGAAGGTTGGCTTGATTGTGCCTGATATATATAAAAGGATGTTGTGAAGCAGCCTGCGTGCTGACCTAACATCCAAGTCCATAGGTAATCCCAAGGATTGCAAAGCGAAGCAGGATCCTGTGGACCAGAGAGGAAACGCACAATACAGATAAGTATTGGATTATTTTGCAATTCTTGCTTATGAATATGCATGTGTATATGATTTGGTTATGATGTTTTAAGCTCTTGTTTAAGAGGTAAAAATCGATGGGAATAAACTAAACATGTGAATCTATTCAATGTTTGAATATAGGTATCGCTGGAAGCGAGGACTACGAAAGCATCCTAGAGGTGCATATGGACATGTGACTGTCCTGAAGAGCTCAGAATGAGCAGTAATGAAAAAGGTGCTAGTGAGGCTGTGAAGGTCCTAGAAGCCAAGACAAACCATGTGGGGAGGCTCCATGGTTGAGAGGTCTGAAATAGACCAGAGACACTAAGTGTCATGACCAAGAGGGATTGGTCCAGCATTCACGGTGAAGTGAAAGAGGCTGAGAGCATGAAAAGTCATAGTGATGGTGTGGGATTCCATGATGGAACAAAACAAAGAGGGGAAAAACTCTTACTGCTCTCTCTTACCTTTTGATTATATATATATATATATGTTTATGCATTGTGAAAACAAAGGATTGTTGAATGCATGTATGATTGAGAATGAAATGTGTGTATTTGCTTAAAGTAAATTGTGAATGCTGGAATAGTTAATTCCCTACCCAAGAATGGACATGAATGAGCTCATGTGCATGTTGGGAAGGCATGAAAAATATGAAAGTCTCATTGATGATACTTGGACTGTCATGACAATTGAGCAATTAATTGACTGATATTAATGCCTATATTATGCTTGGTCTAACAGAATTTCAATGATGCATTTCACAGGTGAGAAGAGTGAAATCCAATGGTGCACATTGACCATGGCAGCAGACCAAAAGCTGCTGGACTTGGCTGGAAGTCTCCTTCAAACGATTGCCAGGACTCAAGAGAATCTTGGAGAGATGCTCAAGATACAGAAAAGGCAGAATGAGATGAACCATCAGATTTTGCAAGACTCTATTGGTTTGCAAAAGAAGGTAAAAAGCCTTCTGGGGGCAATCTGTAAAGGCAAGGAAAGTGGATCAATGATGGGACATTCGTCCAAGCAATCCGTTAAGAAACGTTCCAGGCATGAAGACTCAAAGGAAATTGAGCAAGTAAAGATGAAGCAACCAGCAAAATGTGGGAAATGCAGAGGACATCATTTACGCTGGGACTTCCCAATGAGGGAACATAAAGAGGGCAACAGCCACAAAGTTCCTCGACTTGGGGATGAGTCGAAAGCTGAGAACCAGCAGGAGAAGCTCGTGGAAGCCAAGGGGCTTGGTCCTGAAAGTTCAAAGTAAATAATTGAACATGGGACAGATCTGCAAAATTTTGAAATTTTGATGTGCAAAATGTATATGTATTCCTACGTATTGGAACACCGAGGACAGTGTTATTCCAAGGGGGAGGGGATTGTAATGTCCCGGTTTTGACCCCGTTTGCATTAAAGGATACATGATGTATATGTTGTAATTAATCGTGGTGAGGAGCTAAAGGCAAAATCCCCACCATCGATTTGGTTGTGTATGTTTAAGTAATGGGGATCGTTGTCGATGGTATATCGTGCTATCCGACACATTATGGTTTTGGGCATCATGTAAATATGCACATCAATTAAAATAAACCTACAGCCAGCTACAACGGTGCAACATTAAATGAAAAGGGCATGATTCCTAAGGTTAAAGGTGGGGGGGTTGTCCAACCCGTGGGGATTATTGGGAGTTTGCCATGTGTCAACCACCCATTTAAACTTCTGTTGTTTGTTAGTTGGGGCAGTTATTATTGAGTAGTGGTGGGTGTGGTGGGACTGTCAGTCCTTGCCCACATGCCCACTCCACCAGCGGATTCTTCCTCTTCACATCGCTAGGGGTAGAGAAGCGACCTTCCATTCTCCCCACTCTTTCCACTCTCTCCATTCTTCCATTGTCGGGGTCTGGCTCACTCTCACGCAGGAGGGTGCTAGTTTTCCTCCCACAGCGAGTTGTTCTAGAAATCCACACACAGAGAGAGGGAGATCCTATTTCCTCATGCACCATTTGGGGAATTTCCCCATCGTTTGTTTAATCCTCATGCACAGACTAGAAATCAGATGGTTTTTACCTCACACAGGGGTTGGGGGATTGTGATCTCATGCGGCAAGCTGGAAGAGCAGCCTGAAGGGAACGACTCTGCTGTTCATATGTTTTTCCCTGTCAATGCTGGGAATCCGTCCTCTTCCCCATATGTGGACTGTGTAAGGTTACCGTTGTTTCAGTATGGGATTGGGTTGTAGATCTTCCCCTGGTTGGGTTGTTGTGTATGTAAGTACCTTTTTGGTTTGCTGCTGAGTTGTTTTGGCCACGCTAGGGCCAAGAACAACTCTGAGTCGTCTTGTTGACTTGAGTTGTGTTCACCTTGTCATTTGGGGTTGTCACCCTGTTGTATTTATCTCCTCACAGAGCTGTGGGCTGTTTGTTTTACTACGGTATGTAGTGGTTGGTCTTCGGACTGTTGAGAGTAGGATTAGAGGCTAGGTATGCTTGAGAAAATTGGTGTTTGGAGCCACTCAGACAGAGTTAGACTGTTGGCTTTCTTCTCCACAACCCTTGAAGAGTATAGGAAAGGGAAGTCAGGGCCTGAGGGACTGTGAAGCAGAGAAAGGACTGATTCCTGATGTCGGGTGTGTGGATGTCTTAGAAGTCAGGTTAAATCTGGTGTAGGCGTCCTTAGCTCTCCATTAAGGTCACCAACTTAGCATTTAGCCTTTCCTAGCTCCTTGACGGCCTGATAAACCCTACTGTGTGGGCTTGGCTGATTTGTGTACCTTGGCTATGTGTAAGCCTGCTTTAACCCTTATTCCTTGAGGAATCATGCCCAGTTCGGGGGTGGCAGTGTTGCTGAGAGATTGATGAGCATGCTGGCCTATGGTTGGGTGGAACATTTTAGCGAAGTAGCTGGTTGCCGGAAAAGTTCTTTATGAGATTTGTATCCTTGTCTATTTCACCTCTGCAATTATATTTGATGGCTAATGAACTATGATGAACACGTTGAATGCCTGAATGTATGTCTGCTTCCGTTGGGTATGTGAATGATTATGCATCTTAGCATGTTTTATGTTTTAAGAATTTTATTTCATCATTATATTTATGCATGTTCATGTTCATGGGGCTTGTTGCCCGTATGTTTGATGGTTTGGTAGCGTCCTCTTCGCCAGTCGGAGGGTCGGGGACGTTACAACTTCGACTTGTATACGACTTTGACTCGTGATTCTGATTCTGAGACTTTGTCGACTCCAACCTCGACTTCAACTGACAATGGTCAACAAGCGATCGACAATAGATCGACTTCAATTGACAATGGTAGACAATAGGTTGACTAGGTCTACTTCGACTGAAAATCGTCAACAATAGGTCGACTAGTTCGACTTTGACTATAATACAATAGATTGACACCAACCTTCGACACTTTTGACTACATATGGTGACGACCGACTTGCTATCCTTTTCCTTTGTTATTATTGAAATTATTTGACATCAATGACAATCATGCCCAACACCTACAAGGGTTTATATGTTTTAAATACCGATAAGGTGTTATTTAAAGATCTATGCAGTAGATAATTACCTCTTGTTAACCTATTGTATAATATTTACTATTCATAAAAAATAATCCAAATACACCGTATACTTGCTTGCCATGGTCACTAGGTTTAAGCGTTTTTATGTCGGTTACAATTTTTCCCGAAGAAGATTCTGCTATGTGTTGACTGTAATAATAATCTTGATCTAATTTTATTTCCTTCTTTTAGTATCTACATTCAACATAGGGGTTATAGTAGCATTACTTCTATGAATTCTTCTTTGTTTCGTAGCCAGATAACCTATTATAAAAAGGTCATGATCATTTGATCTACACGATCATTGAATATTTTCACATTACAAAAAAATTATGGTTGATGGATATGACCAACCGATTTGGGCTTAAGTCTAACATACTATAAGATATTAAAAACAATTTTATAATTTCCTTATTAATGTTATAACTGTTTATGTAAAAAAATCCTATTAGTTACTACAAAAATAATGTTGTGTGTCCATACTATGTACTCGATATCTACGTTAAATTATTCAAGAACAATTAATCTTTCTCAAATAATTCGAATGAATATATATATATATATATATATATGATTAACAGACCCAAATTCATTTATCAATAACCGTTTTAAAATAACCAGACTCTTTAAGATTATATTGAATTTAAACCTCTTACTGAGGATTATGAGTAATGATAATCATTCTTTCATCATCATAATGGAATAAAATCCGAAATAATTTGTAAGCATTTATTGCTTGAAAAGAGATTGTGAAATCATCCATAAGTACTAATCTGAAGCATGGAATGCAAAGTAATAAACTTCATAATAACTATTCTGCAACGGAACTCCCATCCATAGAATGCAAAAAAGCACAACCTATGTTTTATGCAAGTTCGCCCTCGAGCCAAGATGAGATTCCACCAAGGAAAATAAACACTTTTCCTTTTAGAACCCTTAATTTTTTTCTTCTATGTTACTCTTTAAATTCAAAATTCAAATCGCTCGCCATTGGATCAGTTCTAGGAATATATTCTAACTACACACCTTCTATAGTAAGTCGGTACTTCAAGTACCTCTCATCACCCAAAGGGCTAGAAAAGATACAGTATATTTGGTTACTTCTATTTGTTGAACATTCACATCCTAGTGAATAAAACATAAACATATTTCTCTTTTTCTTCCCTAAACGAGATTGGACTTCTTTTCTTCTTGCTTCTTTGTCATTTACTTTCTTGGAATCTGTTACAATTACTTAAGCTTTAGGTTTAAGTTTATTTAATTTATTACTTTAGTTCGATATTTCTTTTCATTAATTTATTTCCTTTTCTTTTTAACTTTTCCTCCCCTCTCCTAGTGGAATTTCATGTTGCATATTTCTCTGTTGTTGATTTATTTTCATAAGGTAATATAACTTTGCATACTAAAATAAACATAAATAACCAAACAATTTTGTTTTTCAATTTCATAATTCTACTTGGATATTGTTTTTCCTTATTACATCAAAGTAATGGGAAATTGGGGTATTACGCCCCCCTCCCACCCCACCCTTAAAAACAATCCGTCCTCAGTGCTGAAACTTTCTATGCCTCTTTTATGGCATCTTCCATTTCTCAAGTTACTTCTTCAGGTTCAAAATGCCTCCATACACTTTTACGTGTGCAATGGTTCTATTCTTGAGCTGAATTTCCCTCTTGTTCAAAATGCATAAAGTTTTAGACTTAATTAAGTCCCCTTCTGGCTCCACTTGTACAACATACCGATCAATTATATCTTTAGGGTCATGTAGTTATTTTTTAAGTAATGAAACGCGAAATACATTGTGAATTCTAGTAATAGATAGGAGTGTTAATTGGTATGCTACTAGTCCAACACGAGCCAATATTTGAAATTGTCCATAAAACCTTGGGGACAACTTTGCACAGTTACCCAGCTTTAAGGAAATTCTTTTTGGTTTGACCTTCAAATATACATGACCTCCAACCTGAAATTATCTTGGTATTATTTTGAAATATTCCTAACTCTTTTGTCAGTCTTGTGCCTCCTTTAAATTTTGTCTTACCTTTGTTAGAATGTCTGACCATTTCTTTCAACATATCGGGACAAAGCATTATTATGTTGGTAGGATCATCCCAACTTATTGGTGTAGTGCACTTATGACCATATAAAACTTCAAACTAACTCATCTTAGATAAAGTCAGGTAATTATTGTTATATGTAAACTGTACTAAATATAAATCTTCCCATTTAGTCAGTTAACCCATTACATACATATGAAGCATGTATTTAACCACTTGATTAGTCCTGTTTGTTTGTCTTCATGTTTATGGATGGTATGACATACTAAATTAATTGTGTAACTAAACTAACAAATAATTCTTTCCAAAAATTGGAAGTAAATTTAGTATCCATGTTTGATATAATGGTGTTTGTTGGAGGCGCTAGTTGGTGAGCCGACTAGTCGAGTTAACCGACTAATAAGATATTAGGTCAGCCTCCAAAGGTCATGTTGGTTGACCGAACCGACAAGTAGTTACTCATAACTATTTTGTGAATCATATATAATAGGCTGTTGAGCCAGTGAAGAACTTGGTTAAGTTTTGTATATGTATGGACCCTCATGTGATTCTATAATATAATTTGTTATTCCACTACCTATTCTTGTCTCTTGTCTTTGTATGTTTGTTTAATTATTATGTGTATTATTGGTAACCTTATGTGATCTGTGAGACTACAACATTGGTTCCATTGCTGGTAATACATATATGAATGGCATAACCATGCGTAGATGATATCAGAGCAAGAGATTAAGAATCGATGGGAGCGTAAGATTGCAAATTACTTACAAAACTATGTGAGAAGAAATAGATTAACCATTGCTTAGGTGAAGGAGAAATTATTCACCGAAACACATGAGAAGTTTGTAGAGTCAATACCTCAGCTGTTGAAAAAACTTCTGGATGAAAAAGTCGAAAGTAACTAAAGACCAAGCGTTACTGGAGAAACTGATTCGAGGCGGATGAACAAACTTGTCGGAGTGGTTTGAAAAGATCACAGACGAATTCTGCAAAGAACAAGCCATGGAGGAAACAGTTTCGGTCGAAAGCATTGAGAAAAGGTTCTATACAGACCTCACTGAGTAGTTCCTTTGCTCCTTACCGAACCTTTTATTCAAATTATTAATTGAGAAGGGAGTGGGCCATATCATAGAGGCTCGTCCATCACTACGCGAACTGCCACCAAATACTAACTGGGCGGAGAAACAAAAGAAGTGGGAAAAATTCATTGTCGAAAGGGAGTGGGAGTACTTCCTAAGCAAATAAACAGAACTATCCGAGCTTTCTAAAGTATCGGGTAGGCTATGGGGGGGCAACTGGCCATGTGTCAGGGTAGAGTAAAAAGGATTCTAGTCGACTAAAGAAAATACCATCACGAACAATGAAAAGTCGACCTAAGAAAGAAATTGGACGGACATTGACACATAAAGGTACGTCGGACTTGCAGAAGTTAGAAAGAGAGAAGAGGCAGAAAAGAAGGGAAGAGAGAAGAGAGCAATATAGAGCATTACAAAGAGGAATGACCACCAGGGTGACAGAACAAGGAAGAAATCTGCCAGAGTTGGGTCATGATCGACATGAAGAAGGCATGGATGAAGAAGCATCACCCATGGAAGAAGACTTGTGGATAGAGCAGCGAGAAGCTCTCCAACTAGAAAATCCCCAGGAGGTGAGACCTTTGTCTCTGAAAAATCCGAGTACTCGAATTCAAGCCATCGTCGAAGAAGACCTGCGACTAAGAGCTGGTGAGTTCGGTATATGGAGCCAACTAGATGATGAAGTAAATGATGATAATCATTTAGTAATCCGTCGACCAGAGGAAGGAAATTGGGTAACACTTCAGGCATACCCTTCCAACTGAAGTATCCACTTGCTCTACTTGACACATGAAGGAGCACCCCCTGCCAAACACAACTTTACAAGAAACATAACGGTCGGACTTGCAAGCACATCAGTGTAGCTGGACATCAATAGAAGAAGTCGACCCAAACCGACTATTGGTAGGAGAAGAAACAACAAACAAAACAACCGACGGGAACGAAAGTTTTGTCGACAACAATTGTGAACAACGAGATACGCCGAATATCCCACTACCCCCACCACCACCCCCGCCACGGCCACCTCCTAGAGGAGATAGCGACACCGACATGGGTCACGGATCAACACATATCCCCCTGTACGAGGATGATGAAGATCCTAGATGACATTGGTTCGTCTGTGAGTCAATATGGGAGGGAAAATCAAGTTACGGTCGAAGAACGACAGATGGCACAGTTCGTCGGAGCTTTACGAAAAAGAGCACTAACCTGGTATATGACTTATATCAAGAGAACTCCCCAAGCATCCAAAGCAATTTTTAAAACACCAGATGCAAAACATCTGGCAGCCAAAAAGCTGAAAACAACATCTCAGAAACTAATAGAGTCCATCCGAGAATATGATAAGCGATGGAAAGACCTCCTCAGCCAACTAGACTATGTAATTGATGACCAATTATTAATTCAGTGGTTTCTTGTAGGTCTATCACAGAAAATCTGGCGGCACATAAGCTTGGAGACATTTAAAACATATGAAGACGCACTTACCAAAGCTCTGCAAGTAGAGATGGATGAAGATTTCCCAGCATATCCCGTCGATACCAGGTTGGAAGAATAGCTCGAAATCATTACAAATTGTTCAATTCAAGAGAAGATGTCGACTCTGTCAAGTCTCACCACCTTGACCATCGATATCCAGAACGCTCTACACAGTTGGGCAGAGTTTCAACACCAATTGGCCATTAAGGAAGAAGCTATTGTAGAAGTATGTGTGCAAAAATGACCGTCCATTCGTTTACATAGTCCATGAAGACAAAGAAAATGCAGTAACTATTTTAGACAAAAGAATTTTTGAAATACCTTCCTTGTTTCTTCGGGACGAAGAAAGATTTTGTTCCTGGGGGAGATGTTGGAGGAGCTAGTCGATGAGCCGACTAGTCGAGTTAATCGACTAATCGGAGATTAGGTCGGCCTCCAAAGGTCGTGTCGGTTGATCAAACCGACAAGTAGTTACTCATAATTGTTTTGTAAATCATATATAATAAGTTGTTGAGCCAGTGAAGAACTTGGTTCAGTTTTGTATATGTATGGACCCTCATGTGATTCTATAATATAATCTGTTATTCCACTACCTGTTCTTGTGTCTTGTGTTTGTATATTTATTTAATTTTTATGTGTATTATTGGTAACCTTATGTGATCTGTGAGATTACAACAGTCTTTGGTATTCCATGAAGTCAAAAGATTTCGTTCATAAATATTTTTTCTACATTAATAACTTTAAATCTTGACTTTATTGGGATTAAATGACATGCTTTTCTTAATTTGTCAATCACTACCATTATCGCATCATGATGTTTTCGAGTTTTTGGCAAACTTGTTATGAAGTCCATAGAAATAATTTCCCATTTCCATTCTAGAATGGGTAATGGTTGTAACAAATTTGTATGGTGTTGGTGTTCTTCCTTCACTTGTTGACACTCTATACATTTCCCCAAATATTTAGCTATCTCATTTTTCATCTTGGGCCAATAATATAATTATTTTATTACTGTTACCATCTTTTTATATTCTAGATGGTCTGGATATGGTCTTTTATGCATTCCATCTAGAATTAAAGTTTTTAAGTATGTTTCATCAGGTATTTAAAATATATCCTTAAACATCATAAATTCTTCCGAATTTATGCTGAAATTTGCAGGGCTTTGTTCATTCTGTTCAGATTGTAATTTTGCCACAATTTTCCTATTAAAACAATCATCTTGCAACGTTGATTTAAGTTTGGATTTCAAGTCTACCGGTTGTTTGTTTGCTGTAACATGTATATCATGAATTTTTCTACTTACAGCATCAACTACCTTATTCTCTTTCCCCTTGATATGTTTTATTTTAAAATCGTTCTCACATGAAAAAAGATAACCATTTGGCTTTTCTAGCATTAAGGTTTGGCTATTCAAATAAGTACTTCAATCTTATATTGTTTGTGAGTAGGAGAAATTTCATGCCTATTAAATAATGACGCCACATCTTCAAAGCATGCATCATGGTCATTAATTCTAAGTCATGAGTAGCATAATTATGCTCATGAAGCTTTAGTTTTCTAGACTCAACTTATCATGTGGCCTTCTTGTGACAAGACACCTCCTACCCCTTCCTTACATGCATATGTACACACTACAAATTCCTTATGTGGATCGACAATTTTCAATATTGGAGTCGTTGTTAGCAGGTATTTGAACCTTTGAAAACTATCTTCATACTTTTTAGATCAATTCCTTTCCACTGCAAGGAAATGGTGAGAAAAGCAAGTTTAGAAAAACCTTATATGAACCTTCGATAATATCCAGTTAGACCCATAAATGATCTAATGTCTAATACATCCTTAGGCGTTGGTAATTCATTTATTGCTTTAACTTTATCAGGGACTACTGATATAATATGACCCAGGTACTGTAATTTGTTTTGAAAGCATTCACACTTATTAAATTTAGCATAAAGACGATGTACTCTTAATGTTTGCAAAACTATCCTTAAATGTTGTTCATTTTCTTCTTCATCTGCTTAGATGCATTTTTCCCAATTTCTCGGCAATTTCTCAGCAATTTCTTGAGAAAAACTCGACAAAACTTGGCTCAAAATTTTTGGTGATTTTTTGAGAAAAAATTGGCAGGGGGTAAATCTTGTGATTTCTTGGCACATTGCTAATTTCTGAACGATCATTTCAACACTTGTTTTCCTCACTTCAAGCCTTTGGCCAAAGTATATTCCAAGAGGATTCGTTGGAGCCACACAATTTTCCCAAGTGAAGTCGATCCATGTGCTAGGTGAGAAAATGAAAAGCTAGGACTTAATTTGATGTTGAGATTTGCTTTATTTGATTCCAAGATGCCTCCATATGTTTTCCAGAATACCATATCATATCAATTTTCCTCAACGTGTGTGCCACTAGCACATTTAGCCAAGTCAACTTAGGCAAATTAGGCAAATTTTCCCTTAATTAATCAAAAAGTGCAGTCTCAATTGAAAATTAGAACATAAGTGCACTTTATGACATCTTAGTAAATAATTAGACACAAACTTAGGATTTTTAAAGAAAAAACTGTTGGAATTCTTATTTATACTGAGAAGGGGGGGTGAATTTAGTATAAAGCGCATATCATGCAATTTTCATTTAACAAATGGTACTCCAATTTCTATTTCAGTCAAAATAGTAAGATACACCAGTGCACACAAAGTATATATATATTACATCGAAATATGGGAGACACCAATATCCAAGATGTGAGCACCAACTCACTCAGACAACAATCTAATTGGGACATGAATCCCACAAACGAGCATCAACTCGATGACTTCAGGGACCAACCTGTAAGGAATCCAATCCTATGTGCAAGAACCAACTTGTTGACTTCAGGCATTGACCTAAGAGGACACCAATCCTTAGGCACAAGCTCCTACTTGTTGTGTTGTTGAACCCAGTGATAGATTAATTTTACTCACAACAATTATCAATTGAACATGCAAAATCACTCACAAAAGAGACTGAATAATGAGCTGAACACTAAACTGTATTGAATAAGTGTACAATAGCCAACCCTGTAACATAATAGGTTGCTGCATTAAATAATTACATAAGGGATTCGAATGCATGAAGAGCAATTCGAATCTAGCATAAAGCAGACTTACTAAAATTAAGCAAATCCCCCATAGGTGCAAAAAGCTGATCCCAAATCAGTCATGGAGCTCACGAATTGGAAAAAGCAATTAGGCAAGCTAAAGAGTGATGGAATGACAACTCATACATGCTTTTCCAAGGAGAAAATAGTGGAGGATGAATAGGACAAAAAACTAGTTCACCTCACCTAGTCAAGCTTTTCCATTTGCTTTAAAACACTGAAAAAGCAAGCAATAAAGCAGAAAAAGCAGAAGGGCGCTTAGGAGGCCAGGAATAAAGCAGATTTGATTCCTTGAGGTTTCCCAAGCGCTACATGAGTCAAATAAGGCAAGTTTGACCACTATGGATAGGTAAATGACAACTTGCATAAGGTGGGACACAAGAACTAGGCATATAATGTCTAAGGTAGGTAACTATGGGTTGATTATTCTAACACCCCCCCTTAAGCCTGACTTATGGGTAATATATCAGAAAATTATAGGTCCTAGCAATAAGGCTTAGTCACCCTTTACATACTGCATGTCCATACAACCAAGGAAAGAGGCAAAAACCACATGGGAAAATCCTCCCTTAAACATGGACTGTAAAACAAAATTTGGAAATCTTGTCTTCACTTATGCTTCACAGCATGATCAACAATCCCCAGCAGTGATTTGAGATTGCTGAAGTTATTCTCACAAAATGCTTTGGTGAAGATATCAGCTACTTGTTCTGAAGATGAACAGAAGAGTAGGTGAATGGTGCAATCATGCACAAGCTCTCTGATGTAGTGCATATGGATCTCAATGTGTTTGGTTTTCTGCTTCTAAACTAGATCTTTGCAAATTCGAATGGTACTCTGGTTATCACAGTAGATGGTAGTTGAGTACTCTGATTCGAAGCCACACTCTCCAAGTAAACCCTGCAACCATAAACATTGAGTTGCTGCATTAACAACTCCTCTGTACTCTGCTTCTATAGATGAGAGTGCAATGGCACTATGTTTCTTGCTTGACCAGCTGATTGGCCCTTTTGCAAGCATGAACACATATCATGATGTGGACTTTCTGTCTGTGCTATCACTTTCCCAATCATTGTCAGTAAACCCAATCAAATCAAGATTAGATTTTGCTTTATAGAAGATCCCATTTGTCCTTGTTCCCTGAACAAAGTTAAGGATCATTTTGGATGCTTTCCAATGGATCTCATGAGGCTGATCCATGTATCTAGAAGCCACACTTACTGCATAAGAAAGATCATGTCTAGTATGTGTAAGATACAACAAACATCCAATCAATTGCCTATACAGTGTATTGTTTACCATAGGTGAAGAATCAACTTCTTCCAGCTTCACTCCTGAAAGGAAAGGAGTTTTGCTTGCTTTGCAATCCTTCATTCTGAATTTGTTCAGCAAATCCAAGGCATATTTGGACTGGTGCACCTTGATTCCAGCTTTGGTTTGAGCAATCTCAAGCCCCAAAAATTGACTTAAGAGCCCCAAATCTGTCATGGAGAAGGCTTGGTTCATTGCACCCTTTAAGGAAGCAATCTCATCCTTGGAGCTTCCTGTAATGAGGAGGTCATAAACATATAACACAATGATCATTAATGAACCATTAATTAACTTCAAATAGACATTTGGATATGATTTGCACCGAACAAAATTCAGTGATAGCAAGAAGCTATCGATCTTGGCATACCAAGCTCGGGGGGCTTGCTTTAGCCCATACAATGACTTTCTCAACCTGCACACAAGAGAAGGGTTAGTATCAAAACCTTGAGGCTGCTGCATATATATCTCTTCAGTGAGATCTCCATTCAGGAAGGCACATTTTACATCCATGTGATGTACCTCCCATTGCCTTGAGGCTGCAATGGCTAGGGCTAGCCTGATGGAATCCATCTTTGCCACTGGGGCAAAGGTTTCATTGTAATATATCCCATGAACCTGTGAGTATCCCTTGGCTACCAATCTGGCCTTGTACTTCAGTGGTGAACCATCAGCAGCAAATTTGGTCTTGTAGACCCACTTACACTGAACTAACTTCCTCCCTGGGGGAAGATCCACTAGCGCCCATGTGTTGCTCTTCTGGAGTGAGCTGAACTCTTCCTTCATGGCTGCTTGCCATCTTGGATCTCCTACTACTTCTTCATATGTTTGAGGATCAGATTCCACCATCAAATAGCATTTCTCAACAAACATAGGATCCTTCATGCACAAACCACTCTCAAATTGAGATCTAGTCCTCCTTGGGTCATTGGGATCCCCAGCTAGCTCTCTTGTTGCATGTAGTGTCTTGGCTGCCCATTTTGGCCTTGTAGGGCTGTTAGGGTCTGCAATAAACTCATCACTATTAGACATATCAGAATCAACATGTTCAACAAACTCTTCACTTACTTTCAGAGGTTCAGGTGGTGAAGAGGTTTCTCCAACTTCCACTGCTGCAAGGGGTTCTTCTTGAAACTGAACACACCTTTCGATGAAGGCTTTGTTTGTGCTCAAATTTATCAGTTTGTACCCTTTTGAATCTTCAGAGTATCCAACAAATAGACACTCTTAGCTTTGGGGCTGAAAAGCCTTTCTCTTTTCTATTGGAATTCTAGCCCAAGTCCTTGAGCCAAAAATCCTGAAATGGGTCACATCTGGCTTGTGCCCACTCCATGCTTCGAAAGGAGTCATGCCATCAAGCTGTTTATGAGGCACCCTATTCTGGATATAGGCTGCACAATTGATAGCTCCGGCCCAGTACTTTGGTGGCAAAGTTTTGGCCTCCATCATGCATGTTGCTGTCTCCTTCAGTGATCTGTTCTTCCTCTCAGCAACACCATTCTGATGTGGTGTGTAAGGGATAGAATGCTGCATCTGAATACTTGCATCTGCACATTAGTTAATAAACTCAAACTTGACATACTCACCACCATTGTCAGATCTGAGGACCTTGAGTTTCCTCCCAGACTAGTTTTCAACCAAAGCCTTAAAGACTTTGAAGAGGCCAAAAACTTCAAACTTGTGTTTCAGGAAGTAAACCCAGCAATACCTGGAAAAGTCATCTATGGAAGTCAATGCATATTTGGCCTGATTCATGGACATATGAGGGAATGGGCCAGCAACATCACTGTGGATCAGCTCGAGGGGTGCAGAGGTTCTCTCATGACTAGCTCTCTCAAATGTATGCTCTGGGTGTTTTCCTAGGATACAACCTTGGCAGACTCCTTTGGAAAATTTTATCTTGGGCAACCTTATGACCATCTATTTTTCACTAAGATCAGCAAGATACTTGTAATTTAGGTGGCCAAATCTTTCATGCCAAAGCTTGCTTGATTCATTAGCATGAATCAGAAGAGCAGAGGGGTTTGAGTAGGGTAGGAAGTGTGAG
This sequence comes from Pseudotsuga menziesii, assembly GCA_001517045.1. NCBI lineage: Eukaryota > Viridiplantae > Streptophyta > Pinopsida > Pinales > Pinaceae > Pseudotsuga > Pseudotsuga menziesii. The sequence goes on along the minus strand of LPNX010710196.1, from coordinate 233,000 downwards.
AACATGTATACCTTCTGAGCATGATTTGCAACTCCTTTTGCAATGAATTTACCACTTGAGATCTCTGTGATCTCAACTTCATCAGGGGAGAATATGACCTTCTTAGGAGACCCAATGTGAGTCATCTGGTACACTGACAAGAGGTTGGAGGCAAGACCAGGCACATACAACACATTGCTGAACTGACACAACACATTGCTGAACTGACCATGATCAAGATCAATCCTCCCTTTGCCCAAACTTTCAGTGAGAGAGTCATCTTCCAGTACTATAGGTGGTCCCTTCGACATGTCAAGTGAGGAGAATGCCTCCTTGGTCGAAACCATGTGTCTTGAAGCTCCAGAATCAATGATAAAACTGGGTGAGCTTGATGTGCCAGCAACCAATGCATGAACTCTCTCTCTATCGTCTGAACTTGATCCTCCTTCTCTCTTCTTTGAGCTGTTTGGAAGGGAGATGCCATTCTTCTCCAGGATTTGGGTTAGCATGTCTATTTGCTTTTTCATACAAGAGCTTTTAGTGTGATTGCCCTTATTGCAGTATGCGCACTTGCTCATTTCTCCTTTGTTTTTATTCTTCTGGTAGTTCTTCTTGGAACCTTGTGGCTCCTCCGGAGACTGTTTCTTGTCTCTCTTTTGCTCAGGTGGCTTTTTAGATTTTTTTTTGCTTTTTGAATCCACCTTCGAATCTCCAGCAATCAGAGCTTAATCTTTGGATGGTTTGATGGTGCCCATCATCACCAGCTTGTCTTGTTCTTGTGTGAGAGATTCCATGAAATCTGCAAGGCTAGGCATCTTCCAGGTTCGAGCTGTCAGTTTTGTGGCATAGAAGGTCGAAACAAACACTGAATAGTCAGGGCCAAGCTTTGAGAGAATGGCCAAGACCATCTGATCATCCTTCTTTTCGATCCCACACTGTTTCAGCTGCAAAACAAGTGCTTTGAACTTGGAGAAATAGAGTTGCAGAGATTCAAAGCTATTTGGACTCAAGGAAATCAGCTCATTTTCGATTTGATGTCCCCTCATCTAGTTTGTCTTTCCAAAAAGATCAGTAATCTTCTCCCATACTTCATTCGGTGATGTCAATCCATCAAGATGGAAAAGGAGGTCTCTGGAAATACTCAGACACAGGAGACCATAGGCCTCATCCCTCCTGTTGTGCCATTTTATCTTCTTTGTAGCTGCATTGGGCTCTGCTTTTGTTGCCATAGTCACCCTGTAGAGGCCTTTCGCTCTCAACAGTATCTCCATCTCTGCTTTCCATTCAAAGAAATTGAAGGGAGTCAAGATGATCTTCTGAGATTGATCCATAGCTTAGAAATTGTCCCGGCTGTCAGTAGAAGGCTCCCAGTCACTGATGTCGAACCTGAAAAACAGTTTTGAAGGAGAGAAATCGATCTACAATGGCTCTGATACCATGTGGAAATTGAACCCAGTGATAGATTGATTTTACTCACAACAATTATCAATTGAACATGCAAAATCACTCACAAAAGAGACTGAATAATGAGCTGAACACTAAACTGTATTGAATAAGTGTACAATAGCCAACCCTGTAACATAATAGGTTGCTGCATTAAATAATTACATAAGGGATTCGAATGCATGAGGAGCAATTCGAATCTAGCATAAAGCAGGCTTACTAAAATTAAGCAAATCCCCCATAGGTGCAAAAAGCTAATCCCAAATCAGTCATGGAGCTCACGAATTGGAAAAAGCACTTAGGCAAACTAAAGAGTGATGGAATGACAACTCATACATGCTTTTTCAAGGAGAAAAGAGTGGAGGATGAAGAGGACAAAAAACTAGTTCACATCACCTAGTCAAGCTTTTCCATTTGCCTTAAAACACCGAAAAAGCAGAAAAAGCAGAAGTTCGCTTAGGAGGCCAGGAATAAAGCAGATTTGATTCCTTGAGGTTTTCCCAAGCGCTACATGAGTCAAATAAGACAAGTTTGACCACTATGGATAGGTAAATGACAACTTGCATAAGGTGGGACACATGAACTAGGCATATAAGACAAAAATGATTAATTTAATGTCTAAGGTAGGTAACTATGGGTTGATTATTCTAACACTTCCTTGATAGAAAGCTACACTTGTCATTTCCGGAATCTGATAGACTATCTCTTCCTAAAACTAAGTTATGCCTATCGTTTCCAGGTTCTGATAAGTAGATGCTGAAGATTTCAATTTTGTAAACTGGTATTCCTGCTAAGGTAATTTTGAAAAATGTACACTTGTCCCAGTGTCTTGAATCTTATGTACTTTGTCTTGTGTGACAGTAAATTCTTTCTGACTTGTACGCCAATTATGGCCTAGTGATTTTCATAGTTGTCTTTCTATATGTTTTGAGCTTCAAAGCTTCATTTTTGTAAGCTGGATAAGGATACTCCTTTTTTGATCTGACTTCTAACTTCTGTGACAATGGTTCTATAAAGAATATGTACCTTTTTGCTTCTTGTAATGATAACTCCTTCTTTTGAACATAATACAAATTCTGATTATGAAAAAGTGTTGTATCTACGCACATAATTAGTAATATGTATATGACCAATGATGCAATCATACAATCCAAAGTTGTTTTTACTTATGAAGAAATGACTATTTTCCCATTGACATTAATATAACAATACTTTGTTAATTATGACCATCTTGAATATTTGGTCTCCTTCTTTAGCAGTCACATCCTTAAATGAGTGTATTCTGTGTGCGATAGTTTTTCAAATATACGTTGGCAACAATGTCTACTGATACTTTCCTTGAATTCCTAATAGATAACTTGTTGAATTCAATTATCTTATTCAAAACTTTGGAGATCAGTAAAATAAGCAGCAATCAATTGTTGTTTGAGAAATACTTGGATTATTTACTTCAAGTGCACATGTCTTATGTAATATTTCTTTCTAGATGTTTCATTGTTCTTAGGAAATATTGGGTCTTATGCCCAAAACCATCTCAAGTATAACATCTCATTGTATGACAGTACTTCGCTATATGACCAAAATAATTACATTTTGAGCATTTCAGTGTACTAAATTTACTTTTATAACTGAAGGAATTTTCATATATGGATTGAAATAATTTTGAAGGCACATTCCTTATTTTTTATACCTCTTCTAAATTATATCTAGTTGACTGGAAATAGAAATATGATTGTTCGCACATACTTTTTCAATTGTCCCATCATAGCCAAGCCTAGCTCTGTGCTCTGGTGACCTATGACTACTCAATATCTTATCCAAGATATGTGTGTTGTTGTTGAATTTTTCTTCAATTTCTGTGTCAAAACAAACCATGTCACCTTTTGTATTTGTGTAGTCTAGGATTTCATCTTTGAATTGCCTTCGATTACCCAAAGAATGATTTCATCTTCTTGTTTCAACCTGTTCTCATTTTAAGTGAGATATCTATGTATCTTTTTGCACAAGATTGTTCTATTAGAATCTTATTTTCCCTTTTTGTTTCTTCAAGTGACGCTTCCAACACATTATTCTTTTCTTCGAGCCTTTTACTTCATTTAGTGCGCAGTCTAACTGTTTTTTAATATCTTTTACCCTCTTACTTATATGTTTTGTCATTATTTCTTGAAAGGCCTTTATCTCCTTGACTTGTTCTTCAACCTTTAGCAATTGTTCCTTTAAGGATGTATTCTTCTTTCTTGACTTCTTTAGTTCTTCCAAAGCACTATTTAGTGCACCTTCCTAGCCAACTTCCGTAATTTCCTTGCCTTCAAACTTGAAGGTTTCTTCTTCACTATTACTCATATCAAGTAGACTGTTGGATCCAATTTTTGCATCAGATTTTGAAGGTGAGATATAGATCCCATTGTAAAAATACTTAAATGTTTTTTGTTGACTTTCATGTGTCTCTTCATCTGATGATTCTTCCTTGATAAAAGAACAATGATTTTCTTTTTCTTTTGAATCTTCATCCTCTACAATTGCCATGAAAAGTAATTATCTTGGACTTTCACCATCATCATCTTCTTTAGATGAGTTGTTGTCTTCCTTAGAGTACAAGCTCTTTCTCTGTTTAAGGAACTTCTTTCCATTTTCACACCAATCCTATTGGTATGCCTTCCTTTGATCTTTGTGATTGAATTCTTCTTCACTATCACTATCTCTACTTTCTTTGTAAGGACATTTTAAAGCAAAGTTTCCTACTCTACAAAATTCAAACATTTGAATGGTAACTTACCTTTGTATTTGCCATGACCCATTCTTAATTTCCTCACAAATTTTGCTTCCTCTTCCTCTTATCTATTAGATGAATTCTTGTTATGCTTGTGCTCCCTGCATTTTGTCTTCTTGCTAGCTTTGAAGGTTACTTATTTCCTAGAAGGATTCTCCTTTTTAGTCCTCATCTCGTATGCAATAAGAATCCCATGTAGTTCATCCTTTGTCAACTTGTCGAAATCATTTTTGTATTCTAGGACTAATAATTTGGAGTCAACACCTTTGGAATACTGCTTCTTTAGCAATTTTCACTCCAAGGCCTTTGATATCGTTAACAATTTCATCAACCCGAAGAATATATGCTGCTATGTTTTCTTATTCTCTCATCTCCATGGTTACAAATTGTCTTGAATAAGTCTACAACTTTGCCTTCTTGACTTTTTCATCCATTTCATAGATGTTTTTGAGTTTATCCCATACTTCTTTTTTTACGTACACTGCATGACCTTGGTATACTTAGCATCTGCTAATCCACATAGTAATGCATTCCTAGCCCTTGCATCATATTCATACTTACTTCTGTCAACTACATCAACTGGTGCAATTTTGGGAACATCATAACCATTTTCCACAAACTTCCAGACGTCGACTCCAAGAGATTGTAGATACGCTTCCATCCTTATTCTCCAGAAAGTATAATTCAACCCATCAAATCATGGTGCTTTGTTGGTAGAGATTCCTTCATGTCTATCAATTTTTGCACAAATATCTATCTTCTAGTTGTTAAACTAAAACTAAAGACACATGCTTTGATACCAATTGTTGTAATTCTTAGTCATACTAAGAGGGGGGTAAATCAATATAAAGACAAATTATGCAATTTCACTTAACAAACTGTACCCCAATTTCTATTTCATTCAAAACAATAAGAAACACAAGTGCACACACATACACACACACATATGGATCCATCTTAAACCCATATCTATCAAGCACCGAGAGGGATCCAATTTCTTGATGTGTATTTTTTTTATATCTTAAACTCAAGAAATTTATTCGATCCCTTTCTTACTTCATAAATCTGAGCTTAACTTTCAATTTTTTATTTATAGACTTCATGATTTTTTTAAATTACTTTTCATAATTTTATTTTATGAGCTGACATGGATTTTTTTAATTACTTTTATTTTATTTTTGGTTAGGTTACATTACATTACAACTTCTCCCCCATACTGGGTTGTAGAGCACCTCGCTCCTCTTGGTGCAATAATTTCTTATTACATCAAAAGATGGGAGACGTCAATCTCCAAGATGTGAGCACCAACTCACTCGAACACCAATACCACAAATAAGTACCAACTTGCTGACTAGAGAAACTAACATGTAAGGACTCCAATCCTCTATCCAAGCACCAACTTTTTTACTTTAGGCACCGACCTAAGAGGACACCAAGCACAAGATCCTACTTGTTGTATTTTGGCAGTAACCTGAGTGGAGAATGCAATCTCCAATTCTTGCCTCATCCTGCCACCCTTGTTCTTCAACACCAATTGAAAGGAATATCCAACTCCATGTCCTTGCCCCTTCCTACCACCCTGAAAAGATGCAGATACCAAACTATGATTTCCATGAATTGCGACTTTTGTGATCTACGATCTGCGCCTTCTTCAATATACAATATCAACAATTTGTATCTTTTGCGATTTGCGATCTCTGTGTTCTACAATCTGTAATATCAATAATGTACAACTTTTGTGATCTGCTATGTCAAGATATGCGATCTGCAACTTCAACTTAAACTGCTTTTACCGTATATCTCCTTCGCACATCTTAGTATGGGGTACCCCTCTTATTTGTGCACCATCTGCTACTCTTCTTCATTTCTTTGTGCATTAGGATCCTTGTTGTTTCATTCTTTTGGATCAACAAGCCATTGATACACCAATAATTCGAAGCTTTCCAGTTCAAAATATTACATCTTGGTCATCTTTAAACTTGCTTCAACATTTATATGTCTCACCTTTTTATAATGTCCTTACTCAATTTGTGCATCCATAAGTTGGGGTTATTTTGAGTTAGTGATACCTCTCCTTCCTTACTTTTCGATCAAGATACATATTCCTTCATCAACATACAACTTTCGATAATTCATCCTCGTGGGGTTTTGCGCTCTTGAGTCCAATGACTTGGTGGTATTTGCGCTCATGGGTTCCATGTCTTGGTGGGAATTGCACACTTATTCTCTAGATACTTCTTCAAATTGGATTCACGTACATAGAGAGTCATCACTCCATGGGTCTTGTGCAATGTTGATACTTGCATATATATGATATATATATTTCTTCAAACTGGATTCATAGGCTTCTTGCTTGACATCATTACTTTCAATGCCATAGTTCAACAATGATTCAGTATCACATTTGACATCAATATGTTTCTTGATTCCTTGCTTGAGATCACTATGCTTCTTGCTTGACATCTATGACAACACCAAAGTTCAACAAAAACCTTAGGTGTGCCATCAATTAATCCATCATTAGCCTTAAATAAGATTACAAGCCCCCCTTGTGCCTGGAAGAGGGCCGAGATGGAGAACGCTCTACAAGGATATTGTTGTATTGAGTAGTAGGGCCAATTGGGTGGTTAAGTATACTAAACCATTGTCAAAATGATGGCTAAATCATTCCCACGCATGATCATGAAGATTTCAACTTTCCCATTGACATTGAAAATAATCCCTTGTGGAAACTAACCAATCTAGAAGAGTGTTTTGACATGAAAGGGTTGGAGTTTGTAGAAGGGACAATTGAGTGCCTATATATACTCTCAAATCTTGAAAATACTAAGTAAAACATCCCTATGCATATTCATGAAAATCAACTCCGCAATCTTAAGGAGCGGCCCACCCACCTTTTGCAAATGATTGATCTAAGGCAACAATGACCAATCTAACTTCATATAACTAGGTAATTGGCCAAATGGGTATCCAAATGTGATTTTAGATCCTCTATACATATATAGTAATCAATATATGAATTTTCCACCTTTTGAAACCTAGAGAGACTGATACACTAGCTTTGCAATCCCTACAACTCTAAAGAAGACATTGATGAATTCTCTATGGTACTGAACTATATGTATTGAGATCATAAATGTCCTTGGTAGATCGACAACAAAGGGTGTCCACATGGACAAATACATAGAATATGTAATTAGTTATCCCATTGAGGCATCATATAGCCAGTCATGTATACATGATGATACCTACACCATAAGTATCTTCAAACATGTTTTTAAGAAGCAATATTTACCTACTAACCATATCCATGATAACTTCTAAGTACTTGAAAGGACTAGATTCTTCTATGGGGTGAAAAAATGGAGTGAAATCAAGGTTAAACAAGTGATATTACTGATCAAAGGTGAGTTGGTTGACTTAAGATGTAGGAAGAAGGGATCTCTATGATTTTCACCACTTGGGAAAACACTAGGGAAGTGTCTCATAAGTGAGTGATGTGTAATGAGATAATCCCCCCTGACCATCAACAATTACACTTTCCTTTTATTTGACTTTGACATTTTTTTCTTTAGCTCCTCCTTGACTTGGCCTTCTTGCACTTGTCATCAATGATTTCTTGGATTCTTCATTCTTATACTTCTTTTGCTTCTGGAGACCTTGAACTTTGATATTATTTGGAGGCCTTCGTTATTGGCAAGTTTTCTACTTGCTTCTTTATTTTAAATTGGTATTCAACTTAGTTTGACTTTGTAGGTACAAGGAGTCTTGGATTGGGAGCTTATTTTCATTCCCTATTTATTTTTCAAGCATGGGAAGAGGAAAATAATTTCATACCTAAGTCTAGGAAAGATTATTGCTCCAAGGAAATTCACCCCCTTGATTATTTCTAGCCCTAAGGTTTTATAAGTGAACCTCCTATACCGTACACTAAAGGAAATTTAGGAGGACTTTATAGAGTGGAGATTAAGAGTTCAACCTCGTCAACATCAAACCAAGGATGCATATTGGAATTATGAAGTGAAATGGATGGATGGGTGGATGGACATAATATAGGACTAGAAAAAGGGGTTCAAGTCCTTGAAAAATACTTAAACATCACCTAGGTTCAATGGTACATAAGTGAAACGAGGATATACTACTCTCGTCAACTTGAAAATGTGATACTACTAGATATACTCATCATACAATCAACATTTGAATATGGAAATAACAAAATATTGTACACCATTATATGATTAATTATGATGGAATGTTATCGTATTAAAAACATGGCATACGTTTGATCATCACATCATGCATCTCGTCATTTCCCCAAGAACAATAAATATATGCATCAATACTCTGGATTTCATCTTGATGAAAAGCAAAAAATAGTCTGGGAAAAGGTATGTCCATAGAATGTGTCATAATAGGGCCTTTAGGGCACACTTTTTCAAGCATATAACAAGTTTGAGTTCTCTTACTATTGGCATATTATAATAGAAGTAAATATTCCCCTTTGTTTTCAAGAAATGTGTTAAATCGCATAACCAATTTAGCTCTCTGTTATTTCAAATCAACATGATCAATAAGTTCTAGAATCTACCCAATCAAGAAAATAACAAAAGTTGAAAATCAATAATGAAAGTACACAATATTTGGATAATAGGGAACTTCATATATACAAGACACACAGTACAAGTACATGCCACAAATTTATCACATATATTGTACAAGTCAATATCTCCAAATCCTAGATAGGGAGATCATAAATAAACGCTAGCCACCAACCTCTCCTAGCTAGGATTCACTTCTAACTAAAAATGGTCGCCACCAAATATCATCAACAAGTTAGTATCACCATTGGAAAGTTCTCCTTGGCACCTACACTTGCATCCCACATGCACAATATATCTTCTTCTCTACTCCTCCACAACAATCATAACAAGTAACACTAGGGTTTCCAAATGCCACAAAACCCTATTCCTCTCCTCTCACAAGAGCTACGAGGTTTGGTGGAGCTACAAAGGGATTATATTGATGTTAGTGAAAACACTTCCCTCGATCTTAGAATCAATTGGTGACACCTAAAACATTCCACATTACTCAAATCTTTCCTCCGTGGACATGAATCTGCCATTCTACTCTTCTTGTATCCTTTCTAACTTCCCTTCTTGATCCTCCCAACAATGTATAGGTTTTCTAGTTCCTTTTTCTATGTTGAACAAGAATCCAACATGACTTCTCTTACACAAGTTTATCCCAAAGTTTTTCAAAATTTGACTAGTTTTCATGAGCAAAAACACCTTGTACTAAATGCTTTTGTGATGGAGCCAGTCCATTCAAGGAAATGGGAAACAACTTCTTATCTTCCATTTTCACCTTTATGGAAACCAATTGATCTCTCAACTCTATGATCCTATCCAAGTAGCTCACAAGCGTATTTGTCTAACTCATGCAGATGCTAAAAGCTTGTTTCTCAAGAGCTCTATCTAGAGACACAAAACTCATATACAAACCAACTAAAGCCTCAAACATATCCTTACTAGTCACCTTCTTTGCAATGTGAGGGATGAAGTGATCATTTACATAATCAAGTTGTATTCTCTTTTCCTTGGCCTCCTTCTTAACATGAATGGCCATCTATTTTGGATCAGTAGGTGCAACTATCTCTTTGTCAACTTCCTCCCAAATCTCAGTCTCCAAAAGCATCTGCAGTATGAACTTCCAAGGTATGAAATTGGAAAACCATCCAACCTATACTTTTCTCTAAGACGAGAATAATCATTCTAAAAATATGAAGCACACCTCAAGCAAAACCGACATCAAACAAAGTAGATCAACATTCCAATGGTTCAATCCCTTCTTCCAAGCACATTAGGGTTTCACACCCAATCAACTTGTCATAAGTCAAGCACTACTCCTAGGTACAAAACAACTTGAATATCTGACTCCCTATTTCACCAAGAGAGAAATCCCAATATTTAGTGTTGATATCATGTAGAAATTTTGTTGAAACAACAGTTTTAGAAATTTCACCCTAATCTTGAAGTTTCTTGAAGTTTCTTGAATTTATTCCCCATGAAATTTTAGCATAGGGATGATATGAAATATTAAATCACGACATTAATTTTCACTTCTCTTCAATCCAACTTAACACAACAACACGAGAATAAATATCACACAACTGTACTTTAATAACACAATGCTACAACCCTTAGGTGACACTTTTATAAGCATATAAAGAATATGAATTCTTCTATTGCAATAGATTATAACAACAATAAGTGATATGAAATGGATCATTATATTATTAGTCAACAATTTTTGTGCTTTCTGGGTGGAAAAAATGGAGGTATTGGTTTGTAGGGTCCATTTTATTTGTAGTTCCCATTTAGGTGATTTGGTGTCTAGAGCTTTCTAGAGCTCATTTGAGACCCTAAATGGTTAATTTTGGGGGTCAAAATTTGCGGGCATAGCTCACAACCTCTTGATTCTACTCTACACATTGAGATTTTTCCAACAACACAAAAGACACCTCAATCAAAGTTTGTATGTTGAAGTTATGCCTCTTGTAAGTCGCTGTATCATGTTAACAACCATGGTATCGAGTGGATGCTACATCAAATTTCATCACTCACACATGTGGAGATAGTCATGCATGGACTTTCAAGAACATTCTAGAAGGTAAAAAACCCTAACATTAACAAAATTCAACAAGTATATTATATTCACAATCTAAAAAGCAATACATAATAAGGGATTGCATAATATTATAAGATCTATTGTGATGAAGTATTTCCATTAAATTATCCATGACTATTAACAAATCATATTATTGTTAGAGTGGTTTCCTTTGGTATTTTGTAGGACATTGTAGGATCCAATAACTTGCATAAGGAAGAAGTCTAAAAAAGGCTAGCTATGGTAGATGAGTACCATAATAACATGCCACAGGTTGAGTTAGAGGAGAGATTTTAAAGTCTGTAAAACAAGTCACTAACATCTCTTGCAATATGGTGATTATAATGGTAGCATTAGAGAATAAGTTTGGACCTTTCAAGGAATTGGGTATCTCTAACTTAAAATCTAGATCGGTTGGAAAATCTAAAAATAATGAAGACTCAAAAAAGGAGCTAGAGAAAGAGAGACCAAGTTTTAGTTCCATCACCTGTAATCTCTATTTAAAGTGGTAATGAAAATGGACATTAAATATTACTAAGGTGAGATTGATTCTATTTAGATGAATAAATGGTTGCAATAGTTAAAAGTTTATTTTGGTGTCAATAACATAAGAGAAGAGAAAAATAGTTCACTTTCTCAACTAAAGTTAGAGGGTCATACCTAGACTTGGTGGGAAAATTCACATGGAGACACTTAGGCTAGATGGTGATCCCAAATTAACTAAATGGGATGTATTCAAAACCCTTATTAAGTCCCAGTTACCCTATTGGGTACCATAAGGACCATTGGATATGTTAGCATTACTTTTGATAGAAGGAAGGGAAAAGTGTGCAAGAGTGCACAACCTAGTTAAAACAAATCGCTATTATGCTAGGTATCTCTCACAAGAATTTGGATGTACTCCTAGAGTATCTAGGTGGATACACAATCATTTGGAACGACAAGTGGTGCTATTCAAACATAGGACAACTGATGAGGATTGTTTGCAAGCATAATATTTAGAGGATATGGGTAAGACTAAAGGACAATCAAGTGGTTCCAAGCAAAATGATCACCAAGATGCTTCTAATCATGGATATAAGGAGTGGAAACTAAAGGACAAGAAAAAACTACTACACATCAATGCAAGGATCCAAACGACCATTGCAACCATTGCAATATCAATAGTCGCACTAAATATAAGTGTTTGGAAGCTACATCTTGAGTTGTATCCAAAGAATCATGAGAAGGATGCCAAGAAGAACATGTTAGCAATGGATTTAAGCAACTAAGTACAGAGAAACTCAAATGTAGATGGAAAGATTTTCTTCACTACAATGCAAAAGGAGGTGAATATTAGTAGTCTCCATCCCAAGGAAAAGAAGGAGACGACTAAACTCAACCATATTAAGATCCATGTTAAGAAGATAAAAGTGGATGTCTAGTTGTTTGTGGTTCATAGGCCAACTTCATAGTATAATATTTGATCAGAAAGCTTGGATTGGAAGTTCATGACCATCCTCACCCATAAACTTTGTAATGTGTAAAAATTATCTAGATATTAGGGTCACTATATAGTGTAAGATCAAAATTGTTATAATTCAAAACTATATTGATGAAGTGGAGGTAGATGTAGAACCACTTGATGTGTGTGATGTAGTGTTTTGAATCCCCTTCATCTGCATGATGGATGCAATATTCACGAGGAGAAAAAATTAGTATCGTCTGCTCGAGGACGGCAAGTCCTTCACCATCAATGCACACAAAGGTAAATCCAATATTTCTTTAGTAAGTGCTAACCAATCCAATAAGTTGAACAGTTCAAGTAGGAAGTTTACATTACTCTTCTTAAGGGAGAATCTACTAGGAGGTAAATCGTTATAAGTAAGGGCATCTTTATAGGGATGTACTAAATAGAAGAAACTCCATCTAGAGGATCTTTTGCAAGCATACATAGTAGTTTTCTAGCAGCCTAAGGGTTATCATGCAAGAGGGAAGTGGATCATGAGATATAGTTGTTTCTAACTACTCATTGTCGAACATCAGATTATACAAATAATCCATCTTGCAAGTAGATGAAGTGAGGAAACCATTACAGTGGATATTGAAGCAGGGTGTAATTCAACCAAAACCCTCATCTACCATTAAAATACCTTGAATATAGGACTTAGAGAATGTGTATCTACTACAAATATTTGAAAAAGATTCACCCTCAATAATTAATATGCTCTACCTAAGATCGATGACTTTTCTAAATCAATTGCAACAATCTAAGTACTACACTAGTTGGATCTCAAATCGAGATACCACTAGGTACAAGTTAAAGAAGAAGACACTTGGAAGAATACCTTCAAGACAAGGTAAGTTCTATATGAATGGTTGGAAATGCCTTTTGGTTTATGTAATGCATGCATTAGCTACGTTTATGCATTTGATGAATAATGTATGGTATCCCTTTCTACATTATTTGTAAAAATGTACTTTAATGGTTTATCAGTTTATACAATCTCTACCTAGAAATAACATATCCCACATCTCATGTAGGTGTTAGAGACCATAAGAAAGCATAAATTGTTGTCAAACCCTAATAAATGTGAGCTTTCTCACCAGCCATTGTTGTACTTGGGGCATGTGATTGCAGGTTGAGGCCAACTGAAGATAAATCCTGCAAAGATGGAGGCCATCCTAAAGTGGTCAACTCCTACTATTATCACTAAGGTTAGTATATTTGTTGGAGAAACACAATAACTAAACAAATTTATAGTACCATATTGAGTTGTGTTTGCACCACTCCATGCCATAACAACCAACGAAAAAAATTTCTAGTGGGGAAAGAACCAACAATTTTTTTTTGAAGAGTTGAAACAAAAGATCAATCAAGCACTAGTTCCTACATTCCCTAGTTTGCAAAAGTATTTTGAAGTGGAGACATATGCAAGTGGATATGCCATGGGATCAATCTTGATGCAGGGAAGTAAGTTAGTATACTATGATTTTGAAATGTTTCATGACAGTGTCTTTAAGTACCCTACGTATGACAAGGAACTATATGCTCTAGTTCAAGTTGTCAAGACATGAAATCACTATTTGATGGGAAAGGAGACCATCATCCACACTAATCACCAACCCCTGCAATATTTGTAGGCCTAGAGTAAGCTTCAATAAACCAGACACTACAAGTGGATGGGGTTTTTACAATTTTTTCATCTAATCAACAAATATAAGAAAGGAAATGCTAATAAGTTGGTAGACATGCTTTCAAGTCCACCCACATCCAAGATCACAACTTTAGGAACTCTTATGCACATGGATCATTTCACCCATAATGCATACAAACATGCATACATAAAGACGAGAAATTTAAATAGATGTTTCAATAGGTACAAGGCCAAGTTGATTTAGATGAAGGTGAAAATAAGGATAACTATCATCTCCAATATGGGTTGTTCTACAAGCTTTATAAGCTCTATGTTCCTATAGGTGAAAGATTGTGACTTATCATAGAGGCTCACACCTTCAATGTTGCACGGAATTTTAGTGTTGGGAAGATATTTCCAACTTATAGAGGTATATGTATTGGCATAGAGTGCATGAAGATGTAGCTCGATTCATTAAAGGATGCTTACTTTGTTTTACCAGGAATCTCAATAATAGAAAGTAAGGGTTATACCATCCATTACCTATACCTACTAGACCTTGGAAGAGTATCTCGATGGATTTTGTGGGTGGGTTGCCAATAAGAAAGAAATTGTAGCATGAGAAACAATTTTGTAGAAGAAGTCCAAACCAACTAAATGAGGGCAATATGAACTCTCAAATCTGGCAGGTTAGGTTGAAAGGACAACTTTCAGGAAAAACCACTTGGTACTTTAGGAAGAAGGTATAGGAAAAAATCCTCATTTCATTTAGTAAAATATTTTTGGGACCAAAATCTTCCCTAAATGGAGAGGTATGATCTAAAATGAATGATTCTATTATTTTTCATCTATTTTGGTACTTTCTAGGTGGACAATTTATAGGTATTGGCTTGTACGTCCTATTTTATGGATAGGTCCCACTTTGATTTATGTCAAGAAACCTCCAAAGCTCATTTGAGGCATTAAATGATCTTTTTTGGGGTATAAACTTTGCAAGCAAATACCATAACCTCTTGATGCTTCTATACTATACATCAAGATATTTCTAATGGAAAAAAAACCACCTTGATTGGAGTTTGTAGGTATAAGAAGTTATGCCCCACTCAAGTCAACATATTCTGTTGACCACGATGGTATCAAGTGGATCCTATGCTATCTTCCATTACTCACATATATGGATCTAGTCAAATGTTGACTTTTAAAAACTTTCGAGAGGGTCAAAAATTCTAAAATTCATTTGGGCTTTAGGCATGCAACAATACTAACCCTAAATGACTATTAGGTCATGTTAGATATTGAGATGCCATGAAAGGAAGGGGTTCCATTATTATTGTATTGTATATTGTTCCATAGTTGAAAAGAACAGTTGGGAGTATGATTTTGGAGTAAAGAAAAGGAAGTAGATGATCTTGTAACAACCATACTTATCGCAATGCCCATGGAAACTCCATAGTGAGTGGGCCTTTCTTTGTATTTGCATTTCAATATAAATGAAAAGAAAAATACAAAGCATTGGTCTCACCTTATAGTTGGGATTTTCCTGCATTTGGTTTTATGGGGTACATCTTGTGTTCATTACATGGATGTCATATTATTTTCTTGCTTCTTTCATTTCAATTTCAATTTATTTTGACTCTCACATAGTATATTAAATCTACAATCTAAAGCAAGACACTCCATAATAAGAGATTGTAAAATATTAGAAGATTTATTGTGATGAACTATTTCTAGTGTAATATCCATGGCAGCTTACACATCATATTGGTATTAGAATAATTATGTTTGGGTTTTTTGTGGGAAGTTGTAGTATCTAGGAATTGGCCCAAGGAAGAAGCTTCAAAACCCTAGCTACAACATATGAGTAAAGTAATAGCAATCTATAGGATGAGTCAAATATATATGTTAAATCACATAACCAATTTATCTCTATGTTATGCCAAATCAACATGATCAATGTGTGCTAAGATCAATCTAATCAAGAAGATAACATATGTTGAAAATCACAAGTACACAATATTTGGATAGATCGAAAATTCACATATATATAAGAGATGAAGTAGAAGTGAATACCACAACTTTATCACAAAACGAGTACAAGTCAATCTCTTGAAACCCCTTCTAGGGAGACCATAAGAAAACCATAACCACCAACTCCTCCTCTCAAGGGAATCATTCCTAACCAAAGTTTGTCACTCCACCAAAGGTACTCAACAAGTTAGCATCGCCATTTTCAACTCTTCCTTGGAATATGCACTTGCATCCCCCTAGTGTATCAAACATCTCTTTCTTGTCTTCTCCACAAAAACCATATCAAGTATCACTAGGGTTTACAACTTGCTCAAAACCCTAGTCTTATTCTCTCACAAGAGATTGAAATACAAGATCAAATGCTTCCTTTGTTCTTCCATGGTTTATCCTAAACCCTAATCATATTTATCTCCTAAGGGGAAGCCTTTATCCTAGAATTTCCATTGAAATTATTACAAGAACCTAACATCCAAGCCAAGGAGAACAAACATACATGCAAAAGATTAAAAGAAAACATGTTTTCCCTTGTATCACATCTCTAACTCAAATATGTGATCTCAAGAGGAAAACATGTATTTTGTGTTCAAATGTCTCTCTCTTCCCTCGATTTATATGAGAGGTGATGGAATCCAACAATACAAAATGGACCTAGTACACTACAAGCAACTTAACTCTACAAAAAGTAGGACCACATGTGGACCACTCCAATTTTATGTGATGCTTGTAAGGATCCAAGACATGCACATCCAACAAGCATAGGCTCCAAGGTTGAACACCCCTTAAGCAATGTCCAACTCTCCTCCTCTAATATTCTCCAAAGGTCCATCACCTCCTAAGCCATGTGTACCTCTTGATCCACCCCACCTACATGATCACTCATCAACCCAATCATCCTCAAGTCTTGAACAAGCTTCCATGCAAGAAAAAAAATGTCCTTGTGCCATTTAGGGCTTAACACCCTCCTCCAAGGAAGTTCATCGTCCTAAGAAAGCAACTACCCTCCATGTTTTGGATACATAAAGAAGGAATCAAGCTCCATAGGTCTATGGAATGCCATACAACCATCAAGACAAGGCATAACAATCCATGACCAATCCAAATCCAATGTTTATGTCAACTAGGATACAACCCAAGGTTTATCCATACAGCATGCACCCCACATCACATGAAGCACCCCCAAACATGGTGTCAACACTTTTAGAGTAACATTGAAAGCTAACAACATATCGACACAATCCTAAGAATTATTCCACATGCATCACTTGTAGGAGTATCTTTGAGGATGTTGTATAATCTCATGCATTCCAAATATCTCAGATACAATGAGGAGTGAGCTTCTTTCAATAAGAGTGCATAAGTGGTGCTATTTGAGAAATTTCACTTGTATAGAATTTTGTCTTGAAGATAGTGGTAAAGAAAAGGAATCTAATTAACCACTATTGGTTTAAGTTGATATATTTGGTCTAAGGTGAGGTGTTGTTAAAATGGGAAAGTTTCTTCAATTCCTCATAAATGTTGTACGTCACATCTAGTATGTTGGCTAGTGTATGAATAACAATGATTGACAAGACTTTTTAAATTATAATTCATGTCACTTTACCATATTTTACCATGAAATAGAACTATTGCAATTAATATTCCCAATTGATGATGGTCTTAAAATTTAAATGGGGTTGAGAGATTGTAAACTTTGGTGATCCATGTGAAAGATTCCCACCTTAAAAATAAGTGTCACTGATGTTTGAGTGATGTAGCCAATATGGAGAACTTCTTTTCATATGTGTTATAGTTTAGTTTGGCTTAAGAGAGTGATTTTGAATGAAACACATTAGGTGTCTTCCATGCTTATGTGTGGTTCCAAGGGAAAATTAGGAAGTGTTTGATTCTATCTCAAAATATTGCTGAATTATTTCAAGAAATGCAAACACAACCGCAAGTAGAGAGTGTCTTTGAGGGGTTAAAAGGCTTTTTTCAAACATAGGACCCCATATGAATGTTTTGTTGCTTTATGTAAATTGATTGATGAATTGAGTAATGGACAAATTTTTAGGATTATTAATCCTCCCTTGGTCAAATGTCTATTAGATTAATTATTGCCTAACTTAGAAACCTTAAATTAATTAAATGGGTCCACTAGTGCAATTGGGTCTATGTGGCCCAATGGGGCCACATATACCAGTCATTGCAGTGTGGGGAATACTACTAGAGGTTAACTGCCACTTACTGCATGTGCATGCATCAATTAGAGTGCCTTCTAGACCAATCCCTACATTTTAAGAGCCACTGGGAGTCTCGACACCAACCTACTTTAGTCAGTTGGTGTTAGCACTAGTTATTCTTAGTTAGCCCCCAGTTACATTCAGTTACTTCACAGTTAGTTAGGATAGCACTACTAATGTATGGATAATGCATGGTTGCATGGGGAGGAGTGCTTTTCCTACCTACCACACTTAGTTGCACTGAGTTAACTAGTTGTTATTGTTTGTTGGAGTTATTTTTCATTAGGGAGTTGTTTATTTGGACTCTGATATTGATTGGGAGACCTTCAGTTAGAGATTCAGTTAGATACAGTCTTATCCACTTGGAGGATTCGAATTTATTACTCATTCATTTGAATTCTACCTATGTAAACTACATTGTAACACCATATATTATTATGATGAATATACTACAAATTCCTGAGCAATACTTGTCAGTTTCCTGTGTGGTTTGTTTTACTTAGTTTGTATGTTCATTCTCCATTCAATTGTTGCAACATTATCAAAACTCTCTACTTGAATATATTAATGGAATTCAAATTCTAATATGGTATCAGAGCCTTCTCAGGCAGGTTTCATGCTTGTTTCTCCCCATCGAACATCAGAAGCAGTTGGGTTTCCATAGAAGTTCCCTATGAAAATTTGTTAGCTCTGGATTCATTCAGAGCAATGGAGAGGGCGTGACGGACCCTGAAAAACATGTTCATGCCGAGAGGAAAAGCATGATTCTAACAGTTCATATATTTTAGTGTTATTTGCAGTGAAATTGACGGGTGCTACGTAGCTTGAGAGAAATATTTGCAGTTTTCCAGTCGGAGCAATTATGAGTTCTCAAACTCTTGAACCACGAATCCTCACAACTTCCAATTACCTTGATTGGAGGATTGATATGAAATTGGCCTTGCACAAGCATGGCTATCACAGGATCATACATGGATGGGAGGTTGAGCCTCATCAGGCAGTAGAGAGGAACAAGTTCCTAAACCGTTGTGATGAAGCATTCAGGTACTTATGTACTTATATTTCCAGAGATATCCTCTTTCATCTAAAAGGATTGAGGACTCCCAAAGAAGCCTGGGAGAAGCTTGATAGCTTGTTTAACAAACAAGATGAGCTTTGGGGACACATTCTGGAGAATGAGTTGGTATCTTTACATCCTAGCAGTTTCAAGACTATTAAGCAATTCTTCTCCAAATTCAAGTCTCTAGTACTACAATGCAGACAGTGCGGGATAGAGCGGAAGGATGAGAAGAATGTCCTTTCCATACTCAGCAAACCATTAGAGGAATTTTGAGGTCTAAAATGGGCCTCCTAAGGAAAATAATAAAATAATAGTTAAAATAATAAAATAATATTTATTAATTTTGGAGGAAGAAAGAAAAAAACTACTTTTGTGTTCGTATTTTCGACATATCTCCCTGTGTTTTTTCTCAAATTTCAATCGGGAGAGCTCATTGGATGTGTAATTTGATTATGCATCTAATGAGCATCCACACTGCATACTTTTGACGGACCCCACTACCCCAAAAACAAGAAATACCTGAAAAAACGTGATGATGAAATTCAGGTATTTCTTGTTTTTGGGGTAGTGGGGTCCATCAAAAGTATGTAGTGTGGGTGCTCGTTGGATGCAGAATCAAATTACGCATCCAACGAGCTCTCCTGATCAAAATTTGAGTAAAAACACAGGGAGATATGTCGAAAATACGAACAAAAAAAGTAGTTTTTTTATGACAAATATGTCATTTCAACCATTATGGTTGACTCGTTTTATTGAAATTCTATTGGTTCTTGAATTCCAACTCACAAGAACTTATTGTTGGCACGTTTTCTTATAAGGCCCATTTTAGACCCCACATTTCCTCTAATGTAGGTCCCGACTACACTGTCTATGTCTCTATGTTTCATTCCAAGTGGGAAAGCTTTCCTGGTTGGAAACTTCCTTCTCTAGATTCATTTTCTGAGTTCTTAATCAAGGAACAAGACAAATTGATTCGAATGGGAGTCATCCAGACTTCCAAATATCAATCTCTCTTGGTTACTGACTCTTCCAAAGCGCAAGAAAAGGGGAGTTCAAAGAAGAAGGAGCCAAAGGCAGCTGATTCGAAGCCTAAACCAAATCAGCAAGCTTTCAAAGGGGCCTCCGGATCTAAGAAGAAGAAATTTGAAAAGAAGTTATGTCCTTATTGTGAAAAGGGATACCATCTTGAAGAAAATTGTATGAGGAAGCAACTTGATGAGATGTCCGCTCTTCTCAAGTAGCACAACATTGCTCCTCCAAGATCAAAGAAGCCTGATGAAGAGGCATCGATAGAAGATGCCGAAAGGTTTCACTCTTTGAAAGCAACTCTCTCTCCATAATCGATATACATTATAGATTTTGGAGCCTCCAACCACATGGTTGCCTCCAAAGAATCATTCTCTACTCTTTCACTATCAAAGGGGCCTGATATTCACATGGGAAATGATTCCCAAATTCCAGCAGAAGGAAGGGGCTCAGTCAGAGCGAAGCATGGTGAGTTCAAGAATGTCTTATATGTCCCCTCCCTTGCTGCTAACCTGTTATCTGTTTACCAAATGACTCATACAGGCTCTCCCAAGAGGGTCACATTCAATTCAGACTCAGTTGAGATTACAGAAAAATCCACTGGAAAGCTTGTAGCGAAAGGTATTGCAAATCACTCTACCAAAGCTTATGAGTTTTCACATTTCTTACATGTTTCTCCTCCTACAGCTTTACTATCTCATGCTAACAACGCCAACAATATTTGGCATGAGAGATTTGGCCATTTCAATTTCAAATATCTAAAGCAGCTCCACAATGATAACATGGTTGAAGGTTTTCCCTCCATCCAAACTTCTGATGGAGTATGTGTTGGGTGCTTGGTAGGTAAGCATCCATAAAAGAAGTATGATGTTATGAAGGATCATAGAGTTGTCTCTACACTTGATTTGATACACAGTGATGTAGTTGGACCTATGCCCACAAACTCCATTAATGGTTGCAGGTATTTCCTGACCTTTATTAATGATTGTTTTAGGTACTGCTGGATCTACTTCATGAAACTAAAATCAAAAGTTTTTGAGGCTTTTAAAAGTTTTAAAGCTATGGCTGAGAACAGTTTCAATAAGAAGATCAAGTCAATAAGATCCGATGGAGGAGGAGAATAGTCAAAAGATATTTCCAAAATCTCTGTGAATTAGAGGGGATTCGAATAGAACACTCAGCTCCATACACACCACAACAAAATGGTGTGGCTAAGAGGAAGAACAGATCACTAAAATAGATGGAAACATGTCTTCTCCATGGCAAGCATCCACCTCCTTCTCTTTGGGCAGAAGCAGTAAATTGTGCTTCATATTTGCAGAATAGGGTGCCCCACAAGTCGATGGTTGGGGTCACACCATTCAAAGCACTGCATGGTTATAATCCCAATGTCTCTCATCTAAGAGTTTTTGGTTCCAAAGCTTGGGCTAGGATACCACTTGACAAGAGAAAGGCCTTCCAAGCCCAAAGTAGCGAATGCATTCTGCTGGTATATGCAGATGATGCAAAAGCTTACAAACTGATGGAGGTTGCTACCAGAAGATGCTTTATTGAAAGAAGTGTCTAGTTAGAAGAAGATCAGCTGCATGATACTCCTCCAGCAGCACAAGAAGGTATAACTATTTCTCCTCCTATTTTTGATGATGATGATGATGTGCTACAGGTTTCAAATTCAGATGAAGAAGGTCACATACAACATGATCATGTTATTGAGACTAAATCTCAAGAGATTCTAGATCCAGATCCAATACCCATTCCTAATTAGAATCTTAAACCTAGATGGGCTCAAAAGCTTCTTGATGCAACTGGAAGTGGTGCTGAAGTTCCAGAAGACAAAAGAAGAACTAGGTCCCAGTGTCAGAATGAGCATGCTACTCTATCTGTCACAGATTCGCTCTCTACAAAATGGTGCAGTAAAGTTCTAGGTCGGTGCTACTTAATGATGGCGAATGGTCAGCTACATGGCCCATAGAAGCAGAGATTTGATCATTACCTACCTTCACCATCCAACAGAAACAAACAGAATCATCAGTTCAGAAGTACATTGAGAGGTCCACTGATGGACCATGTTGCTGCATAGAGCTGTAATTTTGCAGCAGTGTTTTGCTCAAGTTATTTTTCTAAGTAGGAAGCTTCATTCTTCTAAAGATAGCTTGTAGATTTCTATTTTCCTGCTTATTTTTTAGGGGAGGGGGTCTCCCATGAGGTTTTCCCCTGTTTTCTCAGTTGTATTAAGCATCATTTTT
The DNA here is from genome assembly GCA_001517045.1 of Pseudotsuga menziesii. Classification (NCBI taxonomy): domain Eukaryota; kingdom Viridiplantae; phylum Streptophyta; class Pinopsida; order Pinales; family Pinaceae; genus Pseudotsuga; species Pseudotsuga menziesii. Next base: position 210,447 of record LPNX010710196.1, on the reverse strand, counting down.
TATTATCTTCTAGATTGTATTGGGTGACATATGGTCTTGTTACCAGGTCCCATAGTTGTCCAAGTTATGATTCAGGGGGGGTGTTAGGATTATTAATCCTACTTTTGTTAAAAGTTTATTAGATTAATTATTGCCTAACTTAGGAACCTTAAATTAATTAAATGGGTCCACTAGTGCAATTGGGTCCACTTGGCCCAATGGGGCCACATATACCAGTCATTGAAGTGTGGGGAACACTACTAGAGGTTAACTACCACTTACTGCATGTGCATGCATCAGTTAGGGCGCCTCCTAGACCAATCCCTACATTTTAGGAGCCATTGGGAGTCCCAGCACCAACCTACTTCAGTCAGTTGGTGTTAGCACTAGTTAGTCTTAGTTAGCCCCCAGTTACATTCAGTTACTTCACAGTCAATTAGGCTAGCGCTACTAATGCATGGATAATGCATGGTTGCATGGGGAGAAGTGCTTTTCCTACCTACCACACTTAGTTGCACTAGGTTAACTAGTTGTTACTGCTTGTTGGAGTTATTGGTCATCAAGGAGTTGTCTATTTGGACTCCAATATTGATTGGGAGACCTTCAATTAGAGATTCAGTTAGATATAGTCTTATCCACTTGGAGGATTCAAATTCATTACTCATGCATTCAAATTCTACCTATGTAAACTACATTGTAACACCAGATATTATTATGATGAATATACTGTAAATTCATGAGCAATACTTGTCCATTTCATGTGTTGTTTTTTTTTGCTTAGTTTGTATGTTCATTCTACATTCAATTGCTACAACATTATCAAAGCTCTCTGCTTGAAGATCTTAATGGCATTCAAATTCTAATACAAATATTGTTGGATGAACTTCCTATATAAATTCATGTCATATGAGGAATAATTCAACATGGTGATATTAGTAGATGTAGGACATTATTTGAGTACTTTGACTTTCTTAATATCGTGATAGAATCCTTGAGAGTCATTTGCAAAGGCAAGTTAATTATTGGGTATATAACTAATTTTATTTCTTTATAAGGTTGAAACCACACAAAGACTCGATATCCTTGAACTTCTTAGTGTGTTTAGTGTGTTTGGTGTTGGTTTTCTTGTTGCTTCATTTGATTCCTTACATTATTGAAACGTTCTTTTAAATTTTGGATGATTTTTTTAGATTGTTTAATGGGTTGTGAAAGTAGTCATTTTAGCAATAGTATGCTTAGTGACTATATTCAAAGATCTTTTTCGAAAAACAAAAATTCTGAATCTCAAGGAATGAAAAATCAAATGACAAATTTGATAAAAATTTTAAAAAAGATTTCATTTAATGATGAATCAGTTTTTTTAAAACTTATAAAATATAATTCATTTCATTTTTTAAGTTTAAAATATAAATAAACATACACACATCCCACTTGTTTTTCTAATAATGCTTTGACATGTTTTTAAAAAGTTATAACAAAAAAACTTACTTGTTTTTTAATAATATATATGATGTTTTGGTATGTTTTCAAGAAGTGAAAAATTCTCAATTCTTTTCTCAAAATCAATGATGAATTCTGTCATATTTTTTTTCACCAGCACTATTTAAAAAAACAAAATTCGTTGTTGCATAATTAGACACAAACTTGGAGTAATGGAATTAGATGGTACATATTGTTACACCATGATTTTGATACGCAATCATTGATTCCACTATTTTATTTATTGGCAGTAGAACTATGATTTGATGCATGTATACTATTTTCTCTATCATTTTGATTAAAAGGATGGGATTTTTTTGAGTGATTAAAAGTGCAAAACACACCTCCTTTTGATGTGTGAACCTTGTGAATTAGGCTAGTGCATATTGGGACGTGTGAACCTTGTGGATTAGGCTAGTGCATATGGGAGGGGTGAGTATTAAAATAAAACAAAAGTTTTAAACTTATGAAGGTTTACTTTGATAATTGCCCCTTCAAATTGAAAGAAATTAAAAGAATAATAGGTATGTTTGTATACTCTACCATCTTTGAGTAGTTGGTAGGTCTTATGAAAATAATTGTAGATTGCTTTGTTATTGTACTAGTAGGGTGTACCAATAACTAGGCCATAGCAATCCAACGATGTAACGTCATAGCCAACAATATCAATGTAAGGCTTTGCAGTAAAAGTGATTTCACACTTACATGTGATAAGTGTTGGATGCTATGTTGTTGTGATCAAATGAATTCGATATGGCCTATAGTGTGGTGTGGAAGGGCATTGTAGTGTGTTCTAATAGATACATTTTAAGTTTTAAAATGGGCCTCCTAAGGAAAGTAATAAAATAGTAAAATGAGATTTATGAATTTTAGAGGGCAAGAAAGAAAAAAAATCTCTCATATTTTCAAATGATCTCCTTATAGGTTTACTCAAATTTCAAGTGTAGGCACTTGTTGGATGCATAATAAAATTCCACATCCAATAAGTACCAACATTATAAACTTTTAATAGACCCAACGTGAGATAAGATGAAAATACAATAAAACAATGTGTTTTTCAAGTGAAGGAATGCATTGCATGCATAATTAAATTATGCATCCAGCTTGTACCCACATTGCATACTTCAAATAGGCCCACCATGGGATAAGCCGAAAATACAATAAAAAAATGTGTTACATTGTATACTTCTAATACACCCATCTTGAGATAAGGTGAAAATACAATAAAAACATGTAACCCATTTTTATTTTTATTTTTAACTTATCTCATCATGGGTTTATTAGAAGTATACAATGTTGGTACTCATTAAATGCAAAATTTAATTCTGCATCCAATGAGTTCTTACACTTGAAATATGAGTAAACCTATAAGGAGATAAGTTGAAAATACCATAAACAAATATTTTTTTATCCTCCCTCCAACACTCTTGCCTTTATGGTAGACATTAGCATATTGAATCCTATTATTTCTTTTAAAGCTTATCTTGATAGTACATTTTTGTTTTTAGGTCCATTTTTTACTTCAAAATTTCTATAATGACCAATCATTGAGAAACTAACTTCTTGTGATTTCCATTGTCTATGATTAATTGTGGCATATGTTTCTCAATCTACAATTATGAGTAAAGGGAGATCCTTCTTACAACCATAGCGATCTTTGGTCATGAAAACTCACTAGGGGTTGGAGAGGTTAGGATCTTTGACATCAACTTCTTGTTTTTATTCATCTATTTTGGACTATATCATGAGTCTTAGTACATTTCTACAATGAGAAACTTTGTCTTCTCAGCCTATAATGTTGAAAATTCCTTGTTGGTGTGGCTAAACTTCCTATGATAGAAGTATTATCTTCTATTCCGAACACCAGTGGAAGAGGTGGTATCGATTTGTTCCTTAGTCTTGAATAGTAGTGGTTAAGGGAATATGAGAATAGGGTTTAAAATACTTTTTCAAAGAGGGTTTGAAGACTTTTAAGTCGGCTTGTGAAATTTATTATCAATTATAGACGCAAGTTGGAAAGCATTCCCTAGAGAGATAAGAGGGAAGGGATCTGGTTCCTTTAGAAGATCATGAAACAAATTAGGAATGAACTTGATTTTGTGAGTTTCTTCCAAGTTTTACGCCTCTATCTTGATGGAAAGTTAATTGACTACTTGATGTATTGTTTCATTTTTTTATCGAGTAGTTAGTGAAGCTACAACCAATCGGAAATCATGGTTGAAAAACTAAGGTTGGCACAACAAAAACATCCCTATCCCTACAAACTATCTTAGTTTCATAAATGATATGAGGTGAATCTAGCTAACCAATGGAAGGCATCTTTTCACATTGGTGAGTATAGAGATGAGCATTAGAGGAAATTTGAGGTCTAAAATGGGCCTCCTAAGGAAAATAATAAAATAATAAAATAATATTTATTACTTTTTGAGGAAGAAAGAAAAAAACTACTATTTTTGTTCGTATGTTCAACATATACCCCTTCATTTTTACTCAAATTTCAAAAGGGAGGGCTCGCTGGATGCAGAATTTAATTTCGCATCCAACGAGTACCCACATGACATACTTTTGATGGACCTCGCTACCCCAAAACAAGAAATACCTAAAACAACATGATGATGACATCATCATCATGTTTTTTCAGGTATTTCTTGGTCATCATCACGTTTTTTCAGGTATTTCTTGTTTTTGTGGTAGTGGGGTTCGTCAAAGGTATGCCGTGTGGGTACTCGTTGGATGCAGAGTTTTATTCTGCATCCAATGATCCCCCCTCCCCCCCTTCCCCCGCTTGAAATTTTAGTAAAAACACAGGGAGACATGTTGAAAATACAAACACAAAATAGTTTTTTTTTATGACAAATATGTCAAGTGAACCATTATGGTTGAATCATTTTATTGAAATTCTATTGGTTCTTGAATTCCAACTCACATGATTTATTGTTGGCTCGTTTTCTTATAAGGCCCATTTTAGACCCCAAATTTCCTCTAATTATATTGAGTGATTTGATTTCCATGGACATGTCACTTGTTATTTGGGAGAACATGACAATCTGATCTTTGCATGGTATGTGATGGGAGGAAAAACACTTACACCATCATGAAGGATGGGAGAAGGTTAAAGTTGTTACCCATGAAGGATGAAGATCTAAGAAAAATGTTGCTAGTGACATTAAAATAATTTTTGACTATTGTGAAGGAAACAAAGGAATGTTATGCCTTTGTCTCTAAGAAGGTGAATGAATTTCCACACAACAAGGGTGAGACAAGCATGTAGGTAAAATAGGTACTTGAAGAAGAGAGGAACTTGTTGGATGTGTTCTTAGGTATTGTAGGAGAGGATGTGTCAAATTAACTCTTTCTAAAGTGGAATATTGCACATTAAATAGATTTGATACTAGGAGCTACATCACCAAATTGGGTCATGCGTATGGTGAATCTACTAAAGTGTGGAATGGAATCTATAGGTCAAGGATTTCTATTGAGAGGATTGGTAAGGGAAATCTTGAGTTTGTTTTTTATGCCAACATTGTTACCACGAAAGCAATATGGCAATGAAATGTGCACTAACTAAAGAGAATTGAAGAAGACTATAGTGAAGTACATGTTTCATTTTCCATGAATCGATGACTTATTGCATGATTTGAGTGGTGCGAGATATTTCACAAAGATTTTTTTGGAAAGTGGATGCCACTAGATTAGAATAAGAGAAGTATATGTGTGTAAGGCAATGCTCATGCCAAAGAATTAATTGTATCAATGGTTGGTAATGCCTTTTGGTCTGAATTTCACATCGAGTACATTTATTACACTGATGATTGGCATGTTGTTTCCCTATTGGGTTTGGGATTTGGTCTGATAACACAACAAGTACATTTATTACATTGACTACTGGCATGCTGTTTTCATATTTGGTAAGTTTGTAGTTGTGTATTTGGAAGATATTTTGATTTATATTCATAGCAGAGGTGAGCATTATATCCATATCATAATGGTGTTGGAGGTTTTGAATAGGGATTTATTGCACATAATTTTTAAGCATGAGTATTTTAAACACAAGTTGGTTTATTTGGGATTCATTATTTTGTGGCAAGGATTTGAGAATGTACATAGAGAAGGTGAAGGATGTATTAGGTTGGCTAGTACCATGATATGTAAATGAGGTAAGGATTTTCCATGGCATTGCAAATTTTTATGGGAAGTTTATTTGAGGGATGAGTTGAATTTATGCACCCAGACAAAGTGCATAAAGGCACAAAGATTTCATGGGGTGCATGCACATAAAAAAAATTTGAGTTTTTGAAGGAGAGGATCACAAATGTGCTAGTGTTGACATTACCTAATTTTGAAAAGTTATTTAAGTAGAGAGTGCACAAAGCATGATGCAAGTGGCATGGATATTGGATCAATTTTAAACTAGGAGGGTAGGCTAGATCATTCTACAATGGCAAATTGAATGAACTGAGGAAGTGATATTTTGACTAAGAAATTTATGTTGTGATAGCATTGGAGTAATTACTTGATACCCAAGGAATTTGAAGTGATATTATGACTAAGAAATTTATGTTGTGATACAAGTTTTGAAGCATTGGAGTAATTACTTGATACCCAAGGAATTTGTGTTTTGTACGAGTTATCAAACCCTGAAATTTATTAATAGTCAAGTGAAGTTGAATGTGAAGCACATGCCATAGTTAGAGTTTGTGTGTAGTTACACTTTGTGTTGAGGCATAAACATGGTAAGGAAAATAGTGTAGCTATTTCATTAAGTAGGAAGACATTGAATTTGTTTGCCATAAAGAATTATATGATCACCTTTGATTAGATAAAGAAATTGTATGCGCAAGACATGGATAGTTTGTGGAGTGATGTTACTTTACCTATAAGAAGGATACTTAATAAAAACTAAGAGACTTTGTATCATTGAATACTCTTTACTTGAGCGTTCGATTAAAGAATTGCATAGAGGTGGATTAATACAAAGACCAAACCTGGATTTTGCTAAAAGAAATATATTATTGGCCTAGTTTCAAGCGTTTGATTAAAAAATTGCATAAAATTAAATTAATACAAAAACTAAACTAAACGTGGAATATGATTCACAACTTTAACCCTATGCAGCTAGATTCTAACTCCACAAACTATTCATAAGAAAGATACTTAATAAAAACTAAGAAACTTTGTATCATTAAATACTCTTTACTTGAGCGTTCGATTAAAGAATTACATAGAGGTGGATTAATACAAAGACCAAACCTGGATTTTGCTTTAAAAAAAAAATATTATTGACCTTCTCATATGTGCTTGCTAAGCATCCGATACACTTATTGTTGTTAGTTTCATCACGCGACATTACGTCGCGCAATTATATCCTTCTTTGTATGATTTCTCAGTGCATGTGGGATAACAGATTTTGAGTGCACCAAGGTTGGCCACCATGCTTTCACGTTGGGTTATGACAGGGCACGATGGTGATGATTTGAGACTGTCCTGGCATTGTTTGTTTGGCATATACTGGTTGACATATGGAAGTTGTTGTTTGCATGACAACAAATATAGTTTTTCTATGATCACGCTTCTTGCTCATGCAATTTTGGATCCTCATTTTGGTCAACCAGCTAAGCCTTTATTCGAGGAATTGGTGCTCAATATAATTGATGGGCTCCATTTCTGAATATTCAAAACTTGAGCGAGAGAAGCCGGAAGTTGAAGTGGATCGAGATCGGGACTCCGGGAGATTGGTTGAGCGGTCACGTAATGTTAATGGTGTAATTCTTGGCGGGTAATGTTCGACACGCGGTCATTTCTCCAGACTCCTACGACTGTCGTCATAATGATGAGCTATTTCATTTAGATCTTACGTGCCTTGCATTAAAATCTTTGGTGGTCGATCAATGGCCATGGATTGCCTCGAACGAAGACACATGTTACATTGGTGACATTTGGCGTTGGTTCACACTATAACCCTATCCGCCAACCTATCTGGCCGCTGGCGTACCTGGTTAACGAGTTGCGGATTGGGTGAGTTAACGTATGTGAATTTCATCGGGATTCTGGGGGATCGGGATGGTTGAGCGATTGATGTTGGAATCAAGTCCTCGACATTTGTTTCTCTCGTTCATGGCTCTGCAAGTAAACTTTGTCAAATTTTTCTGGGGTAGATGCACTACTCGAGGTTTTGAAAAAATTGTTGAAGGGTGATAGCCCGATCGTTGGCTCTATCCTGAAGCGGAGCTAGCTGTTGAAAACCCTGAAAATTGTGATTATAAGAATACTTACTTGTAAAACTATACCTTTTGATCATTTCGTGGTTCGACTCTATTGAGCTTGTTTGGATTCCCCTTTGTGCAGATTCTGGGAACTGAGCATCTCGTGATAACCTCACTCCTATTATTGCCCCATCCTACTGTCGTGCATTAACCACTCATTTATTTCGTACCCTAATACATTGCAGTATTGATGACTAAGTCCATGTTCATTTACGGACTCCCGACTATCTATGCTTCTAGTTGCAGCTTCGACTTCTTCGAGCTTTGTAACCCTCATCATCGCAATGTTTGATTGATAAGAAAATGAGTATCGTGAGGGTATACATTATGAATATATTGTGTACTTGCATGAAAAATATCTGGAGAAAATAATTCATGGTATTGAAATAGAAGCATGCTTATGGATCAATTATTATGAAGATTCGAAGTTATTGGTTCATCCGATCCTATGGTTATAAACCATCGAGCAAAGTACTATTTCTCCTGTCGAAACAATAGTTTGATCCCTTGGAACTATTAATGTCATGATGTTTGTATGAAGCCTCTGTTCTTTGATGATACCCTTTCTGAGTTTTTGACACACCCTCATTGTGATTCTGAGTCTGTATATCATTATTGTTTCAATTCCTCAAAATAAATATCTTTGTTGAGTTTGGTCATGGGGAAGCATGGTTGAAATCAATATTTAAGAGTCAGTTCATGTGCACAATGAATGTAATACCTTATAACAGTTTGACCCCTTCAAACTATTCCTTTCCTGGATGGCCCCAGCTCAGGTGCCCATGCCCTGACCTCCAAATGAATACAGGGATGTTGCCCTGACTCCCTCAGCTTATTTAGCCCCCTCCTCTACACCAACAGTTTGAATTACAACCACAATCTAGTATATAAGAAATAGCATAGGACTTGCATGTTAGTAATGATGGTTGGGATTACAAGCCTCCCTCGCATTTGGGAAAGGGAACAGGTTGGGAAGTTCACATTCTTTATCCTCTACCCACAAATTTGTCATCTGGAAACGAACCTCAGACTCCTAAAACCAAAGATCATGTGAAAAATACTGACGACCTTGAGCATCCATCCAATGAGCCACCCCCTCCCAATAAAGCCAAAGGAAAGAAGCTATGAGTACAGGGAAAGTGCAGCTACCAAGGCTAGTGGAAATAGTCACGGGAATACACAATGGAATTCGAAAAGGCTGGAGATTTCTTTTCAAGACCTTCATCCAAAACTTTTGTGATTATGTGGTTTAAGTTCATTTGTTTTTGTAGTTTTGTTGAACTTGAAAAGTGCACATTCTGAGACAACTGAAAAATTTTGAATTTTGATGGACAATATGAAGGGCTGTTCTAAAAGTATTCTGGTTTATACATATCCATGTTGTCATATTTATGTATGTTGATGATAGAATCACATATGTTATATCAATATGTTATGAGATTTTATTGCTTATGTTAAAATAATGGTGAATAGTTAGAACGATTTTGTGGAAAATGACAAATAGAGGGAGTTACAAGGTGTTTGAGCAAGCTCCTTGGAATTCATCCTTGACTAATGGATTAAATGGAAAGGCAAGGCCCCCTTTTGACCCTGTGACCTTGTGTTAACAATTAGCTTGCATTTCACACTAGCGTGGATGTGGGTAGTTGCTAAACGTTATGGTGGTAAACTACTTATTGTCATCAAGCCTCAATAAGAAGGGTTCCAATAGCACACTCACTATGGTATGTTTTAAGCAAGTTTCTTCGATTTAAAGTCTTTTTTCGTCATTTTGCACTAAAATGTTAGGGTTTAATTGTTCTATTGATAGAAGGAGTTTTAATTAAACAATACAATGGGAGGTCAAGTTTTGATTCTATTTGCATGAGGTATATCTTACTGATTGTCTGCTTAAGTAAAGAAGTTTTGTTATTTGCCATTAGCTTGTCTGATTTGTCGCTCGCTTCAAGAGAATAGTGCTGACGTTCAAATGTATTCATTGAAGCTTATTTCAACTTTGTCAACCTTAAATCAACATCTGTTGTTACTCTGCGCCATTCACACCTGTGTAGAAGATTAGGTGATATTTTTCCTTCAAAATTCGCTCCTAATGAGAAGCCAATGTCTGAATTCCCTGCCCATAAGCTTCTATGTAAAATATTGGGTGCGGATGGACCCAGAGGTGGATTTACGAGGCTAAAAATTCCAAAAATTGAAAAATGTTTGAGCTATAAATGGGTAAAAGCAGTCCAAATGGACTGAAGACTTTCCTTATCATTCCCAGAACGATTATAAATTGAATTAAAACAAGATTTAACAAATAATATGTGCAAGAGCACCACATTTTGAGAGAGGAAGAGCTAGAAATAAAATCCCCTTCCCAATCGAGTCGTCATTTTGATAGGGAGAATCAATAGTAGATTTAGATAGCTAGGTTGAGATCTCCTTCCTTTACTAATGTGTTGGTGAATTCCATGATCATACCAATGAAAATATTAAATAGCAATTATCCATAGCTAGACCTTTAATTTCTTTGAGGATTAGAGTGAAGGTAAGAAGGGAGAAAAATACCTATTGTAGTATGTCATTTGAGGAAACCTTTGATCACCCAAAATGTGAAATAAAAGAGTCTCTCCCTATTCCTCTATACTAACTTTGTTGTTCAATCCTCCCTCTTAAACTCTTACCTCAAGTAGCTCTTAAATGGCTTTGATTTTAGTACATAGGGGTATTTTTTCAATTTGTTTAAATGTTGGGATGTGAGATAATGGTCACAAATTATTTAGGATGAAATGGTCAATTTATAGGCTCAATAGTCATTTCCCAAAATCACAACAATTATTTTTCCTTGGACATGTTTTCCTAGCTATAAAATATTGGAATATTCTCCATCCTATACACTAGCCATGCATCAATATTTGACCTCCCTGCAAAATATTTAATGTCCATGTACCATTTTTGAACTAACTAGTACATAAACCATGTTGTTGACCATACAATGCCTTGATCGTAGTCCATTTTTACCTCATGAGCCACCCATGCGCCACTTTCCTCTTTTTTAGGACAATATGCACCCTCATGCATGAATTTTGGAGCACTTGAGTCAAATCCCTAGATTTTAGGAACCTAGCATCAGTTAATTGGTTCATGCACCTTGATTCCATCACCAAGAGTTAATCAGCTTCAATGACCACCTATCACCACTATCAGTCATACTTACGCCTCCTTTGGAGTTATCCCCCTAACTTTTAGCACAATAACTCAGTCATGCGCCATTAACAATTAGTTAAGTAGTCTCCCATCTTGAGTTACACTGAAGTTGTGTTTGGAGATGATTTTTAAGTTAACTAAGTCTACTACTTGAGATAGTTTTGAATGCTTCCTAAAGGATTCAAATTCTTTTGATTGTATCATTTTTTGATAGCCAACACATTGCTAAAGAATAAATCAGTAAAATGTTTCCATCCATGTTTTAGTTTTTTGAGTGAATTACAACAAATTTCTTCTTAATTGTTTTTGCAAAAGCTTTGTGAGATTAGTGTGGTTGGTTTAGCCTTGTGATCCTACTTGTGAAATCTCACACGGAATCAGAGCATAGTTAGCTTAGGATGAGCTAATTGCTTTCTTTAGTACACCAGAAGCAGTGGAACAACCACGTAATTCCTAGGGATATTGCATTTGGTTACTAGGTATAGCCCTTTAGCTGTCTCAAGTGTGATGCGCTCTTGAATGTGCCTAGAGTCCTAAAGCATAGCTTAATATGTTATGTCTCAACTCTGCAAGATCAATTTCCAAAGCTTATTGCAACTTTTTTGCAGGTTTTACCATCACAACTAGCGCAAGCAATAACACAAATGGACCTATCTTCAGTTCCTCAACTCACTCCCTTCAATTTTATTGAATGGAAGGAAAGAATGGAGATCCTCATGCACAACAAAGGTCTCTTCAGAGTGATCAATAGCACTGAAACAGATCCTAATGTAGCTATGGAAAAATCCAAATGCTTCAATAAGCTTGATGAAGCATATGGTATGTCGTGTCTCAGCATCTATAGAGACCTTCTTTTCCATCTATCTGGTCTAAAAACTCCAAAGGAGGTTTGGACTAAGCCTGATTATTTATTTGGGCAACAAGATGAACTAAGAAGGCATCAATTAGAGAATGAGCTGATCTCTCTGAGTCCCAACAATCTTGAATCCATCACAAACTTCTTCACATAGTTCAAGAATTTGGTTATGCAACTCAAGATGTGTGATATTGAGGAGAAACATGAGCAACCTATTCTTTCAACTCTGTCAAAATTGGGACCAGACTATTCTATATTTGTATCCACATTCCAAAGAGCAAAACTTTCCATTCCAAATTGGAAGATTCCCACTCTAGATGCCTTCATCCAGTCCCTCACAAAGGAGCATGATAAACTAGTGCAAATGGGAGTCATAAAACCATCAAGGGGTCAAGATCTTATTGCTGGAGAAGGGAATAATGCGAATGGTAAAGGAAATAAGAAGGGAAAGGAGAAGAAACAACATGAGTAGAAGCTAAAGGAGAACCCCAAACAATTAGAGGGTACTTCGAAATCTAAGAAAGTCAAGCAAAATCAAAAGGATAATACCAAATGTCCTTACTGCAATAGAGGTTTTCATCTAGAGAATGCTTGTATGAAGAAGGCAATTGACCTTATGGCTCAGCTTGTAGAGTAGAATATCCTTCTAGTACTTGAAGGTGCCAGGTGGAAGGAAGTTGGTTCTAAATCATAAGACAACGAGAGATTCGTGCTCTCACGGTTGGCACTTCGAATGCATCTTCTTTCATCATAGATTCTGGAGCCTCTAGACACATGTCTGCTTCTAGAGATCTCTTCTCAAAATTTGAACCTATTGTTGGGACTTCCATTTTAATGGGAGATGTTTTAGAAGCTGCTTACCAAGGAATAGGGAGAATCAACCTAGAGAATGGATACTTCCAAGATATGTTGTATGTTCCTTCCTTGGCAACCAACCTTCTTTCAGTCTATCAAATGACTCATATAGGAGTTGCAATGAAAGTAATTTTTACTCTTGATAATGTTAAGATTGTTGAGATCTCTTATGGGAAAATCATTGCACAAGGAATTGTTGGTCACCATTCCAAGATTTATGAGTTCTCTCATTTCATGTCTTATTCAACTCAAAGTGCGCTCCTTACCCATACTAATGAAGTTGGCAAACTTTGGCATGAGAGGTTTGGACACCTCAACTATAAGTACTTGCAAGAACTGCACAATCAGAACATGGTTGAAGGCCTCCCAAACATTATATTTTCTAAAGGTGTATGTCAAGGTTGCTTGATTGGTAAGTGTTACACCTAAAAACTATCACCTTTCCTAATTCCCTAAATTTTATATACCAAAACATATTTTGGAGGAGTTTTGCCTTGCTAGATGCCCAATCTTAGCAGCTCTGGCGCACCTTATCTCTTGACATAGAGCGCCATCTTGTTAATATTCCATATGCTTAGCTAGATTTCATTAGTATTCAATTCAATTTCACATCAATAGCATATGCAGGATCACTGAAAGAAACACAATCACAAGATAGACACAGATTTAACCTGGGAAACCCTTAAGGGGAAGAAAACCCAACAAAACTTCCTCTATATAGATGTATCAAAAGTACAAAGATAAAACCCCAAACAAATGCTCTTCCTCCTTGCAGATATGTCTCTCTCTCTCTCTCTCTCCTATGCACTATACACAAGTGAGTGTGTGTTTTTGAATGAGGAACACACCTCCTCTATTTATACTCTTTTTCACACTTGACTTTTTCCCTAACAAGTCAGCCCCAACAAAGTTACTGGGCCGACTTCACCTAGGAAGTCACAAAACAATATCATATTATATTTAGGAGGGTTCTAATGACCCGACTTACAACAGATGTTATACCTCATGACTCTATGATGACCAAATACAATAGTAACATCCAGATGGAGGAATAAAACATATCCCATAGGTTACATCAGTAAAATACATTTAGAATATTATTTGAAGTTACAATATTTCAACACAACCAAGGATGACGCCTTTTTCCTATTGACAAGAAGCACTGGTGACACTTGTTGCACTTGGATAAAAAGCGTCGGCCACTCCTAACTCCTATTGCCAGTAGGAAAAAAGTGTCAGCTCCTAAAAAGGAAAAAAGAGAACTTTCGAGAACCTTATAGATGAAATCCCTCATGGAGGCTTATCCCAATTGATTAGAATAGGTGGCACTCAAACCCCTAACCTTTAGGGATGATCCCTCACGTTTAGCCCAAGGAGTCTCAACCCATTTGATCTCCCTTTGGCCTATATAAGCAAGTTCAACCTCATGGATCATAGAGGGAGAGGATCAAAGAAAGCACCTTTATGTTGTTGGAATTACTCTAGGTGTGAGAGGCAAAGAGTTTGGTTCTTGAGTGAGAGGCTTGCAGAGTTTGTGGATCAAAATCTTGCGGGGACAAAGCTTCAACATCAAGGCTTTGGTTAGTAGTTCTTTCTCCATTTTTATCAATACAAATATGCTTTCCCTTCCCATAAATAATTTGTGGTTGATTAAAGTTGTTTATTGCTTATCTCCTTGATCATTAGCGTAGGCTGTTAAGTTATCGTGTTTCTTTCACTTTTGTATCTTGTCCTTTGCATCCTTTTGCAGGTATAGTTCATCGTAAGAACATTAAGAAGGCAAGGATCATCTCCATTAAGAGGTAAGAAATCTTTACATTCAAGTGATTTGACAATCTAGGTAAATGTTACATTGTTGTGTGTGTTTTGTTCTATATCTGCCCCATGTAGACTAGGGAAACAATCTTTGTCGGCATTGATTGAGAATTTTCGATAACGGTAAGCATCCTGAGCATAAATTTGAAAAAGGAAAGGCAAAGAGAGCCTCATCTCCTCTTGATTTTATTCACAGTGACATATCAAAACCTCTCCCTCACCTATCTTTGAATAATTCTAGATATATTCTTACTTTCATAGATAACTATTTGAGATTTAGCTTGGTTTACTTCCTAAAGTTGCAATTAGAAGTCCTTGAATATTTCAAGTTTTTTAAAGCTGCTGTAGAAAATTTCACTAGAAGTAAGATCAAGGTCCTTTGTACTAACAATGGAGAAGAGTATGTCAAGAATGAATTTCAGTCATGTTTTGCAGATGACTGTATTGAAATGCAGCACACTGTTCCATACACACCACAACAGAATGGTGTGGTTGAGAGAAAGAAGAGATGGATCTACTTGTATGCTTGAAGCAAAGGCATTGTCTCGTAGAATTTGGGCAGAAGCTCTTAATTGTGCTTCTTACCTCTAGAACAGGGTTCCACACAAAGACCTAAAGGGAAAAGATCCATTCTAAGCATGGATGGGATACAAACCATATGTGTCTCATCTCAAAATCTTTTGCTGTAAGGCACGGGTCAGGATTCTATCATAGAAGAGGAGAGCCTTAGAGCCTCAAATCCAAGAGTGCATATTGGTTGGCTATGCACATAATGCAAAGGCCTATAAACTGTTGTATTTGTCCACCATGAAGACCTTCACAGAAAGAAGTGTTTGGTCCAAAGAATGGCCATTGCATGAAGTCCTCCATGAGGAAGCTTAATGCTCCACTTATACCCCACCATAAGATGTTGAACATGATAGCAAATCATCTTCCTATGAAAGTTCAAAATCTTATCCAGAAAGTGAAGATAATGAAATGATAGATCAAGTAGATCCACAAGATCCAACGCCACTTCCTAAATGGGCTGAAAAGACCATAGAAGATTATGGTGAGTTTGTTGGGAATCCACAAGATCCAAGAAGAACCAGATCTCAACATCAAATTGCAAAATATGCACTCTACCCTACAGATCCCTATCTGTCAAAAAAATGCTTTCTAATGGTTAGATTAGATCCCAAGACCTTCTTTGAGTCCTCCAAAGATATGATATGGATAGTAGCTAGAGATGAAGAGTATGATTCTCTTCAGAAAAACAAGACTTGGGAGTTGGTTTCTCTTCTTCTTGGTAGGAAGCTTGTTCAGTGTAAATGGGTATATAGAACAAAGATGGGCTCAGATGGAGAAACATGTAAGTATAAATATCGAATGGTTTTCAAAGGTTTTTCACAAGTTCAAGGAATTGATTATATAGAGACCTTCGCTGTAGTGGCTAATATGGAGTCCATATGTCTTGTTTTGGCTCTAGTTGCATCCAAGCACTAGGAGGTGCACCATATGGATGTGAAGAGTGCATTCCTTCAAGGAGATCTAGAGGAGGATATCAACATGAAGCAACCTAAAGGATACATTGAAGATCCTTCATTGGTGTGCAGATTGAGGAAGTCCTTGTATGGGCTTAAGCAAGCTCCCAAATCCTGGTATGCCAAGATGGACTCCTTTCTACCATCTCAAAACTTTCAGAGGTGCAAGTTAGACTCAAATATATACATGTAGAAAGATGGTAAATCTCTTCTCCTTATTGTTTTTTCTATGGATGATTTACTAATTGCAGGGAGCCACTCTTCTTGCATCAGTTCTATCAAAACAACCTTGCATAAAGCCTTCTCAATGTCTGATTTGGGACTACTAAAACAGTTTCTTGGTCTTGATGTCTCTCAGAATGCCTCAGGGATCAAGGTTGCATAGTCCAAGTATGCATCATCCTTACTTGACAGGTTTCACATGAAATAATTCAAACCAACAACATTCCCCTTTCTTTTAGGAATTAGTCTCGAGGATGGTTCTTCTACACCATTGGTAGATAGTACCTTGTATAGGCGTTGATTGGGAGTCTTTTGTTTCTTACACATACTTGTCCAAGTTTGTCTTATGTAGTGAGTGCAGTATCTAGGTACATGCGGGAGCCTCATGAGCTTCATTGGAAGGCAATTGAAAGGATCTTGCACTAGGTGCAAGGGACCAAATAATTTTGTATTCATTATGCAGTTGGGTCTCCATTGAAACTTGTTGGGTACACAGATTCAGATTGAGTTGGAGTTAGCTAAGATCAGAAGTCTACATTAGGTTGTGTTTCATGTTTGCATTTGGTCCTATCTATTGGTTGAGCAAAAAGAAATCAACTATGCTCTTTCATTAGCTAAAGTAGAGTATAGAGGTGCAACGATTGCAACCACACAGTGCATTTGGTTGTTGGGCATCTTATTAGAATTTGGGATTCACTGCACTATTCCACCAGTCATTTTTTGTGATAATCATAGCGCAATCCGTATTTCCACTGATCTTGTTCAGAGACAGAGGACCAAACACATCGAGATACATATGCACTATATTCGAGGATTATTGCATGATCGTACCATCTCACTGCTTTACTGCCCTTCATAAGAGAAAATTGCATATATTTTCACTAAGGCTTTTTCAATGAAAAAGTACACTCAACTCTGATCTCTTCTTAGGGTGGGTGATACTTTGGTGAAGGCATGATTAGATTTTTTTGCAGTCTATTTTGAGGGGGTGTTTTGTTTCCCACTGGGTTTTCCCTCTTTCTTCACTCTTTCTCAGTTATTTTTTAACATTATTGTACAAGGTGACCTTTGGTCTCAGTAACTAGGGCCCTATTTTTTCTTTATTTCCTCATAGTCAGGCTTAAGGGGGGGTGCTGGAATATTCTCCATCCTATACACTAGCCATGCATCAATATTTGACCTCCATGCAACAATATTTGATGTCTGTGTATCATGTTTTAGCTAACGAGTACATAGACCATGTTGTTAACGACATAGTGCCTTGATCCTAGTCCATTTTGACCTCATGAACTACCCATGCGCCATTTTTCTCTTTTTTAGGACCATATGTGCCCCCATGCATGAATTTTGGAGCACTTGAGTCAGATCCCTAGATTTCAGGAACCTACCATCAGTTAATTGGTTCATGCGCCTTGATTCCATCATTGAGAGTTAATCATGAGCTTCGATGACCACCTATCACCGTTGTCGGTCATACATGCACCACCTTTGGAGTTATCTCCCTAACTTTTAGCCCAACAACTCAGTCATGTGCCATTAACCATAAGTTAAGTAGTCTCCCATCATGAGTTACCACTGAAGTTGTGTTTGGAGATGATTTCTAAGTTTCTAAGCCTGCTACTTGAGATAATTTCTAATGCCTCCTAAAGGATTCAAATTCTTTTGATTGTATCATTCTTTGATAGCCAACATATTGTTGAAGAATAAAGCAAAAACATTTTTCCATCTATGTTTCAGTTTTTTGAGTGAATTACAACAAATTTCTTCTTAATTCTTTCTGTAAAAGCTTTGTGAGATTAGTGAGGTCGGTTCAACCTTGTGATCCTACTTGTGAAATATCATATAAAATAGATGCCCAAGTACACATGAGAAAAAACAAATGAAAGATTTAATTTTTGAAAAAAATCTAAGTTTATGGAGTTTAGACAATTTTTTTGCTCCAATGAAACAAAAAAAGGGGGATGTATCATTAATTGGTTTCCCATTAGAGAAGTTCTCATATATGGGGTGCACAATGGAAGATCTCTAGGTGATGACAACTTGATGTATAGCCTTTGTGATGGGTTGTGGAGGCAAAGTTGTTGCTTTGAAGATACATTACATACTTAAAGGGTTCTTTTAAAAAAAAAATGGTGGGCACTACCACTAGTTACATAGGTAACCTAGTGGATGGGGGTTGACCCATATACCATATTAACACCAACAAATTTTGTAACATTGTTAAGTTTTTGAGTTAAATCTAAGTAGAAAAAAAGTGTTATTTCAGGTTAAGAGGATTCTAAGGAAGACTCTCAATAGCATATATGTTAAGAGTCATTTATATTTATGTCACTTTATGTTAGTGACATGACCATGTGTAACATAATGTTGAGGTCAATGGCTAGGTCGTTAAACCACCTTATGCACATAGGAGTATTATAAATTTGTCAAAGGCATGATAAGCTTGTGGAAAGATGGAATTCTTCGGGTTGTGATTTGAAAGCAACTTGAAGGAGTTTAGTATGCTTCTCCCATGCATGGAGTTAGTTTGATGTAGCT
>LPNX010710196.1:5009-191604 GCA_001517045.1 Pseudotsuga menziesii | reverse complement strand
TAACTTAGTAGTGATACATATATTTATTAAATATTTATAAAATATTGAAGCTAATTAATTTAATATTAAAAAAATATATTATGATTTTTTTTTAAATATTATCAATGTTGGTGTTTTTCAACATTTAAAAAAGGTAACCTGATATTCAATGGTAAATCAAAGTTACAACCATCTTTTCAGAGTTTTCATTTTTCAACATTTCAAGAAGGTAACCTGATATTCAATAGTAAATCAAAGTTACAACCATCTTTTCAGATTTTTCATGCCTCCCTCGAATGAGAAACAATGACAACTAAAAAAACTAAATTCAGATGATATCCTTCCTGGAAGGAGAAACAATGACAACTAAAAAAAACTAAACTCAGATGATAGCCATAAAGGAGAGAATTCAAGCTAAACATTCCTGCCTTTAAACATACATAAAACTATGAATGTTGTTTTTTAAGTCTCAATAAACTGAAACAGCTGTGATATACAACCAACCAACAAACAAACAAAAACACTAATCCAAACAAAAAAGGCATTTTTACATGTTCAGTTTAGTCAAAGAAAATTCTCGATATTTTTATACCAACTTAACTTAAATCCGTTCATTTGAATAGGTGAGGGATGAATTGGAAAATCTTCTGAATGATAATCGGGACATGGCTGAATTGTACTTAACTCGGAAGCATCTCCACTATCAACAATTGGAAGCTTCACCAAGCAGAAGGCAAAGTGGTGTAGCAACTACAACTTTATTGTCTCGCATAAATTGTCAACAATTGAGCATTGCTAGCATTATTACTAGCGTTGCTAAAGATGAAAATGACGTCGAGGATATTGAAATACTACTGGAGGCCTATTTCATACAAATTGATGGAACTCGCAACAAGATCCTGTTGGTCAGTATTTTCCCTTTCAAAATACCTTTCATAGATATTACAGAACTTTGTTTTTCTGTGGTGAGTGTTTTATAACAAGTACCTCTACTTTCTGGATAATTTGAATGCGTTTTGCTTGCTTTGTAATGTTGTTTTCTTAGACCTGTATTGCATTTGCTATATGATTGAATTTGTGTTACCAAAGCAAAAGCCTGAATGATATAACACTTGTCGTTGGTTTGGATTTGTAGTGCCAAAGCAAAAGCCTGAATGCTGTAAAACTATTAGTTGTTTTGGATTTGTAGTGCCAAAGCAAAAGCCTGAATGATATAACACTAGTAGTTGGTTTTGTAAAATAGAATTTAACCGTAATGGTAAAATAGAATTTAACCATAAGTTGCAGAGAATACAGAAATGAGAAACAAGAGTGTAATGCTTCAAGAAACTGGGTAAATGACATATCAGGAAATATAGAAGAGTCTATAATCACGTTTGAAAATGGGCAGGTTTGATGCTAAACATTGGCCCTATAAATTGGATCCCATTATCTGTAAGGATAAGTAATTTGGACCCATTTCTTAGTCTTTTTGTAACGTGAGATTTCGATACTTTATTGTCATCTAAGAAAGAAAGTTAAAAAATTTCTGAGTAGTTTAAAGGTTTGATACTTTCTAGAAATTAGATGTATGGAACAATGTCAAAGGCCATCCTGATTCTTAAACAGCATCACAAATTTTCAGGAATAGTGTTTTTAAGTTTTTGAATGGTAAATTTGAAAGTAAAATCAGAGTTTTCTATTAACAATTAAGCAAGTGTAGATATATCTTAATTTCAGATTTATCATGTATAGAGAAGGATCTAATCTCTTGAGCTACAAACCATTTTTAGAATGCAAAAAATTGAGGAAATGTTCAAAATAGTTTACACCTCAAGAGATGAGGAATTATGTTTCAAAATGGTTTACACCTTTGGAGAGGATGGATTTGATATAGTGGAAATGTTGAGAGAGCATGTAATGAAATGTTTATGGTTTTAATTTATCTAATTTGTGTGTATATATATATCCTCTTAAATATTTTAAATCTAATTTGGGTGGACATGTTACTTTTATAATATTTTATTATTTTATATAAAAGACACTTGTCAGCTCTAAGATGAGCATGGAAGAAGTTACACCTCTCCCATTACTAGTACCAGGATGTAGAATGTGCATCTTCTGCAAAATATGAAACTTAGAGGTATATATCCCAATTAATTATTTTGTTTTAAAATTAGGTTAGGGCCCATATTGTAAATTTGTGTTTCTCTAATATTTATTTATTTATTAAAGTGTCATGTGTCAACTCCAAGCCCAGCACTGAATTACACTTCTTGCTCATACTTCCATGTAGAAAGCGCCTCTTTGTGCAACAAGTTGAGCTTGAAATTATTCTTCCTAGTATTAAATGCTCATTAAAAAAAAATAAGCACTCAATAAAGTGGCATATAACTTTTCTCATGTGACTTTTTATGATAGTTATCTTAAAAATAAATAAATTATTATGCCAATTTTTTTTAACAGTTATGGATTGTATGGTTTTAATTAATATTTTTTAATGATTCAAAATTTCAAATGTTATATCAAGTATAATATTTTAGGTAGCTATTTCAATTTAAAAAACAATTCATATAAATACATAAATAAACTAAAATTAAATAATGATTTTATAATTGATTTAAAAAACATTTTTAAATTTTATATATAACCAATATTTTGATGAAAAATTCATTCAATCATAAATATGTGGAAAATTTCTTCACTAATAAACAAAATTTGATCACAAGTATATTTTTTATATGTGGAAAATTTCTTCACTATTAAACAAAATTTGATCATACTTATAATTTATGATATAATTATCTAGTAAAATGGTATATAACTTTACTCATCTGTGGTCTATCATAAATGTTCTTTCATTTCTTAGACTATTAATAATTTGCATGGTTAGACTTGTAAACAAAATTTGGTCAAAAAGTCTAATTTCTAAAATAAATATTTAATAAAATAGTATATAACTTTGCTCACGTAAAGTGAATTTGGTCAAAAATCTAATTTCTAAAATAAATATTTAGTAAAATTATAACGTGTCTTTCATTTCGTAGACCATTAATAATTTGCATGGTTTGATTCATTATGTAGGAAGGAAGTTCATCACGTTTACACAGTAAAATTGCTCACTATATCTTCAAATTAGGTGCCAAGATATATATTTTCATTGTGGAAAGGGCCATAATGGATTTGTTGATTAGCCCATTTTAGGTAAAGAACATTGGTATGTGACACTACAGAGATAGTT
Organism: Pseudotsuga menziesii; assembly: GCA_001517045.1. Classification (NCBI taxonomy): domain Eukaryota; kingdom Viridiplantae; phylum Streptophyta; class Pinopsida; order Pinales; family Pinaceae; genus Pseudotsuga; species Pseudotsuga menziesii. The sequence continues at coordinate 188,405 of LPNX010710196.1, read as the reverse complement.
ATAATACCAAGTATATCCCTTTATTTATTATTATGAATATCCCTTTATTTATTATTATGAATATTCATTATTTCTAAGGAGTTATAACACCAAATATATCCCTTTATTTATTCTTATGAATATTCATTATTTCTTTTTATTTGAGACTAATCCTCGAGGTGAGGAATATTCATGTGAAGAATATTCACATGCAAAGAAGACAATAAATCTAAGGGGAGACAAGAGTCACCCGAAAGTTCTGGAGACTTCTTGGAATCTAAAAAACAAGGAACATCTCATGTAATGTAATACATTTGTTCACGCAAGCTTAGAGAGATCACAAGCATGATCTCTCTTGAAGACTTGAAGACCATTGTGCTAGACCATTCTGAAATTGGTTTTTGTTGCGGATCAAGTGATGCGTTGACCTGTGCATCGTGAGTACCATTGCGAGTTGCAGTTTCAACTCCTTTTGCTATCCAGTGCATACAACCCTCCACTCAACAGTGAATTGGTTGGTACGAATTTTTTCATTATTCATATGTACCGTAATTCTTGTACCATATAATTGCTGTGAAGAGGCTTTACAATGCCTATATTTGGAAATCTGGCGACTTCACCTCAAATGAATGCCCCTTATCTTAATGAATGCCCTTCGTTCCGTTAAAGAATTAGTGTGTGGGCATCCTGAAAGTTGGGCTTAGATAGAAGGAATCGTTTTCAAGGATTTTGCAAACCTGTGTCAGAACAGTGAAGCAATTACAAAAGTTTAGAGTTCAATTTTAGAGGCTGCAAGAGTGCAAAGCTTGATAAATTTAAAATCCCTTCAAGGATCAAGTTGCTTCCTGATCAGGAATCTTGTGAATACTGTAAAGATTGTTGAAATGTGAATGACCTTGTGGAGCTGTCCATTGTGAAGTTTCCTGAGTAGTAGTAAAAGGTTACATTCTTGAAGTCTGTTGAATTGTTGGTAAAGACTAGCCGTTGTAGAGTGCAGCGTTGAAGTGTGAAGCCATTAGAGGCTACGAACGTTGGAACTGCAAATGGGGATGAATGTGAATCTCTAGGTTTGGAATCAATGTATGATTAAAAATTATGGTGCTGTAGAATTGAAATTATAGCATTCATAGCACTGTAGAGTCCATCTCTCTTAATTTTGGTTGCATCAATTCGAATTGCTACCACTTTGCATTAAAGCCTGAAGATATTGCTACACAAGGACGAGCTACGTTGGACGGGGAACTAGTTTACATTTTGCAAACCCTGGAGTAGATGAGTTTAATAATTATGCGCTCAGTCTTATTTTGTTAGTAAGGGTGCTCAAATTCCATGTTCTAGGGTTTATGCTTAATGATTGCAGGGTTTATGCTTAATGATTGCAGAAGCATTATAATATTGCCTATCAGGCTTTAATTTGCATGGTGTTGCAGAATCGAATCGATTTGCATGGTGCTATAAAATTGTTTTTAGTAAGCGCTGTAGAATTGTTTTAATAGTGCTGCAAAATTACTGGTGCTGCAAAAATTGAGTTTGCATACTGGCGTAGAATTAAATTTGTGCTGCTGAAGTGTATGAAGACCTGCATAGTGCACATAGTTTCTTGAAATGCATTGTGTATATGCAAGATTGACTGCTCTTTCACTAGCCATCAGTTATCCTACAGTGATAGGTATTGTGAAGATAAATTGCAGCCGGAAAAGATCTAAAACTAGTTTGGAGTCCAGCAATATTGCAACTATTTCTACAGTTGCTCCAAAAGAAGAGAAGTTGCAGAACTAGATCAACATCGTTCCGGTATTGCAGATTCCTCAATTCAACCATCATATATGTAACTTGCAACTATGTTTGTTTGTAAGTTCTAGTGTTTGTTTTTGGTACTTGCATATTGCATATTGCATATATATTTTTGTACATTTTTGTACAAACCAAACTGAAGTTAAATTGAATTGTACATTGTATGTGGATGCATTTTCTGCTGAGACCGACACCCCTCACCTTTTAAGGTTTGAATCTACAGAGTCTTATTTGTAAAATGAAGAGTTACAAGAAGCACTCTGTATTCTTCTCTTTCCAAACTTTTCCCCTTGCACTTGACAAAGGGAACATTATGTCAAGCTTCAAAGCCTCTTTTTGATATTAAGAAGCCATGGCCTTTTTCAAACAAGCCATCTTGAGCCACAACTAGATTCAAAGGCCATATCAATAATAGAACAAAATTTTATTTCAAATACTCCGTCACTGAATTTTTTGCAAAAAGCCTAGAAAAAATACTTGGCCACAAGCCCATAGAAAGACTGCTTTAATACTAATTGAAGCCAACCCAATAAGCTACTTCACTTTAGCATTCATCATAATATGATGAATCTATATAATCTTTGAAGGACAAATATTGTTTATTTATATTTATTCATATATATATATATAAGATACAATTGGTGTGCATATAAATACACATGGAAGTGACAAGTTACTTCTCTGGGGAAGAGTATGATTATTAATAATTACAATATACTAAATATAGAATATTAACTTATATGACTATTAATTACCAGCATAGATCCATCCTAAATGTGGATCTATCAAGCACCAAGAGGTATACAATTTCTTGAGCTGTTTTTTTTTAGGTTTTACATTTTGTGAGTGGAGAAGGATTTTTTTAATTATTTTTATTCAGTTTGTTTTAATCTTATGAGCCCAAATAAAAAAATTTAATTACTTTTTATTTTTGGTGCTTACTTGTAAAGTTACATATCTCATATCTCGATGCAACAAGATAATAGATATTAACAAAAAGGGGATATTAAAAAAATCATGTTGGATGCAAGTATTATTCAACCAAACAGGAGTTCCTTTTCAACACTACTAGTGACTGTAAGAAGAAAATCATGTTGGATGCAAGTATTATTCAACCAAGCAGGACTTCACTTTCAACACCACTAGTGATGGTAAGAAGAAAAAATAAATGCTTGGAGGATGTGTCATGATTACAAAGATCCAAGCAAAATCACCATCGAAAATAAATTCATTATTATGAATAGTGATTAACCATTAGATGGGCTTCATGGTGTGAATTAAGACCCTAAATTAGGATACCACCAAATCAAATTAAGAGAATAATACATTCCCAAAATAAATTTTAGAACACATGAAGGACACTATGAGTTTTCAGCCATGCATGTTGTCTTTACTAATGGTACTACTATTCAAAGACTTAACGAGCAAAAAAAAATTGACCTCATCCTAGAAAGTTTGTGTTGTTTTTCTTTGATGATATACTTATGTACATAAAATAATGAGAATAACACATTAAAATGTGTATCAAGTCCTACTAATTATGGAGAACAATCAATCAAGCTTTGCATTTGGGAAACAAGAAGTAGAGCATTTGGGCCATATTGTTTCATGGGAAGGGGTCAAGGTGGACCCTCAAAAATTCAAGCTATCACAAAATGTCCCATTCCTAAAAACATCAAGAGTATTATAGGATTTTCCGGTCTTGTAGGATATTATAGGAAGTTTCTTAAGAATTATGCACACATTGCGTTACCACTCACATCTCTTTTAAAGAAAAATCCATTCGTATGGAATGAAGAGGCTACCTTGGCATAATCACTCTTAAAAGATGCCATGTCTTATACACTCATGTTGGCAACACTTGATTTTGGTAAAACATTCATAGTTGAATGTGATGCATTAGGACAAGGAATTGGAACAATTTTAGTACAAGAAAAGAGATTGTTGGCTTTTGAAAGTAAACAAATCAAAGGAAAAGACTTGGTGAAATATATATATATATATATGAAGAAATAAATCACAACTTTAAATGCAGTAAAAAATTGGTGAAAATATCTCATTAGCAGGGATTAAAGTCGAGATAGACGATGATATCCTAAACTACTTTTTGGAGCAAAGATTGTCATCAAAATAACAACAAAAATTGGTAGCAAAAATGCAAGGATTTGATTTTCAAATAAACTACCTAATAGGGAGGAACAATGTGGTAGTGAATGTACTTTCTAGGATAGAAGAAGTCTTCATCTTATTTTCTACTCTATTATTCATTCTAGTGTGGTTGGAAGAAGTTAGCTAGGAATGACAAGAAGACAGTAGTACTAGACAAAAAAATACAGTGCCTAAAAGAAAGGAAGGGCTTTAAGGAAAATTTGGAATGGAAGAGAGATACCCTTTGGTAAAATTGTCAAATATTTTCATTCCCTAAATCAAAATTCAACCCACAAATATTATGGGAGTATCATAACTCTCCAATGGTGAGATAATAAGGATTTCTCAAAACATATCAAATTATCAAAATAGATTTTTTTGGGGAAGGATTGAAGAAATTTCTTTAAAAATTTGTAAGAGAATGTTAGGTGTGCTAAAGAAATAAAGGAAAGAAAAACAAACGTGTAGGTTTACTTCAACCTTTTCACATACCTAATCAAATATGGGAAGAGATATCAATGGACTTCAATATAAGGTTACCAAAATCAAAAGCTAAGTATGCCAATTTTGTTGTTGTGGATATACTCGCAAAATGTGCATGTTTTGTGGAATTCAAAGTACATATTATGTTGCAAGGCAATTGTCATAAGTGTTCATGAAGCAAAATTCATAAACTTCGTGGTTTTCCTAAAGTAATAATAAGTGACAAAGATCCAAAAATCACAGGATTTTTTTGGAAAGAGTTATTGAAGATAAGGGGGACCACACTAGCTATGACCTCAACATATCATTCAAAAACAAATAGTCAAACAAAAACAATTAACAAATGTTTATAGGGTTATCCTTGTTTCTATTCTTCATATAAGAAATCTTAATGGGTTAATTTACTTCCTTTAGCAAAATGGTGGTATAATACCACCTATCACACATACACTAAATGACTCTATTTGAATCTCTTTATGGATATCCAACTTTCCTTTTTACGAGACCATTCCAAAATACATCTAGTAGACTCACATATGGAAAATACTAAAGAAACTTTGCAAATTCTGAAAGAAAACATTCAAATGGTCCATAACAATATGAAGTAGCAAGTTGATCCACATGAAGTATAGAATTATTTCCCCTATGGATACCACTCAAGGAATTGGGCTTTCCCACAAATATTCCCACCTAAAAATAGTCTATGATGCATTGAAAAACAAGTTAGACCCCAAACACTCATCTACGTCTTGGCAAAATATTAATGACATCCAAGTCAAGCTTGCCAAATTGGAGTTGTTTTCTGACCAGATAACGCAATTCATGGCGCTATTTTCTTCATCATCTTTTTGACACCCATAGTTAGACCAACTTTAACACAATGAATGGGCTGCATCATCTAACCCATGGAGTGTCACTCCATTCCACGTTTTTGTTATCCAATGAATTAAATGTGTTATAGACTTCTTAAAGTAAATATCACTAAATTTGATGGATCAAACACCATATGATGGGTCACTTAAATGGAACTTTACTTTTATTTGCATGGCATCACAAATGATATGATGAAACTTCAAGTAGGTTTATTATATTTAGATCTTGAACATTGGAAATGTTGACAATGGCATATGAAATCCTACAGGGGTTATATTGCCTGGACACAATTTATTTCAAACCTTTATGAACGTTTTGAAACAAACACTCATTATTTGGGGCAACTAACCAAGCTCAAATAGTTTGGAATATTCGAAGGTTTTGTCTCCACTCTTAAACAACTAGCCATCCACCATGAGTGCATGTTTCATACTTTAACAAGGAATGTTTCATTAGTGGTTTCAAAGAAGAGATACATGCACAAGTCTTAATGGTTTTCCCTACTACTTGGTTGGATGTCGTTCAAAGAGATAGAGAAGTACAAAAGATGATGAATGCTCAAATAAAAAAGGCCCCATTTATTGCCCTCCCTCATCCACCTACCTTTCCTTCCACTCATCCATCACCATCCTCTCCACCCCTCAAGATCCAAAATTTAACTCGAGATGAAATGGGAGAACCAATTCAAAGGTCTCTTCTACAAGTGTGATGAGAAATATATCCCTAGATATAAATTTAAGGAGAAAAAAACTCTTTATGGCCATTGTAAAGGACATGTATGATGAGGAAGTTGTAGCACCCATGAGGACCCTTATCATTTTGTGAAATACATTCCCATTTTAATCTTCCAGAGGTGGAACCCCATTTCTCTTTATATGCCTTAACTAGACTTTATGCTCCCCAAACCCTAAAATTGATTGTTTACATGAAACATCACAAGACCATAGTATTAACTAACAGTGGTGGCACACATGACTTTATTCATCGCCGAGTATCTCAACAAACACATTGTTATATCCATGTAAAGAACAACTTTCAAATCATGATTGCAATGGTGGAGTTATGGAATGTGGTGGTTGTTGTGAAATTGTGTGGCCTCAAATGGGTGATTATTGCCTCAAAACCCACACATTTTCTGTTGAAATGGGTAGTTGTGATATTGTCTTGGTCATTTAATGGTTATAGACATGAGGCCCCATGACCATGGATTTTAGTGCCTTATATATGAGTTTCCAATAGACAGGGAATAACTACACTCTCAAAGGAATTACAATTAGATCGCAATGATTATCATCTCATAGAGTATGGAAAAGCTTCTTAAAAAGGGACATTTAGCCATTATGGATCAATTCCATGTCATTCAAGCTTTAGAGACCCCTTCTCAACCTATTCCTTATGACATGCAATTTGTCTTGGATAAACAACCATCTATCTTTGACACTCCCAAATGATTTCCCCCTTCAACCCACTGTGAGCATGATCACTCCAATCCACTCATACTTGGTATCCTCCCACCCAACATATGTATGTATCACTTCCCTTTTGCCCCAAAAAATGAAATTGAAAAGATAATTCAGGAGTTTCTAGTTGCTAGTTGCTAGTGTCATCTTCCTTAGTACCAACCCTTATTATTTTCTAGTTGTTATGGTGGACCTCGAGAAATAAATCTCTTGGCAATGGACTTCCATTTCTTGAACAAATTGACCATCAAGGATAAGTTTCCCATTCCTCTCATTGATGAACTTCTAGATGAGATCAAGGGTTTTCAATTCTTCACCAAACTTGATCTACCCTTGGGTAATCATCAACTTCATATGAAGGTGGAGGTTATTCCCAAAACTACTTTTCACACTCATCAAAGCCATTCTGAGTTCTTGGTGATGCTATTTAACCTTTGTAATGCACCCTCCGCATTCCGAAGTTTTATGAAAAAAATGTTTGAGCCCTTTCTATGGAATTTTATAATCTTTTTTTGTGACATATTCATCTATAGTAAACCTTGGAAAGCCCATGCATCCAATGTTGATCATGTCTTGCAATTTCTTGTCGTTCATCAAATCTTTATTAGAAGGTCCAAGTGTAACTTTCATGTCTCTAAAGTGGAATACTTGGGCCATATTGTAAATCACAAGGCTATGCATGTGGATCCAAAGAAAATTGAAGCAATAAAGAATTGGTCTCACCCCAAAACTCTTAAAAGGCTAAGAGGTTTATAGATCCCATTGGTTATTACATAAAGTTTGTCCTCAACTATGGTAAGATTGTAGCTCCACTCATAACTTTGCTAAAAAATTCTTTCACTTGGAATGAAGCAGCATAAAGGTTTTCCAAGACTCAAAGGAGGCCAAGTGTACCAACCATGTACTCACTTTGTGTAACTTCACAAAAACCTTTGTCCTAGAATGTGATGCCTCAAATAAAGGCATTGGAGCAGTCCTCATGCAAGAAGGTAGATCATTCGCTTTTACTAGAAAACAATTGTGTGAGTGGCACTTGGAAAAATCGACTTATGAAAACGAGATGATGGAAATGGTGCATGATATGGACATATAGCATTCATACCTCTTTGGGAAACATTTCCAGATCAAAATTAATCATTGAAGCCTAAAATAATTTATGGAATAAAGAACTTCATCCCTTAAGAAACAAAAATGAGTCACCAAAATGTTGGGATATAAATATGAGATAATTTACTAGAAAGGCAAGGAGGGCATGGTAGCATATGCCCTCTCTTGAAAGTATGAGGAGGAAGGTTCCCTCTTTTATTTCTCCTTCATCATAATATATTGGTTGAGTGACTTCCAACATGAATGGTTCACAAATCTCACACTCGTCAACATGATCCACAACTTCAGAAGGATCCCCATGCATATCTAAGCTACACTTGGCACAATAATGAGCTTATAAAGGATGTCTATATTTACATAAGCAATCAACATTGAAATCAGTGTCATCCATTTAGGATTTGATAAAACATATGAAAGGATCAAAATATCATTTTTGGGGGAAGGCATGAAGAAGGGAATCTGCATATTTGTGGCAAAATGTGACACTTGCTAAAGAGATAAAGGTGAGATAGTGAAACATCCAAATAAACTTTAACCACTTCTAAGTACACCTACAGTATAGATTGACATTTATATGGATTTCATTGTGTGGCTACCAAATTATGGCAATAAGTCTATAATCATGGTTGTGATTTATTATATTTTTTAATATGTTCATTTTTGTTACCTACAACACCCTTTCAAGGTCTCTATCGTAGCTTAAGTACTCAAGGATAATATCATTAGGCTCAATTGTATGTCACGATCTATTTCCATGGACCGTGACCCCAGCATCACTAGAAATTTCTGGCAAGAATTGTTTCGTTTGGAGGAAAATCAACTCAATATCAACATTGCCTACCACCCCCAAACTGATGGTCAGATTGAATCTATCAACAAAAGCCTAGAAGCATATTTTTTATGCTTTACTTCAAAGTGGCAATCCCAATGGGTTCAATGGTTACCTCTAGTCAAATGGTGGTATAATACAACTTATCATGTTGCAACTCAAATGACTCCCTTTGAAGTTGTCTATGACAGAAATATTCTCTTGGTATTTATCTACTTACCACACATATATAAGGCACCAAAGGTTGAAAAACAAAATCACATCTCAAGTTGACATTCTTCTCACTCTCAAGGATAATATGGTCATGGTTTAGAATAGAATAAAGAAACAAGCTTATCAACAACGTTCAAAACACCATTTTTGAAAAGGGGATCATGTATTCCTTCGCCTACATCTGTATAAGCATACCTCACTTAAGGCCAACCACCACTAGAAGCTTCCTCCCAATTTGTATGGCCCTATAAGGTCCTCAAACATGTTGGTCCCATGGCTTACAAATTGGAGCTACCTAATCACTCTAAGATTCATCCCATCTTTCATGTATCCTACTTGAAAAAATTGGCCATCTCTCAATGTTATATTCAAACTAAGCTCCCATAATTGGGTGAAGAAGTTCCATTTAGTTACAAACCAAGGTTGTTCTGAACAAATGGGAATGTCGTCTCTGCTAATGCACCATCCAAGAGGTTTTGATCAAGTGGAAATATATTCATTATAAGGATGTTACACGTGAACCAATAGAGATACTTAAGCAATTTTTGCATCTCCAGCCTTGAGGATAATGTTGTTTTTAAGGGGAAGGGCATGTTAGGGTCCTAGCCTAACCCCATTAAATAGATATACATGTTTCTATTTATTGAGCTCAACTATATTAAATAAGACCCATGAAGTATATGTAGTGTGAAATAAATATTTGTGAAAAGACTTATTAAAAGTTTCCACCTACTAGGAAGTTCCTTCACTAAAAAGGCTTACTAGAAGGTTTTTCCTACTAGAAAGTTCCTTCACTAGAAACTATATAAATGAGTAGAAGCAATGTAATAAGGTGTTTTGTGCATTATATTGTAATTGCATCTCTGTAATGTAATTGGGGAGGATAATATGGGTACCTAGAAAGGTACCTAAGGGGATAATATATGTAGTGTGGTCATAATCATATAATGGACCCACTTGGTAGCTACAGGGTAATAAATAGGACCGCTAGGTGGTTAGATGAAATAATATAATAACAAGGGGTAGTTGGCAAAGACATCCTAGGAATACTCATGAGAAAGTATAAATATACATGAGTATCGTTGTATGAGATAAGTTGGAGGTATTATTTTGTAGCAAACATGGCTTGTGGAGTGATTCCTTCCATAAGGAGTAATTGATGGTGTTACCTACCTTAAGTGACATTCTTTAAATGCGTGTGTCGATTATTGTTGTGGATTAATATTGGTTATTTTTTAAGTTTAAAGGTTCTATATCATTCTTGTTTTTCAGTTTATGGGTTAAGGATCACCATAATAAGTAGTAGAGCTCTTCCTTGGGTTGAAAAATTGGAAGAGGTTTTTTTCTTTTTTGCAGATTTTTGAAGGAAAAAAACAGAGGATGGTGAAATTCAACTTGATTTTTGAACTTTATGAAGAATCTTAAGAAATCAACTGCAAATCTGAGTTCCTTTCACTAAGACACCCAGTTTAAAAAAAAGAGTCTAAATCAAAGTCTAAAAAGTGAAATTATAGCCAATTTAAAATCAACTAATTTTAGGGTTTTTTTCCAGTGACAGTTATGTAGATTGTAGAGTCGATGTCGTTTGATTGAGTGGTCAAATTTTCATAAAACCAACTCTAGTAGATGCAAAATGACCATGGAATTTAATAATTATGGTTATATTAGAGATTTCGAGAGGTATTGAGGGGGATATGATTATTTTAAATTGGTCAACTCAATAGTAAGTTATTTTTTTCAAAACCCTAGTTCAAATTTTCATTTTATGAAAAGTATAATATGGTTTACATGAAAAGATGATGGTCCAACTATTGAATAAGACAAACACAAATAAGTCAATATGGGGAAATCACTAGAGACATTGGACAAGCAATCATTAAAAGACGATGTTGCTAGATGGTGGCATTTGCTTAATCGTGACAAGATGTCCAAGATTTCAGATGAATATTTTGAAAAGGTATTTTTAGATAGGTGATCTCATGATGTGAAGAATGATAAATAAATCACTAAGGGTTTGGTTTCATCTGACAACTTACTATTACATGTTCATGGATGTATTTAGCAAGAGAATGTCATTGTTTCTAAAACAACTAGTAGAAAACATGATTTCATAAATGTTAATGTGGCTAAATGATTGCAAGTCCCCTCAAAGCATATTGTAAGCACACATGTGGAGTGTGAAACTATTCAAATTTTTAAATATTTGAAGATTAACATGGATAAATATCTGTTGCACTCATATTTTTATGTTATTGATATGGATGATGTGGATATTATTTTGGGATATCCATGGATGGATTTTGTTGGTACAATTAATATCAATGTGCAGAAGAAGTTCTTGAAGTTTTGGTATAAGAAAAAGAAATTTCCATTGTAGGATATTTCTCTTACTAAAGGAGTGCCTAAGGGGTCACATGAAGAAGTTCTAGTAGGTAAATATTAATTCCCTACTAACACATCAGATGCAAAGTCTGAGGTTGAATTTGCAGAAGAAAAATATACATATGCATATTAATAAAAAACTTAAGAAGGTGATAAAAATATAAAGAATATAAGGAGCTACATGGCCCCAAGGAACAACATGTTGAAGAGTTGAATAAAAAATAACCAATAGCTAAGGTTGCGGTACATGGACACACACACTCCCATGAGAAACAAGTCATCAATACAAGGTTGGGATCATCAATGAACATGGAACAAAAAATACAACTAGTATGGAGGAACATGGAGGACTAAAAGAAATGTATGGAGCACATTGAAAACAGGGAACTAGAGGAGCAACCGTAATTAAGATTGAGGTTCCAAGTAAGTGGGTGGATCCCATGTCGATATTTCACTAAGATGGATGGATGCTTATTATTGGTACTAATTGGCTACATTGCTTATTAGGTCATATTATAAAGTTTGCTCCCCATATTTTTAGGATGAAACATGTGAAGGGAGGTGGAATGTAATGTACCAAGGTTAGGATAATATTGGGTACCTAGGGAAATACCCAAGGGATAATGTATGTAATGTTTTTGTAATCATGGAATAGGACCAATTGGTATTTGGTGGGTAGTAAATAGGCCCACTTGGTAGTTGGTGGGTAGTAAATGGGTCCACTTGGTAATTAGAGGAAATGATATAATAGTAAGGGGTAGTATGCATAGACTCCCAAACAATACTCATGAGAAAGTGTAAACATACATTAATATCATTGTATGAAATATGTGGGAGGTATTAGTTCGTAGCAAGCATGGCTTGTGGAATGATTCCTTCCATAGGAGTAATTGATGGTGATGCCCTACCTTAAGGGATCTTCTCTACATTCTCATGTTTATTATTGTTGTGAGTGAATCTTGGTTTTGTTTTTGAAATTTAAAGGTTTTATCACTATTGTGATTTAGTTTTTGGGTTAAGGATCACCACATGATCTGCTCATTTGGAGGTTGCCCCCTTGAATAGGTAAGTGAACATTGCTTTCATTTGTGAAGGTATATATTTGGTTATCTACAATTGTCTATTGGTGTGGTGATTATGTCATTTTCATTTCAAAATATTTCTTTACTCTGTTATTTATCCTCTGAATTTCTTATTCTTATATTAAGATACATAACACTATCTAAGTTTAACTCTAAATTGTTTGTAAACATTGACAAGAATAAAAAATATGCGTGCATGCCTTCAAATGAAACTATGGATTAAATGAGAGACCCGTGGGCTAACCGAAAAACTAAGCTATAAATTGTGATCACATACTTGTGACATTTCAAATGAAAATCTTTAGGTGATTTATTGATGTGCAAGAAGTTTGAGGCTCTCCTTTTACAGGTGACCTTTTTATGCTTCATATTTTGCAAGGATTACATAGCCAACACTTTTTGTATTGTGCAATAGCAATGGGGTTGCTCACTTTTCCAAGGGATGACACCAATATAAGTAAGGCTAAAATGAATGTAAGGATGAAAACACAAGGACAAAATAGGTGATGTATATCTTAAATGTCATTAACTAAGAACTCAAGGAGGCCAGAGGGACTAGGTGAGTTCCTTTTGTATCTTCATGGCTAACTCTAGGAGATGTAATCTCTTAAAGAGATCCCTATGCTATAATTTTTAGTTGAAGGAAAGGGTTAGAACACTTAATGAAACCATGATGGATCTTGTAGGATTTCATATGGGTGCATATATATATAGACATAATCAAAGAGTAACTATGTATATTTGTAACATTAATAAACTAAATTGGGAAAAAAATGAAGTCTTTAAAGTGAAAATTAAAAATGGTCGATGATAACAATTAGAAAATAAAAAAGGAGTTTAATAATTATAAAACTCTATAATAAAATAAACCACCAAAGATCCATCTTAATATCAAATATTTCAAGTATATAAAGAATTGTGTCTCTTTTTTCCAAGGTGAAAATCTTATATTTGATATTTCAACATGAAACCAAAATACACTTTGACGCAACCTATTAGCTCAAAAAGGTAAGGATCTACTCATAAAAGACATCCCAACCAAAACTGCAAACCCTCCTAGACAAATTGTCTATTTTTCCTCTAGTTCCCATTACATTACCATGGTATCTTAATAATCATATGCTAGATAAAATAACTGATATTTTGGCCCATACTGGATTGAGCTATAACATCACTATCTTTTACAAAAACTTAAAACAAGGAAAAACTATTCAATACAGTCTTGACTAGACAACATCTTGAGTTAGAAAATCTTTTTCTTCTTGAACCAACAAAACCCCTTCATCTAAGCTACACATTTCCTTTAAAAGTTGATTAGCTTGGTAGTTGAAATCCCTTCAAATATGGGTGAAAGAGATGTATGCAAAAGTTTCCATAATCTATGTCATCTTGTTCATGTTTGGCCTTGACTCCATTGAAGAAATGTGACTCTTTCCTGTTAACCAATTGATTACCAATTTTGAGTCACCCAACACTCGCAATCTCTAAACATGGTTAGCTTTTGCCACTTTAAGATAATATGACTCTTTCCTGTTAACCAATCGATCACTAAAGAGCATATAGTTTTGCTTGATTGTTTGTACCTAGGCCTGCTCCAAACTTAGTGGAAAATTAATGCAAAGTTTCCAAGTATAGAATATAACCAGCACTACATACTCGCATTTCCCCCTAACTAGCTTTGTCAAAGATTGTTAGACCTGGTTTGTTTTGGAAATTTTGGTACCAGTTTTGGAATTTTGGTTAAAGTGTGAATGAAACCATGACAAGATGATCAAGGAAGCAGTCAATCTCAAAGATTCAGGTGAAGATTAAGGAAATTTAACCGTTTTGATGTAGTCCAACTGAATGGTTGGTTAGTTGGTTAGCATGTTTGTCAACTTACATTCATGGGATTGGGTAGTGGGTACAGATTGAAAAAATGGCTAGTAGAGCATATAAATATGTAGGGATTTTTGGGGTTAGCCTGTTTTGGTGAGAAAGATTATGTTTTGTAATTGTTAAAGAGTAATGTAATGTTTTGTCAAAGATTAGGATGAATCCCTAGTTATGGGTTCGATCTGCATGTCATGTGCGCAGATCTTCTGTAATAAATATGATGAAAGATCTATGTAAGTTGTGTGCACAGACTTAAAGAGTTCAAGTTGCAACTCTATATAATAAACGAGCTCTTTTGTGGTTTTTCCCATCTTGGGTTTCCACATTAAAACATGGTGTCTTCTGTGTATGATGTTGTTTTGTGTGATTGTTTTCTATTAATTTCCTATGCATGAATGAATAATTATTGATGAATGTTCGAATGCAATGACACAGTACCGATTAATCATAATGTTTCAGAATATGGTTATGTCGTGGATATTTCTTTGTGTCACGGTTTCCATTCCTTAGTTGTCGAAGTTAGTTTGTCAATGTTTTCTATGGTGAATATCCCCTTCACCACTGCAAAAACATGGTTCCTGCAATTACATAGGTACTTCGGGTTAGACCTCATATGATCTGCAAGTGTTGTCGATGTGGGTAAAACCCTATCAGGTCGGTATCTTGGGTGTTGTTGGTATGATATGGGATGAACCTGGGTTAGTTTAACATTGTGCCAACAAATGGTTCCATTGCAAAGACCGAGGTCATTGTGAGGGGGGCATGTTTTGGCATGTGACAAAGTTGGAGAGTGAAGCGTGGTTAGATCACAAAAAAAAGGAATTTGCTTAGGAATAAAAGAGAGATAAATAACTGACTCTGGAAAAATGGTTGGGAAGATATGTCTAGTCTGATATTCATGATATTTTCTTTAGTGAATTTCCTATTATATTGTATGAGTGGCTGGAAAGATTGACACTCCAAAAGAAAAATTTCCAAGGAGATGAACCCAAGAGTTGGACACCTTAGTTGATTCAGCGACTGAAGTGTGTTGATAATAAGATATCAAGGGTTGTCAACTTTTGGGTTAATAGCGTTTTAGAAGGGTATATTATTGAAATTGTTGGGATACTGTCAAGTCTTATAGTGAAGCAAATAAGTAATTTTTCTAAGGTCCATGAGGTAGATACTTGAACTCTTTAAAACTGTGGATCAAGATGTTAGTGTGTGAAAAAAGGATCGTGAGAATGAACTCCAACAAGTAAGCGATTGTACACGAAGGGCATGGGTATTGAGTGGAATAAGGCATGGGGAGAATCTATGGGATAAGTTGAAATGTTCCAAGAGTATGTAATTGAGATTGATGAAGGTTGTGCCGCTTAAGGAGTGGGAAGAGATTTTGGTTGAATAAGAGGAGAAAGACTGTCACATGCCCCAATTTGCAAAACATTTTATGTTTTAAGAAACATTATGTTACATTTTATGTTAAATTTTGTAATCAATGATCAAGTGGAGTCAAGGATAATTTAATGTAATTGCTGAATATTTTATTAATAAATAAATGAAAGATGACACAACAGCTTAGGGAAGCTGTTAAATGAGTGTTTTACTAGTCACTTGATGGAGAAGGCTGGGTTGAGAGCAGATTGACACTTGGAAGCATCCTCAAACTACTTCTAGTTGTTGCAGGTGGCAGCATCCCTATTTTTGTGGTCATGTTCCCCAAGAAAGTGGAACAAGAGCAGGTGGCTCAATTAAGTAAAAACTGACCCAAAATACCTAGGCATGCTAATAAAAGTTTCCATTGAAGACAGCTGAGGTTGCTCATTCTGGATTTGTGAACATTCTGAGTGAATGAAGTGCACAAGAAAATTCGATGGAGGGGACTAGATGAAGTATGTTTTGAGTGGAAAAGTGTTGAAGACCTAAACTAGTGCAACTATTCTAAGCTAAGTTCATACTGTTGCATGCAGAATTGACTTACTATTTAACACTCAGTGGAGTTGCAGAGAATTACTAGACTACATCTCTCACCCAGTACTTCTACCAGGTGGACCAGGAGACAAGCTCGGGGGTCTTGAGAATTGCAGTCCATCTTTTCTCCAGGAGTTGGTTGGGAGGAATAGGTTCCTTAAGCTGTTGTCACCTCATCTATTTTTCCAGGTTCTATTTGATTTATTTAGCTATCTAATTGTTTATTGATATCTGAAATGTTGAGTTAAGTAATGAAATGTTATGCTGATGTTCTGTTGCTGCTAGGGTTAGTTAGGAAGGAATATTTTTTATAGTGAAAAGATATTTAAGTTCTGAACTAGGTAGATTAGGGTAAATGATTAGAGGAATTTCTAGATTTAGTGATAGATAAAAATTACCTAACTGTATTTTTCCACGCCTTTTAGAAAAGATAGTACTCTAGTACAGTAGGATAGTTTAATTTCAGATAAAGAATCGAATGAAGTATGCATGAAGGTAAATTAATATCTTCTATAGGTTCATATGTATGATTTGTATGTGTGTTTGCTTTTTATTTTAGATGGTTTCATTTAGCTAGAGTACTTGAGCAAAATAAATAGAACTGTTAGGAAAGATCTAAAGGTATAAAATACTAGTCTGTGTAATGGTTTACACAAAAGTTAAAATTATTATTATAGGTCTATTATTTAATAATTAACAAATAATATATAAACAAGAATAATTATAACTAAGATTAACTTTACAGTAAACAAGGCTAAACATTTACTGAATAAATTAATCTAAGTAGAAATGCAAACTAGGGTGACTAAAAAATGAAGTACTAACTATGTACTCATATTAAGAAGGATTAGGGTTTATAAATAAACCTATTTAAAAGAACTATATATATATATATATATATATATATATATATAAATCAAAATTTATCACCCCTCTTTGTTAGCAGGGTAATTGTTCTTTTCGTTTCTAAAATAAATTCAAAACCTATTTACACTATTTTATACAATCATAAGCATCAATTAGATGATTGTATGGAATTACATACTTATTTCACAAGTAACAATAATAAATAAAAATCTGTCATCATATTTCCAAACCTCAGAGATTTCAGGAAAGAATTAGGTTATTCAGTCAATTTCTTTTCCTCCATTCTTTTACTGCAAAAATTATTACTGATAATAATAACCAAAATATGATTTTAAAAAAAAACTTATTGTCAGAACCATTAGGTATAATTTTACACATAAAGTAAATAATTATTAAATTACTTAACCACAACCTTTGATAGGTTAATTTAGATAAGAGATAACCAAAATAACAAATTGATTCTAGATTGCCTTCTTCATTTCAAACTACAGAATATGTGTATATGTATATGTATATGTATATGTGTATGTATATATATGTGTGTGTGTGTGTGTGTGTGTGTGTGTGTGTGTATAGTCAACCAACTTCTATATATATATATATATATATATATATATATATTATCAAAACATAAATACAGTCAACCAACTTCAAGTTGTAATTACAGTTAAGCCCTAAATCTGAACTATAACAGTTATGGTCCTATGGCCTTTCACATCACAAAGTCAAGGCTAAGAAGCCCGTTCAAAAATAAAAATAGTAATAAACAAAATGCACGACTGAGAAGACATTTGTCTCGGCTATGAAATCCCTAAGCCTCCCTTTCTAAAATAGCCACTAGGGCTTCAAGAAACTGAATCAAACATCAAGTATCGGCCCATGGCCTTTCCAAAATTTTACAACACAGTTTATCATAGTCGAGCTGAAAACCCAACGAACTCCATCACCTAAAAATCAACACCATACACCACTGCAAGAGAACCTCAGCGAAACCGAGGCTTACCAGAAGAAACGTTGTGGTGGAGCCCCCTTCGCTTGGCATCTTTCAACTCATAATTTGTTTCCTTCTTCTAATTGGAACCTGCAACAGAGAAAAAACAAATTTAGTAAAACCTTAGTCTTTAACAAAAACTTTGAATTTTTTACAAGTTTGGACAAATAACTGAAGAATTCATACCTGGGATCTATTCTTTGTCTTTGCTATGAAAAGACGATTATTTCAACCCTAGCCACCATTTGTGAAGACAACGAGTTTAAGGAAGGCACTGTCAGGAAAGTATACAACACACAGTGCTCACATCCGAACCCTCGGCCACCTTATAGAGAACGATGAGCTTCAAGAAAGCTCTGACAGGAGGAAACGCGACTCACAGAGCTCAAGACTGAAAACCAAAACCACAATGGGCAAAGACAAATGCCACACCGAGAGTTAAGCAGTAAAAACAGTTAACCCCTAATCCAGCAAGACCACACTACGACAACCCAAGAGCCATGCTCACCTCCTTATCTCACCAATGTACCAGGGAGTGAATAAAAGTACTTGCATAGGCAAGATAATGGTAGATGCATCGTTGTTCAGAGATGGGTAATGGCGAGAAGAGGAGTTCAGTTACAAAACCAGAGAAAGTATCCAACTATACCTCTACACAAAGAAGAAAAAGACTATGAGCATGAAAGTTTACACAGTGGTTTGACAAACAGGCTGAGAGGCCATCAGCATGCGGCCTCTCTTCCAAAGCATGGTAAAAGTTAGGGAAAAGGCGAGATTTTAGGGTTTAGAGAAATTTATATGACAAAAACTCCAAGGTCAAAACCCTTATCAAATAAACATCGAACACGTAGCTCCAAATTATTTGCAAGGGATGGGTTTGGTGATATAGTTCGAAACCCTTGTTTAGCCTGCATATAATAACAATGTATAAAAATTAATATCATATGATAATTCTTGTCATGGTTTCGTTATTTGGTTATGGTTTTATGTTTGTCTTAACCATAGTAAATAACATAGGAGGTAGAATCTAAACTAGGTTTTTAGTATAAGCTAAAACTTTTGAATTGGTATAAGACAACTTATGTTATCCATTGCTTTTCACATAATAAACAATGCTTGTAATCGATTTTTAGGAAGATACAAAATGAAGAATGGAATCATTTATATGTAAATACTTGTAACTATAGAAGATACCTTGCTAGGATTTTAGTCTAGGTATTAAACTATGGACACTAGTATATGATTTAATCAATAATACCCTTATGAGATGAGAAAATCATACAAAGAATAATAAGATAGACCTCTTTGGAGAATAATTATTTTTCCTTAAAATAAAAGGGTAATAACACTATAGTTTAAAGCGAAACATTTGGTATGAAGGCATCTCAAATTTGGTAAGTGTTAGAGTAGTTATAAACTATCCCATATACTAAGTACTAGTTTTCATTTGTGGGTATTAGTCAAAGTATTTTATGACTTCAATTGGATCATAGATCTTCTAGGTTACTATAACTCTTTAATTGTAGAAAGAAATCTGTTTCACAAGATACATCTACTAGAATTTACATATAAGTTTTAAACTGAAAATAGCAGGATGAAAGTTAAATGAACAAGTTCTGTGATGGTAAGCGTAACTGAACTAAATCCAGTTTATTAAAATACTATTAATTCTATCAATTACGAAGATTTTAAACAATAAAGATCAACAATACCTCTTACTTTGCTCAAGTTGTAAAACAAATAATTTAACTAGCAATTTATTCTATGCTAGTGGAGATGATAATTCGATCTGGAAAACTGGTGACAAACTTTTTACTTGTAAAAGACCTGTAACAGAAGCATCACTTCACTGCATTAGCTATAAGCTAAGTAAGCCTCAATCTCAGCTGAGGTTCTTTCCTATTTGTCATAAGACAGTAAAACAAACTTAGTGCTAGAAGTTTAAACATACGTTTAATTCCTGTTATATCAAACTGTAATTTAATTCCTTATCATGGAATTATGAAAACAAACTAGTAAGTGTACAAAACTAGAGTCTTACAAAATAGACAGTTCTAATTTAATATAGATTAAAGTAACCATTAGCAGTTAATTATTTCCTAGGTGATGACGACTGCAAGCATTTTATGTTACATGAAAATTTTTAAATTTTTACAAATTTTCGGGTTATTACATGTGGTATTAGAGCATAAGGTTCAGACACTAGGCCTGAATGTGGCTCAAATTGCATAGATAAACAGTAGATTTAAAAACATGCATACTGATTATTACTTTTCCTTTGAAATATTATTTCCAGAGAAATTTTTCTGAGTTAAACTGCGGGTATGGAGAGATTGGAGGAATATGTGGACGAGGAGTCCCCATTTACTAAATGAAGTAATTCTAAAAGAGAACCTATAGAATACGAAATAACTAATAACTCTTCTGAATTATTACAAATGGTTAAGGAACTAAGAACAGAGATGGAAACCGTCAAAAATGAAAATGAGAGAATTCTGAGAGCTCAGGAGGAGCTGAATCAGATTTTAATGGAAAATTTTCAGAATGAAGAAAAAGATAAACGAACAGAATCTGAAGATATACCTTATCAACATAAAAATAAAAAGTCTAAACAGTCTAAAGTCGAAAGTAGCTCATCCTCGGAGATTTATGGCAATCCATATAAGAAGAATTATCAATATACTAGTGATAGTAGCAAAGATAATCATGAGACAAGAAAGAGAAAATTTAAACCTTATGAAGAAATATCAGGAGAATTTAAGAAAATAAAGCCACTAACATTTAATGGTGAAACTGAGAAAGGAAATGAGGCCGAATCATGGTTGTCTGGGATGAAGAAATATTTTCAAATTTATAATTATTCTAATCAACTAAAAGCCAGAATGGTCATTTACAACCTCACTGGGAAGGCAGGTATTTGGTGGCAGGACCTAAAACAAGTAAAAGGCATTAGGGAGAAGAATATTAAGTGGAGTACGTTTAAGAAATATTTTAAGAAGAAATTCTTGTCAGAATGGCACTTAGACACCTATTACACCCTTGGTGTTGATAATGTAGTGGACAAGTCAAATAACAAATAAAATAAATAATTTTTAAAATGAAATTAAAAATATAAAATACACTTTGTTCACACCTTAAAGTATGCCCTAGTTTAATGAAGTGGACAAACATTAAATGTGTATATAAACACCAGCTATCACATTCCAAATAAAAAAAATGAATGGTAGATGGATGAGCTCGCTAGCTGAGGTAACTTGAGGTAACTGAGGGTTTTCAGTGGCCAAATGACTGAGGCAAAATTTGGTGTGGAATTTTGGTTTGTGAGCTCTAATTTTTTAGTGAAGGAGCAAACGCAGCAACAGTTGAAGGAGTAGTCGACAGCTATCAACCTATTTTTGTATGCAGCAATGAATGAGTTGGAGCTTGGACTGAAGTCGTGAATTGAGGCAGACGCATGAGCTCTCTTCTACTTAAATGTGTAATGCATGAGATCATAGTGAACACTATTGTGAAGTGAAGCGTGAGGCCTCTCTCTCTCTTGCTGAAGGCTACATGGAGTTGACATCCTCCTCCACGACTGGTGCAATTGATGACTGTTGACTATTGTTGTGTGGTAAGCGTTGGTTGCCCTCTTGAACTGGTACATTTTTTTAATCCTCGATTCACCTTCGTAAGAGTTAAAATCATTTCTAGATATTATTCAGCAAATTGTAAATACTCGCCGAGGGTTTTCTTAGCTACTTAGGGAAGAAGATACTGGGAGGCATCAGGTTAACAGAGGATCGTTTGATGCAACAAAAGGCTTAGATGCTACTTGATGAAGCTGTGACATGGTCAATTATTTGGTATTTGTTTGGTAAAGGTACTAAATACAACCTGGAGGATATTATTGTGTCTCCGTGACTTTGTCATGACAGATCACACAGCTCAGTTATGCCTTCGGATTGTTTAGTGACTAGAAGATATTACATCTAAGGAAGTTGATTTTGAGCACGCACCCAGTATTGGATTTTGGCTGCTAGGAAGAGGAGTTGCACTTGTATTTGAACCTACATATCTGTTGAGAGGGCACACCACTAGAAAATAGTCACACATAACATCTGCTATGAGATCCTACAAAAGGACGCACTTGCTAGTTGACTTTCAATTCGAGAAGTAATAAGGAAGTTGTCTTTTCTTTGAAAGTTCTGTGGAAAGGGCGTGAGTTCTCTGTTGGGTATATATCTTGTCTTTCCTTCATTGCTACATAATATTTCCCAGTACAAATCGTGGACAGTTGCAGAGGGTGTTTGTCGGTCTCCTTACTTGAAAAGACTGTCTGATGATTAATCATTCCAATTTTGAGCTTCCTATCTACTGCTGCAAAGTTGCGTGTGTGGGTAAATGTTTGAAGACTTTGGGGAAAACAAGCTGATACAGGATTCATGCTATCTTCCAAGCCTATTTACTATGTTTCGAGTTGTCCAAGAAGTTGAGGACATAGTGGGTTCTATGGTGTGTTTGTCGAGTATATATAAACACTTCCATATCTGACACTCCCTTGAAATCTGCTAGCATATGACTGTAAATGAGTTAAGTTTCATTATTGGGTATCTGTATGTGAATCTTGGCATACATGTGCACTATGGGAAACATTATAATTAACTGCTACAACAATAAAACCCTTATATCAATGGTTGGAGAAGGCTATTTGCACTAGATCTGCTACAAACGTTTCCAAGTAAAATGATGGTATACTGGTTCTTGACTTCACAAGTAAACAGCAATGTTAATGAGCACACCAAGCAATGTTACAAATGAGTAGAGTATGAGCAGTTTTGATCAGCAACAGTATTGATGAGTAGAGTATGAGAAATGTTGATCAGCAGAGATGATGGGCAAAGATTGATGAGCAGAAATGTGTAACAGAGGTTGACAAGCATAAAATGGTCAGCAGTAGTGATGATGAGCAGATGAATAAGACGAACAAGAGGCTTATGATGAGCAGCAGTGAACAGATGAACATCATGATGATGCACGTGAACAGTGATAAAATATTTTGAACTTTATAACTAACTATGATGAATTGTATGATGAGCCAAGACATGACCAGTGACAAGGTGTTGATGAACACAGAAGATTGAAAAGTGTGTTGCAGCAGTTTTGATGAGAGTGATGATCAGATGATCAGCAGTACTGACCAACAACAAAACATATTGAAGAGACAGATGATGTTGATGTGACGGTGAGCTTTAATTCTAAAAGCAAGCTTGTCTTGCTTTTGAGGTTATGATACCTCAAACCCTTCTTAGCAGGGTCTAAGAAAACCAGACAGGGTCCTGGATGAAGAGTAGGTGCTCTTTGTATCAGTAAGTGCTGATTTTACCTCACAGTTGTAGCCGGTCCAAAACTAATACAAAAAGATTACAAAATTATATGGTGTTGTGTTCTTTTGTGTTATGGTTCTTGATGATTCAAATGCTTATGATATGTGAATGATGAAGTGAAAGATGTTTATGAAATGATTATGAAATTGGTAGAATAGTGGAATGATGAATTGGTAGTTAATTGTTACAAGTTAAGAAAAGTTGTGTAATTAGCTTTACACTGATTCACCCCCCCCTCTCAATGTCTAACAGGATAGTCTCAATAGTCATGGAATTCTCAAGGTGTAAGATTAATAGTCATGGAATTCTCAAGGTGTAATATTAATGTAAAATCAATTTGAGAAAATAAAATCATGTTTAAAAATTGCGATGGAAGTATATAGGTTGCTCTTTTAGTTTTGGGACTATTTCATGTGAACATGTTAACCTCAAGACAGCTAGACATACATTCTTTAATGTTGTAAAATATGGTTATGGTGGTCCTTGAGGCATTGAGCAATTATAATGGATTTATTAGATATTCGATTTTTTTTTAAAGAAAGTGGAAAATATTTAAAATAATATAAATGGGAAGAAATGGGTGCTTATGTCATAGCTTTTCCTTATTAACGGGATAAATAATTTACACATGTATATAGAACAACAACATTAAAGCCTCAAATAATTATATTAACAACATTGAAGCCTCGAATAATTATGTCAATGAACGTTTTTATCTTTTAATTGGAGGGAGGGTTCTATATTGCATCGCGAGGATAAGCCTTGTACCCTTTTTAATCCCCACCATCTAAGAGTTATCCAATTGCTAATTGTCGCAAATGAACCAAATTGTATTTGTTTTAGTTTTTTTTTAAATCCCACATAATCATCTTCGGATTGCCGACAAATGTAAATTCATGACCATTGGGATGGTGGAAGTATTTTTACCAAGTGGAAAACACGATCACTCTGTGGATCACACTAAGGAAACTATATTTTGGATAGATATCCAAAATAGAACAAGTCTATTGTGGGGACCACCATGGACAAGTTGCAACAACTAGATAGCAAGTATGCTGATCTTTTCAATGCTATCCAAGGTCTAGAAGACACCAAGGGTAAAGCATGTCCCATAGGACTCAAAAACGATTGAGGAGGACTCTAAATTCTAAATGGGAAGAAACCCAAAGCACCATGACTCCCTAGAGGAGGACGAGAACTAACATGGGCTATTCTTCTCGCTTCTCTCTCACATTGTTTCCATGACTTATGTTTACTACATTTTGTTGTCATCATGGCTAGATTAGGGTTGGTTCTTTTTATTTAATTTCAATGCCTATAAATTTGGGACACTGATTTAAAAGAAAATGAACAACTAAAATGTATCATCTCAACTTCTTCACTAGAAACCATCATAGCTCTCCAAAACTATCCCAACATCTTCCCTATTAAGATGTGATGACCATGGCCACAAAAAATACTAGGTTATGGTTGCCATGGACATGGCATGGCTGACCATTTCAAGAGAGATGCAGAGTAGGACCATGTATAGGATGACATCAATGGAGAATCTAGAGGACATTACCCAATCGAGATAGAAAAGAGAGGAGGCAATATTTTAAACTTGTATTCCAAGACACCAAACACAATGTATCTAAGTATTCAATATATATTGTCTACCTAACACACACATGCCCACACAACCTAACATGTAGTGTGGCTTGACTAACCATGATGGATAATGTCATAGGCACAACCCATACTTACCTTGGATTAGGGATTACAAGCTCTTAACTTGTTGATTTACATGGGTAAAATTTTAACTCAACAAAGGAGTAATAGACTCATACAAGTTGGAAGTTGGAAAATTAATCGGTTTAAAACACCTATAAATTTGGGACATTTGTCTAAAAGAAAATGAACAACTAAAATTTATGATCCCAACTTCTTCACTAGAAATCATCATAACCCTCCAAAACTATCCCAACATCTTCCCTGTTAAGTCATGATGACCATGGCCACAACAAATACTAAGTTATGGTGGCCATGGCCATAGCCTGGATGACCATTTCAAATAGATATGAAGAGCATGACCATGTCTAGGTTGATCTCAATGGAGAATCTAGTGGCCATTACCTTACCAATATTTAGAAGAGAGGAGAGGATATTTTAAAGTTGTAGAAACTATTCCAAGACACCAAACACAATGTATCTAAGTATTTAGTATATATTGTGTACCTATCACACACACACCCACACAACCTAACTTGTGGTGTGGCTTGACTAACCATGATGAATAATGTAATAGCCATGATGGAGACAACCTATACTTACCTTGGATGGGATATTACAACCTCATGACTTGTTGATTTACATGGGTAAAATTCTAGCTCATTGAAGGAGTAACAGACTCATACAAGTTGGAAGTTAGAAAATTAATTGGTTTAAAACCCCTCATAATGCCTATAAATTTGGGATATTGATCTAAAAGAAAATGAACAGCTAAAATGTATGATCCCAACTTCTTCACTAGAAATCATCATAGCCCTTCAAACTATCCCAACGTCTTCCCTATTAAGTTGTGATAACCATGGCCACAACAAATATTAGGTTATGGTGTCCATGGCATGGATGACCATTTCAAATAGAGATGGAGAGCACGACCATGTCTAGGTTTATCTCAATGGAGAATCTAGTGGCCATTACCCAACCAAGATATAGAAGAGAGGAGAGGATATTTTAAAGTTGAAAAACTATTCCAAGACGCTAAATACAATGTACCTACGTATTTAGTATATATTGTCTACCTATCGTACACACTCCCACACAACCTAACTTATTGTGTGGCTTGACTAACCATGATGAAGAATGTAATAGCCATGATGGATACAACCTATACTTACCTTGGATGGGAGATTACCTCATGCCTTGTTGATTTACATGGGTAATATTCTAGCTCAACAAGGGAGTAATAGACTCATACAAGTTGGAAGTTGGAAAATAAGTATAGGATAAGGAAGAAAGGATTTAAAACCCCTTAAAATGCCTTTAAATTTGGGACATTGATCTAAAAGAAAATGAACAACTAAAATGTATGATCGAGCAACTTTTTCACTAGAAATCACCATAGCCCTTCAAAGCTATCCCAACATCTTCCCTATTATTATTTTTTTATAAATGAAGCAAAACCTCTCATATATATAGCTTTAGGTGTTAATCCAATACTTCAAAATATGGGACCACATCCCATAACTATCCACATAAGTCATCCCAATACACTCGCATAATTGGGTTACATGTGCGCAAAGTGGACCTAGTAAACTCCAAAGTACGTAGTTAGCTTATTAACTTTGGCAAGTTGAGTTTAGTGAACCACAATGTTCCATAACCTCTCTTAATCACAGCTTGGAGGACCAAATAAAATTACATAAACATCCTTCCTTAATTGATAGGGACAACAAAAATGTTGATAGCCAATAGTGTGAACAAGACAAAGTACTATAATTCTCACAAGGGAACCTTAAAGCACTACCATCTCCGAAATAGGACAAGGCACAATGATGCTCTCAAGAAAAGCCAAAAACACTACCACCTCCAAAATTGTGCACTATGCTCATAGTCATCTCCCACATTCAAAGGTGCAGAAACAAGAGCAAGGCACAAATAATCAGAACATGAATGAATTTGCCATCAAATACTATCAACAAATAGTCCTAGTGTATTGGTCAACTAGACATTAATGATCTAATTAGTTCATAAACTGACCGTCAAGTTGGGTTTATCCATCCCAACAAGCTCAACTAAATCCCCCTTTAAACACAACTTAAAGGATAAAAAAGACAAATGGCATCCTCACAATGGCCAATAAGGTTCACAAAAGCTAATGCCTCAAATCCAAACTATCCCATATATATATGCAAAATCATGCCAACAAGATAGTGCAATAATCACTGCTACAACAATTGATCAATCAACGAGAATAAAGAGGAACAATAATAAGATTGGTTGCTGCCATAATCCCTCAATGAGAAACCGAACCTCATCCTATCATGATGATTTGGATGTCAATATGGCAAAGTTTTTCTCTTGCTAAACAAAAGGTGCAAGATGTGGATTTTGCTCGGCCAAAAGTTGCAGGGTAGATTTCTCGTTCTCTTTGTCATTTGTAGTTGACTCCAACTCAAGCATATCATCATCAACCAAAGCATCAAAACCATCAATAATTGATGTATTATGTGTTGCCTTCAACTCAATAAATGAATTCCATTTGCAAAAAAAAAAAACAGCAATCAATGCAGCCTGACCTCTATCTGAAATTGCAGTCTGGCCATATACAAGTCCTCCTCTAATCAAACTCACCTCAACTACAATAACAACAATATTCTTCCCATTTCACCCCAAAACACTGAAAATTGAGTGAGTTGTACCCTTTTAAAGTCATGAAAACAGTGTCAATATTTTCCAAAAAAACTACAAAGAAAACGCAGCTGGTATGAGAAAGTTATGGCCCTTTTAATTTGTTATTTTAATTCTGCCATGCAATCCACACAGCCTGCAAAATGGCCCTTTTAATTTGTTCTTTTAATTCTACCATGCAATCCACAGCCTGCAAAATCAACAAGGATGAAAATGAGAAACTTTACAGAAGTAAAAATTCTATAAATAAAAGCTCTTAAAAATTGAAAAAAATTGATAAAACAAAAAATTCTATTAAGAATAACAGTTGAAAATAAATATTTAAAAAAAGGTAATGATTGAAAATAAAAAATTTATTAAAAAAAAAAAAAACATTTCAAATTTTAAAAATCATATTTTTTTAAAAATGAATAATTAATTTAACAAAATTTTTGAGAAATAGTAACAAGAACACAAATTTTTACAAATAAAATTTTCAAAATTTGGCCTTTCTAAATGTAATAATGACATTAGATTTAATTAAAATGTTTCAAAGTAACTACAGATGCCTAAAAACAAGATTCAAAATATATTACTCAATTTACATAACAATAATATTACTCTCTAATAATCATAATTATGTGCTCAAAATAGATTTAATCAATTCCAAAATGACTCAAATGCTTTTATGTAAAATTTAAAATTGAATGGACATCTTTCATACTAATAATGTTACTCTCTAATAATCATAATCATGTTCTCAAAATAGATTTAGTCAATTCCAAAATGACTCAAATGCTTTTATGTAAAATTTAAAATTGAATGGACATCTTCCATACTTACGGCAATTTTCATTACCTTAACATATCAATTGAAACCTAAACCTTATTTTTGAAGCATTTCATTTGTATCAAACAGTGTGTTAAATCTAAACCTAAACCAGAGTGTAACATTAATCAAAATAAGACAAAGGCATCGCCGCAATCATGGTTAGATTTCCATGCTATTCTCATTCCAATGCTCTATTTAGATTTTGTTGATGATTTATTCTCGTTTGTTTTCTATTTGTAGTTGAGGCAATATGGTTATGATATAATGTTGGTATTATTTGTATTGAATGAAGCAATTGTTGTTGTTGTTGTTCTTGGTGTATATTCAGATTCGTGAATACATTGAAGATACAGAAGACTACGTGAATATTGAGCTTGATAACCGGCGTAATCAACTGATTCAGCTGCAGCTAATTATTATTATTTTCACCTTTGTGCTTCACATTTTATCGTATTTCTCAGCAACTTTTGAAATGAATATACCAATCGCACTGTTCGTGGCACAGGGGCTGTTTTTACCATTAGTTGGATCTGCTGTGGGCGGCTCTCTTTTGCTTTTCTTCGCAATAATAGGTTACGCTCGTTGGAGAGGGCTACTCGGTACATAATCAAAGATAATGAGATTTTTATGTGCAGAGATTCATATAATATAAATGTCCAGTGAAGCCAAAATCCCAGCTAAGTTTTTCAGTAGGTAAAGGGTCGTGATGATACAGGTTGCAGAGGTGATGATACTATGATACAGGTTGCAGAGGTTAGAGTGTGTTTTTTTGGAAATCCAATGTCCAGTATGACCTGCTATGCTATGTATATATATATATATATATATATATATCATTTTGCATTGTTACTTTTGAATCATGTTATTGAGTTTATATGTTCTTGTTGTTTGGAAGGATACAAAATTATTTTTCAAAGCATGAAAAACTTTATAACATTTAGGGTTATTAATCTAGTTTTGATTGATGTCAACTCAATATTTTTAACTACATTATTGTATAGATAAAAATGACCATTTTAAATAAACTTTTTGGTGATAATTTATTGGGTTAACTTATTGACTTTAGTTACTAACATTTATTTTCTTATGGCATAAATTTCCATTTGAGAATCTAGTTCTTCCATAAATTTCCATTTGAGAATCTTGTTCTTTATAAAGTTGTGGTCGAAGTTCTTCATCTCTTAGAAGTAATTTTGTCAGTATTTTCATGATTTTGCTTAAAGATGAACTATATTTTCCTCAAAATTATTTTTCTAGAAAACTTTTAAATCAAAATTATTCACTTATTTAAATCTCAATGATTTGAGATCTCACAATATCTCAATGTATATTTTATTTCCTTAATTACTTAGTTTTTTTATGACTTTTATCTCTCTCTCTCACTCATACACACATATATAACTTCACTTATGTGGTGTTTTTTTTTTTTAATTCTTAATTTTTAAGAATAATGGCCCATGTGCTCTTCTTTTTCTCTTACCCTTATAATTGATTTCCACTACTAGAAGAACTGATGCTTCAAATTAGTCTACTTGAAGTTATATATATATAAAACTTCACATATGTGGTGGTTTTTTTTAATTCTTAATTTTTAAGAATGATGGCACATGTGCTCTTTTTTCTCTCCTACGCTTATAATTGATTTTAACTGATGCTTCAGATTAGTCTACATCACCTCGACAATGTCAGTGACTAATGACAGCTTTGGAAGGCATGCTTGGTGCCTTGTATGATGCTGATGGTGGTGATTTAATAAACTCTATGCCACATATTTTTGAATCCTTGGGTGGATTTGTGTTCCTATCATGGGGGATAAGGACTCACACCTTTAGAACATATTTAATCTTCCAGCGTGAAAGGTTTTTGGTATCGGTTTTAATCTTTCTTTAACAAAATGAGTTTATGCTTACAATTTCAATATGACATGAGTTATTCCAACATGCCTGAAAGTGACTTTGGATATCTCTCTTTTTCCCAACATGTGTTAATATTACTTCCTTTGACAATTGAATTTATTTGTTCCCCAATGATAGTCTTAGTTTCTTTTAATGTTGTAGTGGAATGAAATTCTTAGTTTCTTTTAATTTTGTAGCGGAATGACATTTATGATATTCGTAGTTTTGGCCATAGTCCAAGATCTATTGTCACCAACCTAACAAAATTTTATTTCAAACACTCCATCACTGAATCTTATTAAAAAACTTAGAAAAAATTAGCGGCCACAAAGCCCACAGAAAGACCAATCTAATACCAAAGCCAACGCAATAAACTACTTCACTTTAGCATCAATCTATCATAATAGAATAAATCTATATAATCCTTAAAGTACAAATATTATTTATTCATATCATTCATATACATATCTTATACAATTGGTGTGCAAATAAATACACTTGGAAGTGATAAGTTACTTTCGTTGGGGAAGAGTATGACTATCAATAATTACAATAAGGGGAAGAGTATGACTATCAATAATTACAATAAAGTAAATATAGAATATTAACCTATATGACTATTAATTACCATCATAGGTCCATCCTAAATGAGGATCTATCAAGCCCTAAGATGCATCCAATTTTTTGAGGTGTTATTTTTTTAAAGACATTTATTTGGGTTTACATTTTTATTTTATGAGGGGATATGGATTTTTTAAATTTTTAATTTAGTTTTATTTGTACTCTTATGAGCTGACATAAACAATGTAATTACTTTTTATTTTATTTTTGGTACATAACATTAATTTGTTGCGTGTAACGTTACACATCTCCCCCATACTGGGTTGTAAGCACCTCACTACTCTTGGTGCAACAAGATAATAGATAATATGCTTTAGGTATATTACAATATCCAATAACAAAAAGGGAAGATTAAGAAAATCATGTCGGATGCAAGTATTATTCAACCAAGGAGTTCCTTTTCATCACGACTAGTGATTGGTTGGTTTTCTTTGATGATATACTTATCCACATAAAATAATGGGAAGAACACATTAAACATGTGTATCAAGTCCTACAAATTCTTGAGAACAATCAATCAAGCTTTGCTTTTGGGAAACAAGAAGTAGAGTGTTTGGGTCATACTGTTTCATGGGAAGGGGCCAAGGTGGACCCTCAAAAGATTGAAGCTATCACAAAATGTCCCATTCCTAAGAACATCAAGAGTCTTATAATATTTTTGAGACTTGCAGGATATTATAGGAAATTTCTTAAGAATTATGCACACAATGCATTCCCACTCACATCTCTTTTGAAGAAAAATCCATTTATATGTCCAATGAAGAGGATACCTTGGCATTATCGCTCTCAAAAGATGCCATAAGAATACATTCGTGTTGGCAACACTTGATTTTGGCAAAACATTCTGTTGAGGCCTAGAAATTCGTAGGCAACAACAGTAAGGGATTCTCCCCAGTCAATGTTCCCAACTAGCCCGTGACTGTTTGGCATAGGGAATCCGTCCGGTTTTGCGTTCCGGCTACCGTAGGTCAAGTAACAAAACAAAGGTTTTACCGGTTGCTGCCCGGTCCACCGTGTATGTTTTTGTATTTTTTAACTTAAGATATGATATGCACGTGCCTAATTCACAATGCAGGGTGACGAAGGATACAAGGTGTAGTCACAATGTGATGTGCAGGTTCATACCTCTTGTTTTAAACCCCCAAGTACCTAAATCACATAAATTACAAGAAAATAAATACTAACTAAGCTATCTCTAGAGAGCTGGATATTAATTCATGAGT
Organism: Pseudotsuga menziesii; assembly: GCA_001517045.1. Lineage (NCBI taxonomy): Eukaryota > Viridiplantae > Streptophyta > Pinopsida > Pinales > Pinaceae > Pseudotsuga > Pseudotsuga menziesii. Next base: position 156,059 of record LPNX010710196.1, on the reverse strand, counting down.
AATGCACCACTGTCCATGTGTTATGGCAAATCACAGATAGCTGCTCTTTTAACCAAACATATAAACATGAATGAAAGTATACATGATAAGATAGCTCATCGACAATTAAAAATCCCATTACTCATAGTGGAAGACATCACAAAGTATATTGAAGAACATTCAAACAAGAACATAGGTTCAGGAAGTTAGAACGCTCTTACAGCTAATAAAACATAGTTGAAAACGAAATAGTTCCCATTCAACATCACTCATTTAATAACATTGATACATTCCCCATAGCACTTTCTCCAACAGGGAAAATTTGCAATTTCTGGTTGTAAAATGAAATAGTTCCTCTTACAAGCAAATAGTTACAAGTATTTCCAGGAAAAAAAAGCCCATGTAAGTTCTAACTTTCCAATATTTAAATGAAAACAGTAGATCGTTTGGGCTGCCCCCAAACGTGTGACCCTTCGGTCCCTCAAACGTTTCATATCTCTCCTTTTCATCCTTTCTGCGCACGCTCATGATCCGCTGAGTAACTGACGGACCTTTCAGATCTACACCTTTGTTGCTTTCGATTTTGTCTTCTACTTTGCCCGCGCCCCTTGAGATCCCGTCAGTTTCGGTTCGGCCTTTGCCCAAAATTGCCCAACTCCTTTCTGCCACCTATCTCCCAGCTAGACCTTCACACCGCGTTAGTCTAGACAGTATCTTGAATCCTCCTGCAATTAAATGACATCTATCACTCATATGGACTGTATTTTCAACAAAAATCAAACTATGTTATATTATGTCTACCAAACGACTAAGCAGCAAAAAGAGTCATATGCTATGTTACTGTTCTAAGAACTCGACAAGAGCCGACACCACCATCTCGTCCGCCTAAGGGTTCAAAGGAGTCACCAATGACGGGGAATAAACACTCATCGGCGGCTTAGAACGCTAACATTGGCAGGGTAGACCAATCTGCAGCCGCATAAGCGGTTCTTAACAGGCAATGGGTATTGCGAAACACTTAAGCACATCGGAGTCAGAAGAGTTAAGACATAGGCTATGGGCAAGAAAACTTCCAATCAGAAATCGGAAGGACATTGACATCGGAAGCCAAATGCTTTGCCCAGCCGTAACGGCGGAAGAGAAAAAACTATGGACACGCGACTAAAGGGCCGACATGCATCGGCGGTCGGAGCGCTTTACACTTCGGGTGCTTAGCTGCTTCGGGAACCGTAACGGCGGAAGGCGAATCAAACAATAGCTTTCGATCGAACATGACTTAACATCCGATCAATAAAATATTAAGCATTCGGAACAGCTTTAAAACTCAGCAACAGTCAAAAAACTTGTTTCACCCCCAAACAACGACCTTTCAAAGAACCATTGATCTGATTCATCTTCGACTGGAAAAACCAAACCCAAAATCGTGACCCACAACAATTTTCAAACAAAAGCAACTTTTGAAACAGGCCGAGAGTCAATCTTCAAAAATCATTCAAAAATAAAGCGTGCCCAAAAGTTTACGGATCCAAACGATTCACGGCAGCATTAAAATCAAGAAGGGGGTCCAAAATTTAAAAAAATTGGGGAGAAAAGTTGTAGCTGCAACAACTGGCGATTACCTGGTGAACCTCGATCTCTGGATGATTATTCCTTGAGTAACAGACTGTTTAACAATGAACACATCTATTGAATTCTTCTAGCTATCTGGATTTCTCAAATGGAAAAAGTATGTACCTTTAAATCATTGATAATAGTCCAATTTGGGAGAGTGGAAACCAAGATCTTCAAGTCCAGATAACTCTGTCGAGGCCGAAAAATGAGTTTCATTGTTAATTTTGTCTTCAGGTAGTTGGCAGCTTGGGCACCACAGGATTGCAGCGTATGGCAAACAGAAATATTCATTTGTTCCTCATTCCCATGCCACTTTAGCACTTTTGTGCTTTTGGACTTTTTCCTTTACATATGAGTCCTCATGCATTCATTTCTTTCTGAATTTTAATTCAGGCTCCTCTATCCCAAGTGTCCTTTTGTGTGAGTGGTGTATTTCACGTTTCAGCTCACGGACGGAGAGGAACTTTTGGCAATTTAGTACTTATGATTCAGCATTTGCTTTGATGTATGATGCTTTCATAGGAGTTTTTTACTCTTATCTGCCTTTTGGCATTCTTTTCTTGGCATGGGATCATTTGTATTTAATATACTGTTTACCTTGCTTCTTTCCATGGGCCCTTTGCTGTCACTCCCTAGGACATTTTTAAATGTGACATGGATGGAGCCTCAAAATAGTATTCCAGACTCTTTAATTCTGGTTTATTTCACAGGGGTTAAGCAGGACTTCAATGCATACATACCTATTTGAGAAAACTGCTAAACTGGAAGAAGTTCTTTTAGACAAACAGCAACACACAGTCTTATACCCAAGAATGTTAATCATTCTCAAAAATTTTGATGTTCCCCATGCAACCGCGGGTTCGCTTCCTTTATTGAAATCAATAAAAACTTAAACTAAAACAAAACTAAAGAACATGACTCAAAAAGACGACCAAGACGGATTATTTATATACAAGATAGAAGAACACAAACAAAACTCAGGAAAAATAAGGCTTGAGAACTAAACCATTTACTGGTAAGTTTTCTTCCCACCCTTGTAGATCTTGCAACTTATAAGTGGAAGGGCCAAGCTTTGCCGCAATCTGAAAAGGGCCTACCCACAATTGTTGGAATTTAGTATGCTTTCCTTTCTCATCATGGGGGTGGTCCCACTTGAGAACCAAATCTCCTACTTCAAAGTCTTTTGTTCCAGCCTTATGTTTGTCGAACCATCTCTTTATTACCTCTTGTTGTTGCTTAAAGCACTCTCTGGCCTTAGATCTAGCCTCTTCTACTTTCAGAAGATTATATATTCTCATTTGTAAGACTTCATTCTCCGACCCTCTAGACTCTTGAGCTATTATGGAAGAGGGTAGCATGATATTGGGGGGGAGAATGGATTCTTTACCATACACAAGGGTATATGGAGACACTCCTATCGAATACTTGGGGGTGACTCTATCGGCCCAAAGGGCATTTGGTAGCGCTGAGTGCCAACTCCTCTCGTTTTCTATCACAGTCTTCTTTAAAATTCTAATCAGATTTTTGTTAGTAGATTCAGCCAGGCCATTTCCTTGTGGATAGTAATTAGCAAAATAATTCAACTTTATCCCTTTCTCATGAGCAAAAGCAATTAATTTAATTGATGAAAAGTAAGTAGCATTATCAAAGACTAACGAAACTGGAACTCCAAACCTGGTCATAATATGGTCCGGTAGGAAGTTGATGACCGCGTCCTCATTTATTTTGTGCAGTGGGATGGATTCAACCCAACGAGTGAAGTAATCGGTTGCGGTCAGAATGTACTTGTGTTGTAGGGAAGAGTTTGGCTTTATCTCCCCAATAATATCCAGCCCCCATTGCTCGAATGGCTCCGTGATCATCACAGGCTTCAGTGGTGCGGCTACTTTAGATTGTCTTCCACCACACCTTTAACAGATGTCGCACTTCCTGACATGGGCGTGTGCATCTTTGAAAAGCGTGGGCCAATAGTAACCTGCCCTGAGAATTTTGTGGGCTGTAGTATCTCCTGAAAAATGTCCCCCAGCAGGCCCATCATGCTGTTCTGTCATTACTTTCTTCGCATCTTCTTTCTCTAAGCATCTGAGAAGAACTCCGTCATAGTTTTTTCTAAATAATATTCCTTCAATAATTTGGTAGGAGGCTGATTTGAGACGAAGCGCTCTTCTTTGCTTAGAATTCCAATGTTCTGGCAACAACCCTGCCTGAAGGTAATGCACGAGGTCTCTATACCAAGATTTGGGGGTTGTAAACAAAGGACATACATCCATCAAATGTAATTCAGCCTCGTCTTCCCAGGCGTGTTCGTCCTTGTTCCCATTTTCATTTATCAGTTTGCACAACCCTTGCCCTTTAACTATAGAAGCTGGCTTGAATTCAAGGTCATACTCTTGAAGAGTTGTTACCAATTGCCCCTTCTTTCTCCTAACTCCTTCTGTACAAAAAGGAACCTCACAGCTGGGTACGGGACGATCACCTTGGTTCGATTTTTTAATATGTAGGGCCTGAATTTTTTCACTACTTTGAATACTGCATAAGCTTGTTTATCAATAGCCGGGTAGTTTAATTCAGCCCCTTGTAGACCAGTGCTCATGAAAGATATTGGGAATTCATCCCCCCCATCTTCTTTTTGAGTAAGCACAGCTGCTAGCGAATCATCAGATGCGAAAGTATATAGAATGAAATATTTATCGAAATCTAGGCTTTTTAGGGAGGGTGCGTGTGCAACAACAGTTTTAATCTTGCTGAATGCATTCTTCTCAATCTCGTTCCATTTGAATTGTGTACTTTGCTTCACCATTTGTTGCAGAGGTTTGACAATCTGAGCGAAGTCTGGCACAAATCTTTGCACGAAGTTTATTGTTCCCTTAAATGATTGCATCCCCTTTTTATTATGAGGCAAGGGGATTTGTTCAATGGCCTTAATTAGTTCTGGATCTATAGAGATTCCCTTCTTTGAAACTATGTGACCCAGCAACTTGCCCTCCGTGACAGCGAACAGACACTTCTTGGGATTGAGTGAGATGCCATATTTTCGACAACGTTTAAAAATCTGCCTTAAATGAAACTCATGCTCTTCTCTCCTCTTTGAGAATATTGTAATATCATCAAGGTACACTACAGCAATACGGCCAATCAATCCACGGAAGGCTATGTCCATCGCCCTCTGGAACGTAGCTCCAACATTTATAAGCCCAAAGGGAATTCTTCTGTAAGTGAATGTTCCCCATCTGGTCCTGAATGTTGTCTTCAATCTATCTTCTTCAGCTACTAATACTTGATTGTAGCCTGATAAACCGTCTAATAACGAAAATAGTTCAGAACCTGAGACCATTTGTAGTAGTTTCTCCATGGGTGGGACAGGGTAGTTATCTTTATCTGAAGCGCGGTTTAGATTCCTGAAATCCACGCATAGCCTGATTTCTCCTGACTTTTTCCTCACTGGCACCAGATTTGAGACCCATTCAGAGTGTCTAACCTTAAAAATGATCCTAGCATCCAATAATTTCTTAACTTCACTCTGGATCAGAGGTTCCAATTTGGGGTGCATCTTCCTTAAAGGTTGCTGATAAGGTTTGATGCCAGCTTTGATTGGGATAACATGATGGATGATGCTAGTGTCATATGTCTTCAAGTCTTCATATGTCCAGGAGAAAACATCTTTATATTGATTAAAAAGACTGATGAACTTATCTCTTTCTGCTAGTGAACAACATTTGCCAAGATTCACATATTTAGGACGTGTCTCAGCCCCTAAATTTATCAGCTCGAACTGTAGAGATGAGCTGTGATTTTTCATGTTTGCTAGTCTTCTAAATTTTTCATTTAGATCGAACATTCTTTCTAAGGTTCTGACTCCTTTAGGGATGAAATTGTCATACTTCAGCTTGGCCTGATGTTCTTCATCATCTCTAATTGCTCCTTTGAATACCTCGTCATTGGTTAAGCATTCTATAATCTGTTGATCGCTGTCGAACACTCGTAAGTTGGTAATCATATCAGGGACCGAGGGCTTGAAAAGCAATTCAACGGAGCATCGATTATTAGTAGGCACAAGCCTAGCAGCCGATGTGGCCAACAAGTCAGTTGTTGCATTTTTAAGCCTTGGAATTGAAATAATATTGAATGCGTTAAAACACTTGATTAGGTCCCATACCTCATTTTGATAAGCTTTTAAGTGAGGAGAAACACAATGTATTTGATTCTGGATCTGTTTTACAATTATTTCAGAATCTCCAAAAACTTTTAGATTACTTACTTTAATTCGATTGCTTTCCTTAAGCCCTGCACCAACGCTTCATACTCAGCTGTATTATTCGTACATTCAAACTCTAATCTACATGAAAGAAAATGTTTATTCTTCTGGGGGTCGATCAGGACACAGCCGGCCCCTGAACCTTCTAATGTCTTAGAGCCATCAAAAAACAATGTCCAGATTTCACTAACTACTATATGCGAATCTATTCCTACTGCTAAGTCTACTATTTTACAGTCGATTTCATCAGCCTGCGAGAATCGAAGGAGATCAGGCTGGGTGTCTGACGTGTTGTTGGCTTCTTCTGCTTGGTAATTTCCTGGTTCCAATTCAATAAAATAATTTCCCAACACAGAATCCACTGGTTCATTCTTCTCCTCAAGCTGAGTAACGTTGTATTTAATGTGAGGCTCCCTCATAATTTTAATTTGGTTCAGACTTCCTTTATACGGCAGCCACAGATGTGACCAATCAGAGGCAAAATATCCATTTAGCTTGGCTGACCAATCTCTGCTCAGAACAAGACCGTAAGCGTCTGGTATGTCGGCTACCACGATATCAATAACTTGGCACACTTTATCATTTGAAGCCATACGGACTAGGACATCCTCCATCTCACCAACTACCTTTACATTCATCCTGTCCAACTGAACCACCCTCCAAGTGGATGGCTTAGGCTACCCATTTATCTTTTTGCAGACTGATATTGGCATGACATTAACCGACGCCCCTAAGTCTACCAGGAAATTATGTACGTTGTAATTAAAATTTTCAAAAGTGAGGAGGAAAGGTGGATGCTTGTTCTTAGACTTACCTCCAATGCTGGTTTCTCCGATTTCTTCCTCTTCTTTGGGTTGATTGTCGGAGTGCAGACTCTCATTTGATGCTTCAAGCGCTTTCAATAGTCTTTCTTTTTGCTGCGGCACTTGACACATTTCAAATAGTGAAACATTCGCCTTTACCTTCTTTATATCTTCCACGATGTCATAATCCATCTGCGGTTCAATGGGATGCGTCTTATTCACATTCATTTTTTCTTCATTTGGCTTGGCAAACGTATCATTCTGCCTAGGATCTTGGCTGGTAATAGTGAATTCGGGAACTTTATCAGCTGAGGAATTATTTTGAAATTTTTTAACATTTTTCTGTAGCCTTTTGATTTTTGGGAGTATGAGACTGTCTTCTTTAACCGACCCTTGGCTCCTTGTTGTTACGTTGGTATCCATGATGTCCTTGTAACCCCAATTCTTTTCTTTCTCAGCATCGAATAACGAAACAGAATTCCATAGAACCATGGTCTCATCTTCCTGTTCTTTCGTTGAAGGGGTACTGTCCTTTTTTTTCTTCATCTCCATCTTTTGTTAATTTAGAATCCAACAGCTGATTCATAACCAATGTCATTAAGTTTATCCATTGAGGACAATTCTTTTCAGAGTGTGGTTGTTGATGGAAAGTGCAAAAATTGTCCATTCCTATCTCTGTTAAATTCATAGATGCTGAGTTGTGTGGAGGGGGTTGGGATTGATTGCTATCCTCTCTTCTCTTGTAATAGGGCTTGTAGAACTTTTGAGCTTCCTTCTCTTTTTCCAAGTCTATGATTCTGTTAGAAAGTTTCTGCATCATTTTTTCCATACTTTCAAAATCTAGTGATTGCTCTTCCTTAGGCTTAGTAAACAACAAGGCTTTCCTTCCCGCCATTTTCTCTCCTGACCGTTCAGGATCATCTTCAATGCTTTCTCTTTCATCCTCTACCTTTTCTGCTTCCTCATACATCTCTGCCAATGTGGGCTTGGCCTTCATTTTGGCGAACATGGCCAGCTCGGGTCCTAAAGCCGAAGTATAATATTCAATCAGGACTTTATCCGAAGGTCTATCAGCCTCAGAAAAATTCTTGAGGTACGCTGCAAATCTTTGAGTGAAGTTGTGCACCTTCTCTTTTCTCTCTTTCTTCAAGGCGCATAGTCCTTTCATGAGAGTTGCATGAGTTTTTTGAGCCGCATACTTACTTCTAAAGATCCTTTTGAAGGTATCCCAGTTGGGGATAGAGTTTGCAGGCAAACCAAAATACCATGATGTTGCAGCTCTTTTAAGGGTATGCGGGAATAGTCTGCAAACTACATCCTCATACTCACCAGCCCTTAACCCTTCTATTTCCAAGTAAAAGCTTTGCAGGTGATCATCTACTAGTATCTTCTCACTTGGGTCGAATTTGGGCAGCATCTTTTCAAAGGATTGAGGTAAATCATGTAACGGAGGTGTTAGGTTTAAAGGTGATTTGGCTCTCCATGCAGGTGGTGGATTCGGTGGGTTGGGTGGTTGATTGGCGTTTACGCCTGCCATGAGTCTGGGTGGAGAGTGAGGAGGTGAGCAAACAGGAGTGTGAGCAGGAGAACTGTGAGGAGTATCCGGGCCTTATTGATTCAAAGGCAGTACAACTTCCTGTAAGGTTGTCTCTACTAGCTCTTCCCAATCCCCAACCAACACTGAGTCTTCCAATATAGGACAATATTTCCTTTTATATTCTCTTCTGGGCAATTCAGGGATGATCGGAAATCCTCCAATCTTCTTTACATATGCCCTGGTGTGTCTTCTCAGATTATTAACAACCTCATTGTCAACAGAAAACAAATGTTCTCTACCTCCTTCTTCCGGAATTGGATTATGAAGCCCACTGCTTTCAGAACTGTTACCGGTGGAATAGTCTTGGGAAAACGGGTTTCCTCGGCCATCCATGCACTGGAGGCCCTCCTTCTAGCGCCAGAAACTGTTGTTGCCTGCAAATTTCCAGGCCTCAACACATTCATAGTTGAAGCATATTAGTAATTGGTAATTGGTAAAGGGTAATTTTCCTTCAAAGAGACTTTATTCAAATTTATGAAGTCCACACACAGTCTTATTTCACCATTCTTATTTCTAACAGGCACCAAATTAGAAACCCATTTTGAAAATCTTAGGGTTACAATTATTTTTGCATCAAATAATTTTTTGATCTCCTTTTCAATAATAGGCAATAGCATTGGATTAATCCTTTTGAGTTTATGCCTAAATGGTTTTTCTCCAGGCTTAATTGGAATAGTATGTTGTATAATGGAGGTGTCATACTCTTTGACGTCATCGTAACTCCATGCAAATACATCAGTGTATTTTTTCATCAGGTTCACATACTCATCTTTTTCTTTAGCAAGCAATTTCTTGTACAACTTTATAATTCTAGGATTCTCCTTGGTACCAATATTTTTATCTTCAACAACGTTTTCAGTAGGTATGACTTTAGGATCTCTGACAACATCATTTTGTTCAAAAAGGTTCTCTAAGGGAATTCAACCTCTGGGAATATTATTACTCTTCAATTGGACTATATCTTTTCCTCCTAGTGAGCCTTTCAACTTCTTTGTTTCAGCAACTCCTTCATCTTCATCAACATCTTGAAAATTTTCAGATTCAACACTTTCATTTTCTATTTGCGTATTAACAAATTCACCAGACAATTCCAGGAAACATTTTGATTTGTATATCATCTTCAAAAACTTGCCAGTACTTGGTATTGTCTAGCATGGAAGGCCTGTTCACAATGTCAACCTTGTATTTTATTTTACCTGCAGTAGGAGTCCTAAATTTTCCAACAGCAATTGCTAAAGAATCTGCCACTGTATTATCATATCTAGGAATCACTTTGACACTGTGTTCTATGAAATAGTTTCCAAACATATCCCACACTTCATTCTTGTAAGCTCTCATTCTGGGATGCTTAGTTTGATAACTATCATTCACCTGATTTATCACAAGTTCTGAATCTCCAAAAACTTGGACTCGTTTAGCTCCCAAATCCTTTAGTGCATGCAAACCCAGCAACAAAGCTTCATATTCTGCTACATTATTAGTAGATTCAAATGCTAACTTGTAAGGAAAAGATTTAAAATCTCTCTCTAATAGGGGAAATTATGTATAGATAGTCCACAACCCTTCTTCCTTTTGCTTTCTTTCCAATGCTTCATGTTCGTTTATCACTTTTTTATCCTTTTTACATTTACTTGGCACATCAACTTTTGAATCACAAGGAGAAACATCATTGAAGAAAATAGATGACCCTAAGTCTATATCAACAACATAAATATGATGAACTCCTGGCTGATCTCGACTGCTAAAAACATAAGGTGATCTTTTTTCACTGTACAATCTCTTGTTTACATTAAGAACAAGGATTGTAGCATAAGACATATCCATTTGCAAACTTCCTTTTAACTTTGAATTCCAATATCTTGACAACAAAATGCCAAATTTGGGAGGGATATCAGCCACAACAACATCCATGACCACAATTTTAGATGGTAATTTAGCCAAGGATACTACCATGTCTTTTATCAAACCTAGACATTTCACCATTTTGGAATCAAAAGAATACAAATCTTTATAAGGCCTTATAATCTCTAATCCAAAACTTTCTACGACTCCTTTAGGCATCAAATTATGTGAATCGCCTGAATCTAACATAGCATTATGCAACACCATGTCATGCACATTTAAGCTCATATAAAAAGGTTCTACTTCCTCATTATCCACATTATCAATCTTAGACCCCAAAATAATGGTAGGATTGTCATTTGTTACTTCCAAAATATATGGATGAGCCTCTCCCTGATTTCTGACCATTTTTGTTATTGTGTCCGTATACTCCTGATTTCTGTGCAGTTCATTAAAAGGAATTGAAATCTTCAACTTAGCAAGTTCACTTTGTAGATTAAAAATGGAGGAAATTTTATCTACGTCCATGGGTGATGTTTGTTTTAACTCCTTTATTTTCTCAGTTCTATTTTCAATCTCTTTATGTACAACAGGTTCATTTTGTTTTTTGTTTCTTTTTTTCTGTATTCATTTGACTACTGGAAAGTTGATTTGGATCTAACCTTCCTTTATTCATAATAACATCTGTACTTCTCAATTTGATCTTTTTTACATCATGTATGCATATACCCCTTCTAATACTATTCCAACTCCTCCTCAAAATATTTATTAGCATCATCATTTGCAAACATACTGTGTTACTCCCCAGTCAGATAGATTTCAGAATCTAAATTACCAAAATGATGAATATAGTCTTCAATAGAATCTGCACCATCATCATCAGCAACATAATTTTCAGGGAAAGGTGGTCTTATTTGATGATCTTCTTGGTTCCTTGGATTCCTCATGTCTCTTTGTCTATTCTGTGGGAGTGGATCAGGAGGAATAGGTCTTCTAAAGTTAGGGTTTCTGATCTGGGGTTCATTCTATTCTTGATTCACCAGCCTAGTATCCATAGTCAGCTTATCCATTAACTTTTCCATTGTTTTCAGCATCATTTCAAATTTGAAATCATTAGACGAAGAAGCAAAAGAGGTGGATGGCATAATTTCTTCTCTACCTTTCCTCCTATCAATGTCTACTCTTTGTTTTATCTTTCCACATGCCATCATATTGGCTTCTACTTCCAAAGCATATGTAAACATAACAGGAAGACTGGCTGATTTTCTTTCTCTCAACAACAATGCAAAGTCATTATCAAAGGCTTTTGCATAATGAAGTTTAGAAGCACCAGTTGAAGGCTTAATATTAGCAGGTATTGAATTATAGACTCTGATGAACCTACTAGAAAACTCATGGACTGATTCAAAACCTCATTTTTTAAGATTATTATACTGGCACAGAACTTGTAATGGACTCTGCTTATCGTCCCATCTATCCAAGAATGCAGTTTGGAAGGCTGCAAAGTTTCGAATAGACCTAGCAGGTAAATATTTATACCATTTTTTGGCTTCCCCAGACAATCTTTGTGCAAACAACCTCATCTTGACATCCTCATAATCCACCTCTTCCAAATCTATAAAGTCATCAAATTTTCCAACATGGTATTTTGCAGTAACATTTCCTTCTCCATCATACAATGAAATCCTTTGGGAATAGTTTAAGGGAAGGTCATGTAACACCACACGTAAGGCCAATGGAGCAAACCTAGCTGCAGCCATTGGTCTAGGTGGATTTGGAGCAAGTGGTAAAGGTTGAAAAGCTAGAGGATTCTGAATAGGTTGGGGAGTATGAAACTGAAATTTTTGGATAATAGTAGTTTTTTTCAGTTTTTACCAGAGTTTGAAGGTTCTGCCACAAAGAATCAAGAAGACATGATTCTAACCTACTAGGGTTAATCTCAACTTTCTTTAGGTCAGATTCATATTTTGATTTGAACAGTAATCTCTCAACACTAGTTTTCCATTCAGATTCTTGTATACTATCAAAATCTTGAGATGATGATGCACCAAACTGAGAACTATTTATTTTTCTTTATTTTTATTTCTAAGCAATATTTATGGATTTTCCACGCTTTGCAAAATTTCAGTATTAGGGTTACCTCTTGTATTCGTTCTCTTGAAAGCCGGGATGTCTTCTATAATACTTTTCAAAATGAATGTGAAGTCGTCGGGGCAAATGCACAACCTTCTTTTGAATGTGGAAAATTCTGCTTGCCCATAGAAATTTATTTCTTGAAACTTTGCAATCCTTGTCATTCTTCCCAGGGCTGATATGCACTTCCATCCCTGGAAATGGTGCCAATTTGATAACACTGGAAAATTACCCAAGGTTGTAAAGGCTATTCCCAGGTAACAACAAAAACCGCTTTTAAAGATAAAAATGGATTTTTTCTCTTCCGAGAGGGATCTCTCACAAAATATTAACAGGGCGAGATGTGTATAAGCAAAACTGTTTGTAATTGGTAAGATTGGTTGAAACTAAACACATTACCATTGGGCTATGGATTTAATATATGAATATAGATAAACAAATCTTTTGCATGGAAATTTTAAACCGAGGCAAGTTAGCTACTCAGTCACAGTCAAAATTTGATTATCTGGTGAAAAAGGAATAACATGACCAAACCATTAACACAGATCATTGTAAAAATGAATTTTGTATCAACTTTAGAAGAAAGGTTTGGTGGACATCTGAAAACAATAGCTAGAGCATAGTAAATATGAATTCTAAACTGTTATACTCTCATTTCAGACATGAAGGAAAACATAATGGAAAGATAAAACTAGAAAAACATTCACATAAGAAGGGAAAGTACAGACTGCAACATGAAATAACACATGAATCTCTGAAATACGCCAACTTTTAGATCTGTAATTGAAGAAATACTTAAATACACAAGTCTCCAAAATCTCACGGATTCCAACCCTTGCTTCATCAAATGTATGAATACTTATACAATTTCTCCTCGAGCTGAACAATAAACCTAATTGTCTAACGCTTTCAACCACGTATTGCATGTGTCAAAACAATTATCTATTACAAAATAGTTATAAGATAACAAAACTTCTTAACTAATGAATTTAAAGACAACATTTTATCATAAAATATATCTTTCGTGAAACTCCTTGTGTGTTGTCTTCCTTGATGTCTTCATGGTTGTAACTTATATTTAGTTGATCCATATTGTTGAACTGATCTCCAATGTTCAGGATTAGGAAAATTGGAAACAACCATTTCATGTGCCAGAACATTGAGCTCCATGTTGTCTGCATATGAAAAATTAGGCACCTTGGCACACGCGACATTACAATCAAATAATAAATCGAATTCTTCAGCCAATTTATCAAACATAACTCTTCCAGACAGATTCTGTTGCATATCTTCAAACTTACTATGATCTGACCTGCAATCGACCAATTTATCTAGATATTTCTTTTGAGACAATAATGGTCTTTTTTCCTCCCAGAAGAAAGGACTTCCCCTGCTTACCAATGGAGTAAATAACTCAATCACTTCTTTGATTTTATGATTTATAATATCAAATTTAGCCTGTACATTATCCAACATTATGTAATTTCCAATCACTTTTCTAGCCCAAGATATAACAACAACTCTGTCTTGGATATCAAACCTTCTGACTTGATCTTCTGATAAGGTACTTAAAAAGTTGATAGAATTATGAGCTACTTCCATTGGCTTTTTATTTAATATTTGTTTTACTGTCAAAATATTATGTTTGGCTACTTTTAGAGCACTCTCTTAATCTGCAATATAATCTAAATATGGTCCAAACTTATTAGCTTATAGAATAATACTATCCCAAATCATATGGATGGCCCCTTGGAAGTCCATTTGTCCAACCACCTTCTTTGTTAACTTGGTATTCTTATTTATTAGTTCTTGACAATTTTCCTCTACTTTCTTCTTCTCTTGTTCTCTTTTCAAAGCTATCTCTTCTAGATTCTTGTTATGTTTCTTTAAACCTGTGAGTTCTTCATCCTTCAGCTTTTCCTGAGACATTGCTTTAGAAGGAGAGGTTGCATCTGTTTCTACAGAAGGAACAGTAGATTGATTTTTAACTTCTTCACATTTTTTCTATTTTGTTGCCAGCTTAGCTTTTAGGTCCTTCTCATTTTCTATCAGAAACTTAGCATCCCTTTCCCAATGTTTTTTTTCTTCAAGCTTTAACAACTTGTCTTTACAATCAATCAATTCAGTGTTTAATGCTTCTTTTTCCTTCTCAAACATTGTCAATTCAGAGGCCTGAATAAGCTGAGTGGAAGGAATTTTCAATTTCTTTTTTAGCATCTGAACTTCTTTTTCTTTTTCATCAAACAACTTTTGAGCCATTGCTCATTTGCCTGACTTCCCATCAACCTTTAGAAATTCCTCCTCCAACTTTTTAATTTTGATTTCATGGGCCTTGTTCTCAACCTTTTCTTTCTGTAGGAGGTCCTGAACTTTTTTTTGGTTGGACTCCAGTTTAGATACCTGTAATGTATATTTAAGCAATTTGTATATATGATATCACCTGTTTGTCTGTGAAGGTGTATCATATCTGTGGTAGGGATATTCTATAAGTTCACATTCACCTCTGATACCTTATTACCAACAGTCATGGCCAAACTCAAGGTATCTTTGGCATGATCCCTAATAGTTTTTAAAGTTACATTTGGCTTTGGAAACTGTCTCACTTCCTCATATAATTTTACTATTTCATCAAAGGTTTTATCAGCCACTATCCTGTAGGTATTCAACCACTCCTCTTTTGATGTATACTTATTTGGGGTTACTCCATCAAATACATATTCCTGAAGCTCCAGACCAGCTACTTTAGATTTTTCTTTCTTTTGTTTACCTTTCACACTACTCTTCTTCACCGGTACCATTTGTCCCTCTTGTTCATTTTTTTGCTTCTTCAGTGTACTAGTAGTATTTTCTTCTTTAGTGTCCATGAAACCTGAATGTTCTCTCTTCTTTGAATTTCCTGAAAAACTTATTAATAACGAAATATTTCCAGCAACTGCAACTATGTTAGAAATATCCATTGGGGAAGAATCATTTCTAGGTACAGGTGAGACAGAGTCTTGTTCCATACTAATATTATCTGGGATATTGTTAGGTTAATTTTTGGAAGAATTGTATGATGTTTTCTTCTTTGTACTCCTGGGATAAATGAACAAAATCATCTGGGACAAATAGGGTTTTGTGGATAACAGAGGCATGAACAGAGAAAAGGATCCTAGAGTTAGGTTCATTCATGATGACTTCTTCATCTGTGGAATAGTTATTCGCACACCACCCGACAAATTCAGGTAATTGGGGGTCTAGTCAACAGAGAAAAAATAAAAGAAAGACTTGAAAACACCATGGGTGTCCCTACCCTGGTCCTTAAGAATTTTCAATCTATTTTTAGCCATCTCAATTGTTTCATTCAGTAAAATGGTATAAAAAACTTCAGCATTTTGTCTTCGAAGCATTCCTCAACCTTCTAACAGGAAACCCCTAACTTTTCACTATCTGCCACTTCTATTTAATCCATTTCAGAAATATTTAGAAAGTTTCAAGATGCCTACCTTGTTAATTAGCACAATGTTCCAATTTCGTCCACGTTGGCACTTTGCGCATAGTCAGGGTTATCGTCAATTTCCAATGCTCAGAAAAAACAAACCTCTAAACTCCACGCAGGTGTTTTTATAAAAAAAAATTATGTTTCATAACCATTGTGCGTCTCATGTAATATATACCATAGATTTGCTTTTATTTGAAATCTAAGCCATTCATGTGCAAGATCTCAATACCAATACTCAACATTATCACCCTACACAACTTGATTCGGCGAAATCAATATCAACCATTGATCTGCAATCTACCCTCATCAAAACCATCAAATTGTGAAAATCTTTAACATTCTGCTAATCATTCCGAACCTGCTCAATCGAGCAACCGTTGTTTGTGGAATGCACCTTATCCATCGATCAAAACCCAACTATTATCACAACCATTGATCAATTGGCCCCTACCACTTTCCACGGATTTCAATTTTGAATTTCTTCACGCTAGTTCAATCTATGGAATTGTTTCTGGCCGTAGATCTATCTCTGCTCACATCTCATCTATCTGATCTTTCCACTAGTTAACAAATTCCACAAATCTGAAAACTTGGTTTTTCCTTGCATCTCCAATCTGCGGAATTCCTTTCCACCACTGATCTACAGCCTCTTTAATCTGAGTCGTCGATATTTGACACCTTTTACCTCCATTGCGTTGATGAGAAAATTTCAATTTCTCCCTCATGTTTCAGACAATGGAACAATCCACCACCGTAGATCAAATCTCTTTCTTCATCCAACAACCCATGATGAAAGATCATGCTAACCCATTAATCTAAAGAGCGCTTCCACAAAATTTTCAAATATGATCATTTCCAAACCCTTCAATTAAACAATCCACAATTTCAAATATAGTGCTAAGAGATACCACTCAACGAATTGAGATTCCCACAATGCTCCCCACCTAGAAACACTCTATGATGAGTTGGAAAACAAGTTAGCCTCCAATCACTCATCTAAGGAGAAATTTTTTCATGACATCCAAACTGAGCTTTCCAAATTGGTGTTGTTTTTCTGACCAAATAAACCAATTCATGACACTATTTTCTTCATCATCTTCGTGATACCCATAGTTAGACCAACCTTCACACAATGAATGGGTTGCATCATCTAGCTCATGGGGCATCACTCCATTCCACTTTTTCGTTATCTAATGACTTAAATGTGCCATAGACTTCTTAAATTAATCACCACATTTGATGGATCAAACACCATAGGATGGGTCACTTAAATGGAACATTACTTTTATTTGCATGGCATCACAACTGATATGATGAAAGTTCAAGTAGGTTTCTTGTATTTGGATCTTGAACATTGGATATGGTGACAATGGCATATGAAATCCTATAAGGGTTATATTGCTTGGACACAATTTGTTTCAAACCTTTATGAATGCTTTGAAACAAACACTCATTTTTTGGGGCAACTAACCAAGCTCAAATAGTTTGGAATAGTCAAATATTTCATCTCCCCTTTTAAACAACTAGCCATCCATCATGAGGGCATGTCTGATAATTTTACAAGGAATGTTTCATTAGTGGTTTGAAAGAATAAACATATGCACAAGTCTTAGTGGTTTGTCCTACTACTTGGTTAGATGTCATTCAAAGAGCCAGAGAAGTACAAAATATGATGAATGCTCAAATAAAAAAGGCCACATTTATTACCCTCCCTCATCCACCTACCTTTCCTTCCACTCATCCATCATAACCCTCTCCACCCATCAAGATCAAAAATCTAACTCGAGATGAGATGACAAAGCGCCAATTCAAAGGTCTCTTCTATAAGTGTGATGAGAAATATTTCTCTAGATAAAAATTTAAGGAGAAAAAACTATTCATGGCCATTTTAAAGGACATTTATGATGAGGAAATTGAATCTAGCACCAATGAGGATCCTTATCCTTTTGTGAAAGACATTCCTAGATTAATTTTCCAAGGGGGGAACCCCATATCTCTTTTCACGCCTTAACTAGTCTTTATGCTCCCTAAACCCTAAAATTGATTGTTTACATGAAACATCACAAGACGATAGTCTTAACTAACTGTGGTAGCACACATAACTTTATTCATCACCGAGTATCTCAAGAAACACATTGCTATGTCCATGTAAAGATCAACTTTCAAATCATGATTGCAATGGTGGAGCTATGAAATGTGTTGGTTGTTGTGAAATTGTGCAGCTTCGAATGGGTGATTATTCCCTCAAAACCCACACATTTTCTATTGAAATGGGTGGTTGTGATATTGTTTTGGTCATTGAATGGTTATAGGCATGAGGCCCCATCACCATGGATTTTAGTGCCTTATACATGAGTTTCCAATATACAGGGAATAACTACTCTCAAAGCAATTGCGATCAGATCGCAATGATTATCATCTCACACAGTATGGAAAAGATTATTAAAAAGGGACATTTAGCCATTATGGATCAATTCCATGCCATTCAATATTTAGAGACCCCTTCTCAACCTATTCCTTATGGCATGCAATTTGTCTTGGATAAACAACCATCCATCTTTGACACTCCCAAAGGACTGCCCCCTTCAACCCACTATGAGCATGAACACTCCAATCCACTCATACTTGGTATCATCCCGCCCAACATATGCATGTATCACTGCCCTTTTTCCCCAAAAAATGAAATTGAAAAGATAATTTAGGAATTGCTAGTTTTTAGTGTCATCTTCCCTAGTACCAACCCTTGTTATTTTATAGTTGTTATGGTGGACCTCAAGAAATAAGGCTCTTGGCACATTTGTATTGACTTTAATTCCTTGAAGAAATTGACCATCAAGGATAAGTTTACCATTTCTCTCATTGATGAACTTCTAGATAAGCTCAAGGGTGCTCAATTCTTCACCAAACTTGATCTACCATTGGGTTATCATCAACTTCACATGAAGGAGGAGGTTATTCCCAAAACTACTTTTCACACTCATCAAAGCCATTACGAGTTATTGGTGATGCTCTTTGAACTTTGCAATGAACCCTCCACCTTCTAAAGTCTTATGAACAAAATGTTTAAACCCTTTCTGTGGAATTTTCTAGTCTATTTTTATGACATATTCATCTATAGTGAACCTTGGCAAGCCCATCTATCCCATGTTGATCATGTCTTGCAATTTCTTGTTGTTCATCAAATTTTTATTAGAAGGTCCAAGCGTGTCTTTCATGTCTCTAAAGTGGAATATTTGAGCCATGCTGTGAATCATGAGGCTATGCATGTAGATCCAAAGAAAATTGAAGTAATCAAGGATTGGTCTCACCCCAAAACTCTTAAAATCCTAAGAGGTTTTATGGATCCCATTGGTTATTACGTAAAGTTTGTCCTCAACTATGATAAGATTGTAGATCCACTCATAAATTTGCTAAAAAATGTTGCAATGTTGTGGGCTTATCAAACAACCTATAAGAAACTAATAGGATAGACCCCATTCAGGTTAACATATGGGTAAGAAGTTGTCATTTCCATGGAGTATATTTTGACTAAACTAAGGATAACTTCCTTCACTGGTATGTGAGTGTTGTTGAGGAGAGAATGTTGCGGTGACTTCAGTTAGAGGAAGATCGTTTCATTTCAGGATTTCATCAATGTTGAAATATTGTAACTTCGAAGAATATTCTAAATGTATTTTATTGATGTACCCCAAGGGAGATGTCTTATTCCTCCATTGAGATGTTACTATTGTATTTGGTCATCATAGAGTCATGAGTTATAACCTCCATCGTAATTCAGGTCAATAGTACCCCAATGAATATAATATAATTTTTTTTAGTCTTCCTAGGTGAAGTCGACCTAGTCAGTTTAGTGGGGCCGACTTGTTAAGGAAAACGTCCAGTGACGAAAAGAGTATAAATAGAGGATTTGTGTTCCTCATTTGAACACAGACACTCACTTGTGTATAGTTCATAGGTGAGATATAGAGACATACCATCAAGGAGGAGGATTACTTATTTTGGGGTTTTATCTTATACATCTATATAGAGGAATTTGTGTTGGGTTTTCTTCCCCTAGAGAGTTTCCCAAGATAAATTTGTGTCTATCTTGTGATTGTGTTTCTTTCAGTGATTCTGCATATGCTACTGTTTTGATTTTGGATTAAACACTAATGATATATAGCTAAGCATATGATATCTTAACATGGTATCATAGCTATCCTGAATAGAACAACTTTCACAAGTTGAAACTCTCTCCTCTCTCCCTTTGGAAAGAAATTTATTGTTTTTGTAAAATTTGGGATTTTGAATATCTACTTGCATAGTAAGTTGTGCCTACCTAGAGCACATCTATTGAGCCCTAGATCGATTTTTTTGAGTGGGTGAATCTTCGGGAAATACAAACCCTAGTTTGGCCTTCATCTAGAAAACTGCAAAAAACGAGAACCAAAAATCTGCAGAAACTGAAATATCACAAGAAAGTTTTGAAGGGGGGAGATTTGGAATTTACAAAAACCAAGTTGACCAACCAACTCGCCTTAGTCAAGCACATCTCCTGGTAAGGTCATATTTTCATTTTGAGAATTTTCAATTTTTAGTGACCTCTTGGATAAGATGGCCCCAAGCACTAAGCTTGAGGATAATCTAGAAGGCATATAAAACTTTTGAGCATGGAAGTATAGGATTGGTCTCATTCTTAGAGAAAATGATCTTGACAAATACATCAAGGATGAAGTTTCTGAACCAGAAGAAGATGAAGCCAAGGAGAAGCACTAGAAGTACCTAATAAAGGAAATTAGGATCATTGTTGATTCTATCAAAGATCACTTGATCCCTCAGGGGTCATCTAAACAAACACCAAATCAAATGTATGATTCCCTTGACACAATGTATGAGGGAAGGAACATCAACAGAAATAAGAATTTGAGAGCTCAACTGAAGGGTACTAAGATTAGCAAAGGAGAATCCATTCAAGGTTACTTCACAAGGGTTTCCCAGTTCAAGGAACAACTAGATACCATTGGAGACTCCCTTGATGAATATGAACTAGTTATGACTGCTCTCAATGGCCTCACTAGAACTTGGGAGTCATTCATACAGACTATGTGTGCCAGAAAAGAAAGCATGAAGTTTGACATTGTATGGGAAGATTGTATCCAAGAAGAAGCTAGAGTAGCTAATAGAGAAGCTCTACTTAGAGAATATGATCAAGCTCTAGCCACCCATACTAAAAGGAGAATAAAATCAAACTTCAAGAAGGATAGTCACAAGGACTATAAAACTCCAAAGAAGTTTCAAAAGAAAAGAGAAAATAGTCAGAAGAAAGACTACTCAAAATATCAATGTTATAACTGTCATAAGATAGGACACCTTGCAAGAGAGTGCTCATTGAAGAAGAAGAAAAACAAAAGACATCATGCTCATCTAGCTGAAGATGAGGATGAAGAAGAAGAGGAAAAAATACCTCGAAAGGGACAAGCAAAAGAACAAGATGTAGAAGAATATGTATTATTCTTTGCACTCTCTGGGTATGTAATACCTGGAGAAGATACATGGCTTATTGATAGTGGTTCTTCAAAGCACATGACAGGGAAGAAGCAAACTCTGCCAAGACTTGAATAAAAGAACTCTCCTCGGAAAGTATCATTAGGAGATGACTATCAATATCCCATCAAAGACATTGGTGAATCAAGCTACAAGCTTGACTCTGGAACCTCCATGAAGATGAAGTACTATATGTACTAGGTTTGAAAAAGAACTTACTTTCCATCTCAGCACTAGATAAGAAGGGATATAGAGTTCCTTTTATAGATATACAAGTAATCATGTGGACTAAAATAAATACACTTGAAGATGTTGTGGTCATTGGTGAAGAAGAAGGAGGATCGTACAAGATCAAAGGACATCCAGAAACAATCCTTGTCCATGATACCACTAGCTCAAGTGAACTATGGCATAGAAGGCTTGCTCACATCAACTATAAAGCATTACCCTATGTGAGCAAAGTGGTAACAAGTTTTCCATATTTGAAGATCAATCGCAAAGGTACTTGCAAAGGATGTGCAAGAGGAAAGAACATCAAGAATCCATTTCCGAAGAGTTAAACAAAGACTAAAGGTACATTGGAATTGATTCATTCTGATGTATGTGGTCCTATGCCCTCCACATATTTAAGTGGATATGAATACTATGTTACATTTATTAATGACTATTCAAGAAATACATGGATATACTTCTTGAAGACGAAGAGTGAAGTGTTCGGGAAATTCAAGGAATTCAAAGCATTGATAGAGAACCATTCAGAAAAAAGAATCAAAACACTCAGAACAGATAATGGTGGAGAATATACTTCAAAATAATTTGAAGCATTCTACAAAGAAACTGGAATCAAGAGGGAACTAACCAGTCCCTACAATCCCCAACAGAATGGTGTTGCAGAAAGAAAGAATAGAACCATTATGGAAGCAGTGAAAACAATGATTCATGATCAAGACCTTCCCATGTATCTATGGGCTAAAACAGCAAGAACAACTGTCTATGTGCAAAACAGATTATCTCACAATTCCCTTGGATTCAAGACTCCTGAAGAAATGTATACAAGAAAGAAAACCTAAACTCCAGCTTTGCTCCAGCAGCACAATGGATCCCAAAATCAATAGTACCCTGCACATAGTGCAAGATCCTCTTTGTTGCCTTCTAGTGCAGCTCATGTGGCTTCTGCATATATTTGGCAGTAGAAGTCATAGCATGGGATATGTCTGGTCTTGAATGAGTGAGATACAGAAGGCTTCCAATGAGCTATCTGTAGAGAGTGTTGTCCACCAAAGGTGTGGAACCACCTTCTTCAAGCCTGATTCCTGATAAGAAAGGGCAGGGGGCTGCCTTGCAATCCTCCATGTGGAACCTCTTAAGCATGTCTGATGAATACCTAGACTGTGAGATCATGATTTCCGAAGTATTTTGACTTACTTCGAGACCAATGAACTGTCTCAACAGTCCTAAGTCAGTCATAGCAAATGATTTATTAAGAACAGACTTGATGCTACTCAATCCAGCAGCAGAGCTACTAGTAATGAGCAAGGCATCCACATACAATACAACTAGAAGCAAAAACCCCTCCTTCTTCTTCATGTAGACATTGCAATCAGATTTGCACCTTTCAAACTTCTAAGAGATGAGGAAGGCATCCATCTTGGAGTACCATGCCCTTGGGGCTTGTTTGAGTCCATACAATGATTTCCTCAGTCTACAGACTAAGGAAGGCTCATCAATAAACCCCTCAGGTTGTTTCATATATATCTCCTCCTCCAAATCACCATGGAGGAAGGCACTCTTCACATCCATGTGGTGTACTTCCCATCTCTTGGAAGCAACAATGGAAAATACCAGCCTGGTGGAGTCCATTCTAGATATTGGAGCTAATGTCTCATCGTAGTCCAAGCCTTGGACTTGAGAATACCCTTTTGCCACCAACCGAGCCTTGTACTTGGTTGTGGTCCCATCAACATCTATTTTGGTTTTGTAGATCCATTTGCATTGTACCAGCTTCCTTCTTGGAGGTAAGGGGACAGGTTCCCAGGTCTGGTTGTCATGTAGCGAATCAAACTCCTCATCCATGGTTTCCTGCCATCTAGGATCATGGAAAACCTCCCTAAAGGATTGAGGATCTGACCCAAGCATCATAAAACACCTTTCAGTAAGAAGAGGATCTGTGTGAGACAGTGCTACACTCTTCTTCTGATACTGGGACCGCATTCTTCTTTTGTCATATGGATCCCCAACACCATCTCCAGCTGCTTCTATGAGTTTCTTAGCCCATTTAGGCTGTTGGGATGAGGTAGATATTGGATCTGGATCTAGATCCCTTTGAGTTGTAAGCTCAATGTCTGGATCATACCGTGATGAATCCTCTTCTGAATCCGAATCAGAAATGTCAGTATTTAAAACTGGAACTGCAATAGGAAGTGAAGGAATGTTTATACCTTCATCAGCTTCTAATGGAAGCTGTGATGATGCTGGAACTAAGAATGGCATGAAGTGAGAGAAATAGTATGCCTTGGAGGCATGATCAGCAATCCCTTTCGCTACAATCTCCCCAGTTGATATATTGGTGATCTCTACTGAGTCGAGTCCAAACAATACTTGCTTTGGTGAGCCAGTATGATTCATTTGATAAATAGATAACATATTAGCTGCAAGTGAGGGCACATATAGGACATCTCTGAACACACCATGCTTCGCTCTGATGGTGCCATTCCCTGTTGCTGGGATTTTGGAATCATCTCCCATGCAAATGGTGGTCCCTTCTTTGACATTGAGAGAGGAGAAGAGATCCTTGGAGGAAACCATGTGGTTGGAGGCTCCAAAATCAATCAAACAGGATGTAGATCGAGGTAGTCCTGATTTCAAAGCATGACATATTTCATGTCCATTATCAGAATGTTATACTGCTTGAGAAGAGCAGACATTTCATCAAGTTCTTTCCTCATACAATGATCTTCAAGCTCATACCCTTTTTCACAGTAGGGACATAATGTTTTCCCAGAAGCTTGCTGATTTTGTTTAGGCTTCAAATCAGCTGCCTTTGGTTCCTTCTACTTTGATTTCCCCTTTTATTGCACTTTGGAAGAGTCAGTAACCAAGAGAGCTTGATCTTTGGAGGTTTAAATGAATCCCATTCGAATCAATTTGTTTTTCTCTTTGATTAAGGACTCGAGGAATGAATCTAAAGAAGTAAGTTTCCAATCAAGAAATATTTCCTGCTTGGAATGAAACATAGAGACATAGACAGAGTACTCATGACCTAGTTTGCTAAGTATTGAAAGGACATTCTACTCATCCTTTTGCTCTATCCCGCACTGTCTGCATTGTAGCACTAGAGACTTGAATTTGGATAAGAATTGCTCAATAGTCTCGAAACTGCTGGGATGTAAAGATACAAACTCATTCTCCAGAATGTGTCCCTGAAGCTCATCTTGTTTGTTAAACAAGTTATCAAGATTCTCCTAGGCTTCTATGGGAGTCCTCAATCCTTCTAGATGAAAGAGGAGATCTCTGGAAATATAAGTACATAAGTACCTAAATGCTTCATCACAACGGTTTAGGAACTTGTTCCGCTCTACCGACTGATGAGGTTCAGCCTCCCATCCATGTATGATCCTGTGGTAGCCATGCTTGCGTAAGGCCAGCTGCATATCAATCCTCTAATCAAGGTGATTGGAAGTTGTGAGGATCCGTGGCTCAGGAGTTTGAGAACTCATAATTGCTCCGGCAGGGACACTGCAAATACTTCTTTCAACCTATGTAGCACCTGTCAATTTCACTGCAAATAAAACTAAAACATAAGAACTGTTAGAATCATGCTTTTCCTCCATACATGAACATGTTTTCAAGGCTCGTCAAGCCCTCTTTGCTGCTCTGAATTAATCTAGATCTAGCAAATTTTCATAGGGGACTTCTATGGAAACCCAGCTTCTTTTGATGTTCGATGAGGAGAAACAAGCATGAAACCTGCCTGAGAAGGCTCTGATACCAGGTTAGAATTTGAATTCC
Source organism: Pseudotsuga menziesii (assembly GCA_001517045.1). Taxonomy (NCBI): domain Eukaryota; kingdom Viridiplantae; phylum Streptophyta; class Pinopsida; order Pinales; family Pinaceae; genus Pseudotsuga; species Pseudotsuga menziesii. The sequence goes on along the minus strand of LPNX010710196.1, from coordinate 130,827 downwards.
ATTTAGATCTTTAGTTAGAGAGTTTTGATAATGTTGCAGCAATTGAATGGAGAAATAAAATACAAATCCAACAAGACAAATCACACAAGAAATGGACAAGTATTGCTCAGGAATTTATAGTATATTCATCATAATAAGATCTGGTGTTACAATGTAGTATACATAGGTATAATTCAAATGCATGAGTAATGAATTCGAATCCTTCAAGTGGATAAGACTGTATCTAATTGAATCTCTAACTCAAGGTCTCCCAATCAATATCAGAGTCCAAATAGACAACTCCCTGATGACTAATAACACAACAACCAATGACAACTAGTTAACTCGGTGCAACTGAGAGTGAGGTAGGTAGCAAAAGCGCTCCTCCCCATGCAACCATGCATTAGTAGCGCTATCTTAACTGACTGTGAACTAACTGAAGGTAACTGGGGGCTAACTAATACTAACTAGTGCTAACACCAATTAACTGAAGTAGGTTGGTGTCGGGACTCCCAGTGGCTCCTAAAATGTAGGGATTGGTCTAGGAGGCACCCAAACTGATGCATGCACATGCCATAAGTGGCAGTTATCCTCTAGTAGTGTTCCCCACACTTCAATGACTAGTACATGTGTCCCAATTGGGCCAAGTGGACCCAATTGTACTAGTGGACCCAATTAATTAATTTTAAGGTTCCTAAGTTAGGCAATAATAAATCTAATAGAAAGTATGAACAAGGGAGGATTGATAATCCTAACATTAATGAGAGTGGTCCTTGCTCTTACTAGTTGAGGATGGTCCTACATATGGTACTCTCGCATGGAGAGTGTTCCTACATTCACTTGTAGATGCCGTAGAAAATAACACTCGCTTGGAGTGGTCCTAGCTTTAACAAGTTGAGGATGTTCTAAGATGAATCCTTACGGACGACAGGTCCTGCATTCAGTTGCCGATGAGATCTACATTCAGTTTTAGATGATACTCTTCCATGGAGAGTATGCCTACATTCACTTGTAGATGTCATAGAAAATAACACTCGCTTGGAGTGGTCCTAGCTTTAACAAGCTGAGGATGGTCTATGATGAGTCCTTATGGATGATAGGTCCTGCATTCAGTTTCAGACGAGATCTGCATTCAGTTGCGGACGATACTCTCGCATGGAAAGCATGCCTACATTCACTTGTAGATGTCATAGAAAATAACACTCGCTTCAGAGTGGTCCTAGCTCTAACAAGATGAGGATGTTCTACGATGAGTCCTTGCAGACGATAGGCCATGCATTTATTTGCAGATGAGATCTACATTCATTTGTAGATGATGTGGTCTTGCATTCATTTGCGGATGATACCAATTGGTCGATGCTACAGACCCTCCTCGTTAAAGGAGTAGGATTATGAGGATTGCATCATTCTTGGACCTATGTCCTAAAGTGATAGGGATTGATCATTCCGCAAAGAGATCATGTGTACTACAGGTACTGTTGCGACAAAAGATCAAGAAAATCAAAGCACTACTACAATAGGATCAAGAAGATCAAAGTGTTGATGCAAAAGGATCGAGAAGATCAAAGTGTTGCTGCAGAAGGATCAAGAAGATCGAAGTACTGCTGCAAAAGGATATAGAATATCGAAGTGTTGTTGTAAAAGGATCTAGAAGATCGAAGTGTTGCTGCAGAAGGATCCAGAATATCGAAGTGTTGCTACAAGGGATCGAAAGATTGAAGTGTTTCTTCAAAGGATCAAGTGATCAAGTGCTGCAGAAGATGAAGACTCAGTGTTGTATAAGATGATGTTCCAGTACTAAAGATATTGAAGATATTCCAGTAATTGTTCCAGTTGCTGATGATTGTTGAAAACTTCCTATGACAGATAGATGTATTACCTTGATACTTTTTATGATGTTGTTGTCAGTAGAATATCCTTCTCGTTAAGGGGGAGTGTTGAAATATTGTAACTTTGAAGAATATTCTAAATGTATTTTACTGATGTATCCCAAGGGAGATGTCTTATTCCTCCGTTGGGATGTTACTATTGTATTTGGTCATCATAGAGTCATGAGGTATAACATCCATTGTAAGTTGGGTCAATAGTACCCTAATGAATATAATATAATATTGTTTTGAGTCTTCCTAGGTGAAGTCATCCTATTCAGTTTAGTGGGGCCAACTTGTTAGGGAAAAAGTCAAGTGACAAAAATAGTATAAATAGAGGAGTTGTGTTCCTCATTTTAACACAAACACTCACTTGTGTGTAGAGCATAGGAGAGAGAGAGAGAGAGATACTAGTAAGGAGGAGGATTACCTATTTTGGGGTTTTATCTTATACATCTATATAGAGGAAGTTTTGTTGGGTTTTCTTCCCCTTGAGGGTTTCTCGGGATACATCTGTGTCTACCTTGCGATTGCACTTCCTTCAATGATTCTGCATATTCTACTATCATGAATTTGGATTAAACACTAATGATATCTAGCTAATAATATGAAATCTTAATAATCAACAAGTTGAAAAAGAGCGATAGAAAGCTTGGCATGACAGACACATTAAGAAGAAGCAGTTCAAGAGAGGGGATTTAATTCTCCCCTATGATAATAAGTTACTCAAGCATTCTAGTAAGCTTCAAATGCACTGGGTTAGACCTTATGTTGTTAATTTCATTACTGAGGGGGTGCAGTTCAATTACAAAAGTTCAATAGGGTGCCCCTGAAAAATATTACTGAATGGGAGTCGACTAAAACCTTATCAAGATAGTTAGAATTCTATCGATTGAAGTTGTATATAAGAGAAGTATATATATATATATATATATATATATATATATATATAATATATATTGTCGAATTTATTTTGTGCGAGACAAAGTATGTTGTGTCACATTAGTGTATATAGTTAGTCGATGTACTAGCCATGTTGTCGACATCTATCATCTATCGGGGCTAGTCCTATGTAGCAGTCGAGATTTGTGGTCTATTGGTATGTCAAGCCAGTGATTAATGCAAATTAAATAACAACTTTTATGGAGGATGTAGTGGCGACGTTAGTGGATATTTGTCATAAATTACCAAAAAATGCGCTAAGCATGTGAATGGATCGGCTGCTAGTTGCCACCCTCGTAATCATTGCAAATATCTAGTCATATTAACTAACCACATGATCAATAGGCTAGATGCATGCTCCAATCAATTCAAAAAGGGAATCTTGGCCGCCATCTAACTCATTATGTCAATTGTTCAAAGTGTATCGAGCAAGCTAGATCTGTGATAGTCATCAAAGTCAATTTCTACAAGTTTTTTATCTACGGCCTTGGAAATTAATGTGCCCAACACTAATACCTCTCAAATATATGTTGTTGATACCCCGCATATTATTTTGATTGTTGAAGAACAACCAGAATTTGTTTGAATTCCCATTCCTATGAATCCGCCGAAGAAGAAATGAATTGGGGTCGCGCAACAAACCTAGAAACAAGATCTAAAGCAACCCATGATGCTAAGGATTTTGGTTCGGGGTTCGTGACAATATTGTCAGGATATAGACCACCACGGAAGGATGATGCACCGCATGTGAAAATTATGGAGAATGCAAGTACCTGTTGATAGAGTTGTTTATCCCAAAGGAGTTCATGTGACGAGAAGCATCATGCCCAACTTGAAGAAATTGTCATTATTCGACCATGATTTAATGAAGTATAATAAGTTCTAGAGACATCAGTACATGGACTCAGTGTAGGTTGTTGAAGGTGGTCCAATTGAGTTGGTTCCTATGGAGTGGGCACGCAGATTATCCAACATTTTATCATTAATATATATGCCCAATTTTGGTCGAACCGCAGAGGTTAACACCTATGTTAAGAAATTACCGGTGTCCTTTAATGGTGGGTGTATTTGGTTAGACACCAAGGTTTATGTTGATGCCGACCTAATTTCCAGCATTACTGGTTTCCCAAGGTTGGGATTGACCCAACATAGTTCTTTATTGGAAAGGAGCAAGACAAGAATTTGGCTACGTGGATGAAAGAGAAATATGGGTTGGCCAGAGATAAGAGGAGCTTTGAAATAGCCTCTATTAACGACAAAGCTATCTGATTCACGGCCAAGGTCATGTCAATCAATTTTTTGCAGAAGATGAGGCCGAATCAATGTATCGTAGGGTCAAGATGCGACAGAGCGGTGTGTTGTTGGTGTTCAGATGAATTGGGCAATGTTCTTGTTAAATTATTTGTTGGATGATGTTGTGGATGCTTAAGAAAAAGGTAACCCATTTAGTTATTCGTGGTTGTTAGTATCGATTTCTTTTGTTTCCTGGTCAAAACCACCAAACTATCAGGGTATGGATGTGATGACATTTGACCTTCATCAATTTGATCCACATATTCCATCATCAATGGCTTTCCAGATACCTATTACCATCTGAAACATTGTCATTCATCGATGTATTATCGACAAGGGCGCATCCACATGCATCATGTCTACCTTCGTTTAGCACAAGTTAAATATGTCCTTGATAGCCATGCGTGCTTACGACAAACGTTTTTCCCAACCTCAAGGAATTATTCCAAGCATACCAATTGAGATAACCAGAAAGATTGTCTGCATCGACGTTGAAGTGATCAATACGCAACTTGATTACAACCTCCTTTTAGGGCATAGTTACATGTATGTGATGAAGGTTGTCACCTCAACTTTTTTTCAAAACATGTTGTTCCCCCATGATGGAAAGATAGTCAAAATCAACCAACTAACATACTATGGCCCTAAGAGACTCAACACTCCAGATAATTTTCTCCCGATGGTCGTTAAGGATATAACAGCGCATCCATTCCTTCACTAACTATTGTCGCACCAATATTTTTTCAGGAAAACCCCATGACTACCACTTTTTCAGAATTTCCACCACCTCTGACAGCTCCCCAAATAGAAGAATTATGTACCCTTTTGACTAATATACCAGCAACACAACAATAATCACTCCAACCTCAGTCACAACCACAACCAATGCCAACTCTTGGCCCGAGCTAGTTACCAAGTAAGCAATAGGGAGCGACACCTATCCATCATATTTTGTTTATATTCCCACCTTCAGGTGTTGTGTGCACTCATGTCATGGAGACCCTCAACTTGACAAGATTAACGTTAGGCCTCCTGGTCTGGTACTTCACACCTCCTAAACCTCCTCTAACCCCACAGATCATTTTGACACCAGTCCATTCTATTGACTCTGCTAACCATCCTCCTCTTGATGTGTCTTAGGTTGCAACAACTCCTTAGGATGCCCCTCAACCACCCCTTGAAATCCCCCATATCCCCCTATATAGAATAGTATGGGAACTGCATCCAACACCACTCAAAGCAAGGTTAGAAGAACATATTCTTCTGCTTCGACTCGCACACCACCTCGATGTGCATTATGCGATGTTACTAGCCATGATACCTAGAAATTTCTGCAATTTCCCATCCTATGAAAATGTGTGCAGACACTTGATAACAAGGAGAACACCCCTGTTGTCTAGGTTCCCAACCTTAACCAACCCAATAACAAGTCCCTTCGTACAAACCACCCGTGTGTGATTTGTGGTCTTTACAGACACTACTCCCATCACTGCACTGAATTAGTTGAGTACCTCTCTTTCTTGGATAACTTACGCAAACTTTCGTTGGAGTCAAAGATCACTGTCATAGAGGAGACTACCCCTTGGAATGTTCTTCGAACGAGGTCAATACCATATACATGATCTCGATGAGTGATCATCTGTTTGCACCATCACTTTCTATCGAGCATTCTGATCTCATAACTCGAGTGTTCCACACAGACGAAGAAATACTCGAATCATTAACAGAGTCAGACTATCCTTGGTAGGATATGCACCATCGTTCTTACTTTCTCCCTGATGCACCACGTATGCCAACCTCCGATCAGTTTAGTGTGGAGTCAAAAGACTTCCTTCCTCATTGCAATGTCGATTGGTTCAAACAACCCATCCTAGTGTTTTATGCCTTTGAGGAGGGAAACATGGCCAACATCTACCCTACCATTCAGGATGATATTTTATTCAATCCCAAAATCATAGAAAACATCACACTGGGGGAATCATGCACCCCAAAAGAGATCCACCCCTCAACATCCTCTTCGAGTGAGATGAACACCATTTATTTCATTTCATCCTCTAATGTGCCTTTGTCATCATCCCATATCACTATGAGTGTGACGACAAAAATGAGTCCCTATAACCTATATTTTTGAACCTTCTAAATTGATGAGGAGTTCACATGCTTACAACATGGGGGTAGGAATCCAAACCTTCTTCATCATCCTCGTCGTCCTCATCGACGATATTGTGGGAAACCACCCCGGCAAAGGCACCCCCCATCATCATATCACCAAGTTAACTTGCCACCATGGATATCTACTTCATCATACACCCCCCTTCCAACAGTTTCTAGATGTCACGTTTATATCTCTTCACGAGAGAATTTGCACTCCATCGACGCCTTTGGACTAGGGAGCATGATCAACTAACTTGACCCTGGAATAGGGGGAAGACTCGCCCATTCCAACCCTCCCCCGTCACATCTATATTGGTACTTCAATGAGCCCATAGCTCATCACCACACACATGTGACCCATAATCACAAACTCGATGCCCAAAGCATGGGGGTAGGACCTTAACCTTGCTCACGTTTTCACAGGCATGATCTTCACCATTTATCGAGATCATAGTCATACCGCATATATTTTTTGCACCATTTACATTGTTGGAATCTGTATTTTGTTTCATTTGTGATTAATGGGACCTTTTCTCAAGATCAAATACCTTTCATCGAGCCACCTTCTAGACCCGTCTCAATTTATATTTCACCAAATCAATCACCTTTTCTATGTATTTGTATGCATTATTTACATTCCTGGTGCACATTTATGCTCGGGTATCCTTGTTGTGTTACAGATACATATTACTGTTGCATGCCTCTTTATGGTACCGATCACTTCTACATGTATCATATCTTAACTGGAATACAGGACATCCTCCCCCTCCGTCGAGTTAATGCATTGCCTCCATTTTCTCCAGGTGATCATGTAGGACCCCTTGTTGTTCGAGTAAGTGGACACACCCAACTACCCCTTGCATTTTCCCTTGCTCGACAATAGAGCCTTCCTTTACATTGATGACCATTTTAGAACCCCTTGAAATTGGCATACATGCCTTTCGAAACCCCTTAGGATCAAGAATCCACGTAGTTTGACATCTTGAGTTGAAGCCTCATATATTTTCGTAGATCGTCACTTATTGGCGAGTTACCCCAGACTTGCATCTTGGAGTTTTTGTTAAGATCTTTTCTGACACCTTAAACAATTAAAATATTGGTGAGTGATCTTATCTCTTTTAGTCTCATTAAAGGACTTGAAAGAACATCCATCTGGTGTAAGTTTATCCCCTTTTCGAGCCAGATGGACTATTTACGAAAAATGAATACTCTAGTCCCTTTCAGCTAGAAGAGTTCTCCATTGCACACTTTTATTCTTTTTTCAGGACTTGGAGACTAACTTTATGAAAAATATCAACATTGGAGTCTTCTTATTGTTTTCAGAGTCTCTAAAAATGAAAACACCAACAATCATGAACTAACCCAAGCTCACTAAAACCAACAGGACAGTATCACTTTGAGCATACTTCTACACCTTCAAGATCCTTAAACCATGAAGAAGTCCCAAACTGATGCTTCTTAGCACCCTTGTAGTTCACATCCAATCCCTTGTGTCAGCAGCATCCTCAGTTGCCTTTTTTCAGAATGCTCTGCAATTGATTCATCCTCGAAGTCACCATTGGAGTGCCCCCTCATTCTTTCTTAGCATGTTTCAGCCTTTGAGGTCCTCCCAGTGTTCTTTCCCCCTGCCCAGCTATGATCCCCCTCTCCTGAGATCCATTTCATATGCTATCAAGTTATCCATGTTATCATACTCTAAACAAAGGAAGTTTTATTCTCATTACTCAGTCACCCTCATACCTACCTATAATATCTCAGTTCAGCATCTCGATCCAGTTACTCAATGTTAGTATACCTCGTGCTCCTATTAAGGAATCATTATTTCCTTGGTAGTTGCAGGTCTCCCTCTGTCGACACCAACACATTCATTCCATAGGATAGGCCTAGAGGTCCTTGTACCTTGGCGTCACCACCATCATCGGTGAGTTCCTACAAACCATTTGAAAAGGACCTCTTATTTCCCTTTCCAGTGGTTTCTTCTCACGTTCTCCACATCAACTCCTTATTCACACTGTTGACATTTGTACAGGGTTTTAGTATCGTCAATATTGGTCGAAGACCCCAGATACACCTCGACTCTAGCACATTGGTGAGTCACTATGGAACCCAAACATTATTATGTTCCTTATAAGGATATCCGGGTTGCGTTGGAGATAGTATTTGGAAGTCCTTTATGGTTCCCAGTACATCCAAATCCAGTTGCATTATATTGTACCTTTGAGCTTCAAAATCTTAGTGCCCTGAGTTTCACTTTTTGTTGGTCATTCCAGCACATTAGTTTTGGTCATGCACCCTGAATGCATCTCATTGTTTCTAGTTTCATCTCTTCAGATCAACAGTAATTTGGACCATCATATTAGTCCATGTATCAGTCCTCATTGGACCATTATGTTGTACACAACAATGATTTATGTACTCTTTAGGTCCCCATATGGGCCTCACCATTTATGTATATTAACACATTGATACAAGCATGGCTATTCCAGCCTTGTCCATATATTTCTGATGATATGTACCTCATCCATTTCGAGTGATTGTGTCTACAGATATTTCCCTTGCAGCCTTCTCATTTATTTTTCTCTCTACTTCCCCGCAGTCTCTGTCTCTCTGCACATTGGTCCCATTCTTGCTTTGGAAGCATAAGTCCTATGATGTCTATTGTCCATGCAATGAGCTCCTTCCCTCACAAATCAGGGGGCAATGTGTTAACACCATAAATTTGTTTACCTATCTCACTACCTTGGTCATCATACCTTTACCCTTATTTTCCTAATTTTTGGCCTCCACCAACCCAAAAAACCTATCTTTTTTACCATATTTGAAAAAAATACTTATTTTCCCGCTTAAAATAAGAAATATTCCCCAAAATACAACAAATAAAAAGAAAAAACGAGAAAAAAAATTCAAAAAAAAGGGAAAATACCAATACCATGGGTCGCCTAGAACCAAGGGTGAAGTCACTAGTATCGAAACCTTGGAACAATACTATGGGTGATCCAAAACCATGGGCAAGGTTACACTAGTCAAAATTCCTATAAATATAAGGGTGGAGGCCCCCATTTGGATATACATTGATACACATTCTCCCATTTGAGATCCATAGATTCCATATAGTTCCATGTCTCCATTGTAGCATTATTACGCTACCAAAATTTCTGCTTGAATCCTGTAACCCTCCATTACTCCTCATTCCTTCAACCCGGTTGAGATTTGGCACCTTTGTGACCTCGTACTAGAGACACCAAACTGTTCAAACATTGGAGAAATACATTCTCCATCAACTGCAAGGGACCATTTATTTTAGGTATTCTCCATCCATGTATTGTCCACATTTGGTTAATAAAAAGACTTTCATGTTGTATATTTTACACTTTGGTGTGTGAAAAATATTTACATTTACTGTCACTATCTTTTACTGTTGCTAGCATTCATTTTTGTTTACAGATTGAATGGATTAACACTTAGGTCCATTTCCTAAAATTAGCTTAGATTAGTTTATATTTGACTACCTTTTACTAGTTTTTACCACATTTTCTCACATACAAAAGCTGTGAGAGTTTATCTCTTGCATGGCTCCTACATTAGATTCCCTAAGTCTGTAGTACACCATTTTTTGTTTGTGTGAGTGTGAAAACACTCACAGCATATTGGGCAAGTTTAAACTTTAAAGGTTACCTGGCTTTGAGTCTTCTCTCTCAATTTGTAGAATAATGGGAAAATGATTTGACCCTCGTCCATCATCTATCCATGTCCTTAACTTCTCCAAAGAATTCATTAAGTTCTCATATAATAAGAACTTATTTAATCACTCAAAGACCATGTCTTGACCTATTTAATTGTTCTTCTGTGTAGGAATTATTTTAATAGCCTCGACATCCACAAATCCTACCTCTTTTATCTTATGTCTAAATAATTCCTCAAGCCTATCAACCATTGTTGATTCCCTTGGCACTTCATTCCTATTGAGGTTGATATTTAAGTCTCCCCCAATGATCATTTTGTCCATGCTTACAAAATCCTAAGAGAAAAATATATTCCAATAAAACCTTCATATTTTCATATTGTCCACATCATTTGATAAAAATGATCTTCTATCCTATATATTGAATGGAAAACTCTATGCATATACCTAAATAAGGAAAAGAATAATTTAGAATAAGGACGGATTTGTTCCACCCAAAAATGAACCCACCAAAACTCCCATTAGCATCTATGGATATAAACTCCAACTCTTTTATAATATATCCTAGGAAGACTCAGTTTTTGTTCTTCCCCCCACCTTCCCCCATAGTCTCCTACAACAATATTACATCATTTTTTTTATTTTCCATCAACCTGCATAGGGAAAGTATTTTGGAGGAACTACCCAACCCCATGGTAATCAAGGAGAGAATGGTAATTTTTCAACTCTAAGAAGGTTACTCTTTCTCTTAGAACCCTTTTAATGGAATTTTATCTTCCTTATTAAATTTATTTCAATTCCTTCACGTGAGATTGTTGTAAAAAGGATTTAATTCTTACATTGGAAGTACTTGGGTCTTTAACTTGGTCTAACCCCAAATAATCCTCAATACCTTCTTTTCCATGTGTTACTTATCCTCTCCTTAGCCTGAGGCGGTATCTGGTAGTGAAAGGTTTACCTAAAGGTACCTTTACAAGGGATTCTAAGAGGCTCATACAAAGATCAAACCCCCACTCTCTAGACTAACTCCAAAATATGAATCAAGGTAACATTCTTCTCTTTTGTTTAAATAGTGCGGAAATTTCACACCCTTGGAATTAACAATTTTACCATCGTTGTTTGAAATCCCTACCGTACATCTATGTGACTCAACCAAAGTGGGTCATCTAACCCTATTCCCAAAATCCAAGTTTACCCTCTTCAAATTGCTAGAGTCATTTAGAATTTCAATGAGATATGCATCAGCTCTCGTAGTCATGAATATTTGGCTTCAAGCCACCTCCTTCACATTGTATCCATCACCTCTCATCCTCTTGAAACCATCACTTGAACACTCAAGTCTCTGATTGCCACAATTGTCCATAAAATTTTATGGAGGATCCATAGTATTTACATTCAAGTCATAATGTTATCCTCTTTGGATAACTCATTAACTTTAGGAATTTAGGAACCCCCTATCTTCCATGTGCTTATTATCATATTTTTCCTACGCAAAGACAATAGTATTCCTTTGGTTCTCTTTGCATTGCCATATTTTCCTAACAAAGGGGTGCATGTAATCCTTCGAGACATGGCCATACTTTTGGAATTCAGCAAATCTAAATAGGATGCGTATATAATTCAACGCTTGGATATATGATTCTTCCCCTACTACAATTTCCAAAGCCTCAAAAATACCCCTCTAATAAATCAACTTCAACCAAAACATATTCTACCCTTCTAACTACATTGGACTTGAAATATTGGCCCACATCAAGTGTTTTCCCAAAACAAATCTTAATATCTTTGGTAAACTTTATTTACCACATTTCAACAGGTAAACTTGGGAACTTAATCCATTTTGGTTTCCTTCAATCTACCTATGTTCTAGGGTCAAAACATGAACTCCACTTTTGTAAACACAAAGTTGAAGTTCCCCAAAACCATACACCATCCGGATTCTGGAATTGTTTTAGAGTCTTCAAAAAAGTTGAATATAAATCCCGACCACCCTCTAACCATTAGATTGAATGGTGGGACATATCCAATAATTGCTCCAATTCTATTAATGAATATAATCATTGAGGGAATAGTTGGAAATGCTCCATCCATGAAACTTCCCAATCATTGTTTTCCCTTCATATTCCAAGATCAATTCCATATTAATATGATCCCCTAAAATCATCATTTTCAAGGCCACCATTTGGTGTACACACATCCTCAATTTTTGGGCTCTCTTCTCATTCAAATCACTTGTCTTATAGTGTGAGAACCCTACATAACCATTGAATTCTTCCTACTTTGAACCACTCCCTATAAATATTTCTCCTTACACTGCTAAAATTGGCTTGAGCAGCCAACTTTTCACTTCCTTCTCCTAGTTATCTCACACATAGACATTCCCACCATCATTGGATTTTGTACATAAACCTTCAACCTGTTTCCTTTCACAATTTGCTGAATAGCGTATTAATCATTACTTATGCTCTCCTCAAGTTCTTCCCCATAATTTTTGTGGTACAAATCTTTGTGAGGTACACTTTTCCATGTACCTCTACATCATGAGGGATGATAAAAATTTAACACCGCTACCAATCACATTTTTACCCACTCTCAACCATTTTATATATCCATTACTTTCCCTACCATATCACTCAAGCGGGTATTCAATGATTTGGATTTCCTATAAGGACTCCCACTTGAGAAAAATAGTTTCCCATTCTCATATAGGTCCTCTAATAGTAGTCAACGAGTTTCTCTTCCAAATCCACTTCAACAATCTGTATTTCCTCTATTTAATTCTAGTCCCACCTATTGTATGTTCTTACAAAAAATTTTATGTATATATAAAGCTATGGGGGTTATCTCAATCGATTGTTTCCATTATTGTAAGGATGTTGTTGGTAAGACAATTATTTGTGCAGGTCCCTTGTACCATTGTCTACTTTACAATGGGTGCCATTCTTGAATGGGGGGAACTTCAAGGGTATTTATTTCCAAGGAAAAAAATGTGTGTGTGCGTGTGTGCCACTATTGTAAGGACGTTGTTAGTAATATGATGATTTGTGCAATTCCCTTGTTCCATTGTCTACTTTACACTAGGTTCCGTCCTTTAATGGGGGAAGCTTCACGAGTATTTATTTCTAAGGAAAAAAATGTGNGTGTGTGTGTGTGTGTGTGTGTGTGTGTGTGTGCGTGCGCGCGCGCGCGCGCGCGTGTGTGTGTGCGTGCGCGCGCGCGCGCGCACGCGCGCGCGCGCACGCGCGCGCGTGTGTGTGTGTGTGTGTGTGTGTGTGTGTGTGTGAGAGAGAGAGATGCTGAATCTTAAATAAATATGCAACAACACGGCTCCTCGGCTTAATAATGGTTCATTTGGATTTCATTCAACTCCTCTGACTCCTTAGTTTAACAATGGTTCAATTGGATTTCATTTAGTTCCTCTCTTTATTAATTGTGTTGTAAACTTATCTCTAATTCTCCTCTTTATGTCATCCATCCCTCCAAAAATTGAAGTATAATCTTACCGAATGCCCCAAGTAGGAAAAGCAATTTGAATTTTTCAAACAATGTGAACCTCAATCCTCTCTTAATTACAATCGCTACAAAATTCATTTCAAGGGAAAGTAAGAAATGGTTTAGTTAGTAAACCAAGGCCCAAGTTCAATTGGTATTAAATCACTAGTGGAATGAGAGATCCCCGTCATATATCTATAACTTAGATGATAATTCAATTTATTGAGTAGATGATAACTAGACCCTAATTCAATGTAAATTGGTAGCTAAGGTGTTACATTATCTCCATATATCTATTTGTTGGACCCCCTTGATATATTCAAGCAAGTACTTCCCAAGCCACAAGAACATTTTTCAATGGCCCATTCTTGAGGAAGTGTGGTTTTAACATTAATTAGTATCTCATTTCATTGATCAAAGAAAATAAAAAAGAAACATCCCTTTATAGAACCATTGATAAAGTATTTCTATAGTGTGACCTATTCCATTTCGATAACTAGGGATAGCACAAGGAGAAGACATAACTCCATAATAGTGTCCACTTCTATTTTTTGTCCCTCAAGAAAAAAATTACATGATGTTCTATCGTCTCTTTATTCTATCTCTAATTATCAAAATGATACAAGACAATATGGAAAACTGCATACAATAAGGGACATTAAGAATCTTTCCTAGTGTACACTTTGTTGCATAAGTCACGGGGCAAAATAACCTTTTGGAACATTTAAAAATATAAGTGAAAAGTTGAGAAATTTTTCATGTGTTGATTGGATTGTGGACTAATGGTTGAGATAAGGCATCACTACATTAATAGCTTAAATTCAAATCATGATGGACACAGATACCTAGAGTAAAACTATTAGTCGAATTTAACAAATGTGTACAACATTAATTCAGATAAGAAAGAAAGAATTCCAAAAAATAAATAAACAAAACAAAGTGATTATATCATGAGAAAAGTATCATCCATTTAAGTAGACTTGAATCATATTATATTAATAAGAAATGAAAGCAATTTTAGACATTAAAAAAGGTTGAAAGGTTGTGCTGGTATGAGGTATTAAATAATGTACATTATCAAGGAATATCTAAGGAAAACTTAGGTACATGACAATTATTAGGCCTATATATGCTAACATGTATCTCAAAAGTTGTGTCAACTAATTGTGAATGTAGTATTTCACTAATTGCATTGAAAGGAATGAGGTGTACTCAACATTTCAGGTAAAAGAGATGTGTCACATATGTGGGTGGGTAGCATCAATAACGTATAAAAAGATGAAGGCCAACATATAGCCTAAAAATATAAAAAAAAACATAGTACTTATCATATTAAAAAAAATAACTAACTTGAATCCATTTTAACCCTAGTTCTTTTTAAGAATGAGAGCTTTACACCATTTTTTTAATCCCTCTCAACCTTGATAAATACAATGATTAAGATGGCTATATGTTGATATATCATTGTTGTGACCTTTTGGACTTGAATTTTAAGGTTTGTTGCCATAGAAAATTTAAAAGCTATATTTTGTCATTTTGCTAAAAATGAATATTCCATCAATTTTTTTATAGGAGAAAACTATTTCAGTTGAAAAAAATAGAAATTAAAACAAATCCTTCTAAGTTTGGATATTGTACGAAAATATTGTCAAATATATAAATTGACAATTTAAAATTTAATAATATTACCTTAAGTTTCTTTCTTAAAACATAAAATAAATCCTTAAAGTTATGTTTTACATATTTCTTACACTGTCGTAAGCAATCATCATTGTTATTCCATCTAAACTTGTATTATACATCACATATTAGACGAGGACAAAATCCATTAGAACTTGAAAAGTTGAAGGAAAAACTTCTTAGATTATGTTATATAATTTTAATTTTAGCTAACCAATCATTCCTTTACAAAGTTCAAAAGGAACTTTTACCATAAAAGTACGAGTTTGTTTAAAGTGAATATTCATTGGAATGCTCCTACTTTCATGGAAAATCTTTTCAACTGGGTTTCTAAGGATGGAGTCTTTAGGTATCTGCCTCTTTTTCTTACTTGGAACATTTGGAAGGCTAGAAATTGCTTGTTATTTGAAGATCGACATCCCTTGATAGCTGGCATCTTACATGTAATCATTGATGAGGTGAATACATATAAACATGTTATGAAGTACAGCAATAAAATTAGGAACATATGGAAACCTACTATTTCAAATTACCCTAGGATATTCTTTGATGGAGCTGCTACTAAAAGTATTTGTGGAGCAGGTTTTTGTATTTGGTTGAATGAACATCATTTGTTTGACTTTAAACTTGGATGCGGGAGCAGCACAAATACTAGAGCAGAACTCTTAGTACTCTGGGCTTCATTACGGGTCGCCAAGGATATTGGGTTGCCTTACCTACATATCTTTGACGACTCCTTTGTGATTATAAATTGGGAAAAAAAGGAATCCACCCTGGACATGGTCAATCTTGAGGCTTGGTGCTACAACACCAGATTTCTTATGTCCTCTTTCACCTGGGTGGATTTCAGTCATGTCTATAGGGAACATAACAAGAGGGCAGACATCTTATCCAAGGAGGGGCTGCACTTGGCTCCTGGCCATCTCTTACTTACTAAATCATATGATGATGAGATTATAGGGGAAGACTCTTTACAACTATTTTAGAATATGCTCTTTCTATTTCAGTTTTTATCTCATGGATTCTTTGAGCTATATCAGGTTTGGTTGAGCAGCTATTACAGGATATACAAGAGTCGCTTCCCTGCTTGGATAAGGTATCTGGGCTCTTGTTATATTCCTTAGGGACATATTTGACTGATATTATTGGGCTCTTGTTATATTCCTTAGGATTTTTGTGGTATTGATACCCAGATGCTTTGTGTTTCCTCTAGTATATACCACTGGCTCTTTTTTATTATGTATTGTATGAACTGATATGTAGTGATATTATATCCGATCTGTTGGCCCAGGGGGGTCTGTAATGTTCACTGATGATGTACAAGGTTCTTTTGATTCAATGGATAACAAAGAGCTGATTTTTTTCGACTGATAAAAAAAAAAAAAAAAAATACTCCATTGAAAATTATATTGGTAACTCCCAATCTCTTTGTGACTCACGATATCAATTATACATAATAATCATTGTTTCCATTTGAATATATTGTCTTTTTCTTTGACTACTATATATGGTGTGTCCATACTAATAAGGGATTAATAAGGGATTTATAGTGAGTTACATATGCTACAAGGCGTTAGAATTTATTTTTCTACTTATAATGCATTGCATTAAAATTGTCTATCATGTTTCATTTCCATTATAATAAGGAGTATTGTGTTCCTTTAATTGAACATTTATATATGTCATTTTTTTTTATTAATATTTAATACCTACTATGGAAAGAGTTGTTGCAATCTTGTATTCCATTATTTTTATAGGAATGTTCCTTTGTCTTAGTGGGGATTTTTTTAGATTTTGTTGCAGTTTATAATATTCATTTCTTTATGTCAAGTTGATTGGTCTTTGGATTTTTTAACTTTATGACTCTTACAAAATTTGAAGACAAAATACTAAATGTGGTCAAAGTGAACCTATGTCTAAACAATGCATTGTTGAAAAATAAAACTTAATACAATAGCAATTTATTTAATTTTGTTGACGGGTACGGAATAGTGAATAATAAAACAGTGCATTGTTGGTAACCAATTTAAAATCAATCATTGTTGAGTCTCATTTCCACTTGCATTTGCAATATTACACCTCATGAATATTATCATGAACAATGCCAACTTATGTAATTGTTGAGTTATTACCCTCTCAAAGGTTCAACTCCCCAATGACATGATACTCTTATGGTTTACTTGTGCTTGTGCCTAAATTTAAAAAACAGTATTATGACACCAATGTATGAAAATATCTTGTAATATGAATTTAAAGACATCGCCATGATTTTAGTGTTGATATTGAAGGGGTCGGATTTTGAAACTTTTAGGGTCATGGAAAGGAAGGACCTCCTTTTCTCTTACCCACCAAAGCTCATATTTTTCCTAGGATCGTAATTGGCCTATGGAGAGAGAAGGATTTGTGCATGTTGGGGGATAGAATTCAAATGTACAATGCACTTGGAAAAAACAATAATCAACCCATGAAATTCCAAACTCGTATCTAAAAAAATGGTTTTACAAAAGATAATGCCAAAAAGGGATAAAGTTTATTTTCAACATTAAATTATAAGGGGAAATGACAAAGAAAAATAAAAGAAAAAAAAAACCTTTTTTTAATGCAAAATGCAAAAAAGGAGGGAAATCTTGCTTTTACTTTGTCATGAAATCATTTCATCTATGTACCTTTTTTAGCTTTTATTTGTAGGGATTATTGCAAATTCTTGTATCTCTCTATATGTTTTTGGTGCTCCTAAGCTTAAGGCGAGAGAGGATGAGGAGACCTTATGTTGTTAAAGCAGGGTTGAATTCAACTTCATTGGTAATGGGTGGCAATTTAGTGTCATATTTATGTATACAAGTTTATTTGTGGTGGATTGAAAGCGAATGGCATGTTCTTATTGTAAAGATATGGAATTGAGGCAAACCCAAGAAGATGATGTAGCGATATGGATCAAAAACCCCAATCCCCTTAAGAATTCATGACCCTATGTGTTTCACTATGCAAGAGGTAATGGTATTCCCTCATTTTCTTAAACGTCATTGAAATGGGTTTTGTTTGATTACCTTTTATTGAAATGGTTGTCATTTTTTTCCTTGAATCAAATAGGTTTTCCTTTATATTATCTACATTTAAATCATTTTTATTTGATTTCCCTTGATTAAGTTAAGTTTATTTTATGATTATCTCAATCAATTGGCATGCACTATCAAGGGATTTTGTTGGAATGGGATTGATAGTTGGCCTATACATTAAAATCTCTTCCATGTTAAATAAACTTCCCAGTATTTACAAAATGTTCTATAACTCATATTTTTCCTTTCTTCTTGTTGCAATGACATCTTCATAGTAGTCATAGAAGTACTTACATGGGATTCTCGCACTTTATTGTACTTCGACATGAACGCATGAAATATTTTGAAATTTTCTTAGATGAATCCATTTCTATACAAGAATCTCAAACAAAGCATGCATATTTTCTTGTATTTATTCCAACATTTTATGGAACATTGACAAAATCCAATCTAACTCAAAGATTTTAATACTTTGTATTAGGTTTTTGGGGATTTGCTATCGAAACAAAGCTAAATAAAGCATAAATGTGCAACTAGTCTAAGTACGTCCAAATAACCTATAAATCCATTCCATACTTTTTAAATAGTGATGAAATTGAACAAAATATATATTCCTTTCATGAACCTACTTTATGGACTAATATAGTAAAAAAAAAAGCACAATGAAGGTGATCTTAGGGACTAATACAGTAATAATTATTGTAATAATT
Organism: Pseudotsuga menziesii; assembly: GCA_001517045.1. Taxonomy (NCBI): domain Eukaryota; kingdom Viridiplantae; phylum Streptophyta; class Pinopsida; order Pinales; family Pinaceae; genus Pseudotsuga; species Pseudotsuga menziesii. The sequence goes on along the minus strand of LPNX010710196.1, from coordinate 111,971 downwards.
AGGAGCTAATCATGGCATTAATGCACCATGTACTTTGTTCTAAAAATTATGATATATTGTTCACATATCAAACACTAATAACCATTCTGTAGTTTCCTTTGGGAGTGTTAATCTTAAGTATATTTCATTATGAAATATCATGCAATTATAGATTCTCGTTAAAATTCCATCCATTGTCTTGATAAGATAGGAAACTCAAATCCGATGGCTATCATTTTTATGGTAAAATATTTATCTTTATGTCATGGATAAAAACACTACTAAACAAATGATTTTTTAATGATCAAGCATGCTATTAGTAGTTTGGTTGAGTGTCTTATATTGTTAAACTTACAGCATCATGATTCATTCTCCAAACCAATCTTGTGCAGCCAGGATTCGGCCTCATGTGTTGAGGTAGAGAGATTGAGTTGGATTCAGTAACTTGGAGTATATTCTTAGTTTGGACCTAAGGATGACTAAGTCTTCCGTTATAAAGTTTGTTGAGGTGAATGCTTTGATTTATCAAAGTGATGATGTTGTAAAGTCCTGTAGTACAAGGCTTCAGACTTGTGTGTATATCAAGTCATGATTCTTGTATGGACCGCAAGTTATATTAGTTACCTATGGGGTGGACCTCCAATTATAGAAGCAATTGATTCTCATGTGAACCTCCAGTTATAGTAGGTATCCATGGGGTGTGCCTCCGTCTATAGAGGTGAAATGATTTGCATGTTGAAGCATAAATGTTATGTGATGTAATACTAACCATGGTCAATGATTGCTTTTAAGTCTCCTTGAGAGATTAACTACCTCTAGAGTGAATTACTTTAGCATATAACTATATGGTTCGAGACTAATATAATATGATCATAGCATGTGACAATTCTTCTGAGTATAATCTAATATGATAGATAATTAAAGTTAACACATATTTACCATGTAGTAAAGATAAGATAAAGAGATAATGCATAGAGAAAAAGAGAATTTGAATTGCCCATGAGATGACTAAATGAACTTGAATTTGTGAGCTTCAGTTAAAGCCGCAATGTATGCTTCATTTAATTAAAGAACTCAATGATCACTCCAAAGTAAATCAATCAGCATGATTCAATTAATAATAGTTAAATAAGTATTAATAAAGATGGACTTGTTAACTAAAGTGTTTATACTTTAGTTAAAGTAAAAGATGACACTTAAGTTAATCAAAATACGACACTTCAGTTAATAAAGTGTTTGCATGACGACACTTGAGTTAAACTAATATGACACTTAAGTTATCATTCTAGCTAAGTGATCATACATCCAGTTAGATGTAAAGTTCACTTCGGAGTCAGTTAATCATCAATTAATGTAAAAGACGAAAGGAATGGCGTATATGTTATGCATGATGAAGAATCCAATGTACAAGATTAATGCACCATGAAGGCAATTCTTAGTTTTGGTGTATGTAGTGCACAATTATCATCCATCCATTCGCTATTGTATGCATGATAGTGATTTTGGCATGTTATTAATGTGTTGGGAACATGGAAACTTCATACAGTTGATCTATATTCTCGATTGCATTTATGTTCTCTCTTATCTAGCACCTGCGGTGCCAAAGTTAATCTGTTATTGTGTAAAAGACGTTATCTGCCTTCTATCTAATTATACTCTAATAAATTGTTGGGTGTTTCATCCTCATTATTTTTAGAGTTTTCCCATGGTACATCTTATGTTGTGGATGGATGATTTGTGTGATTGAATGTTCTATTGATTCAAGTGTTCAATAATTATGCAATTAAAGTTTTAAAGTTCAAAGCTCATCGCATTTTCCCAAAAATTAACATGGTATCAAAGATCAGGACGTGAAGGAGTTTATTTGTGCAAGAAAAATAGAAGCCTACTGTTGGAGCAGGGTCCCGCAGCTACAGGAAAAGCTGCCATTTTGGCGGATAGACAGTTTGGCGAAGATGAAGAGATAAGGTGAAGCTACGACGTCGTAGCATGTTTCTAGCTACAGAGCAGAGCCGGAAACCGTGACTGTGGGACAGATAAGTCAAGGAAGATGACAGTACCTGAGCGGCCAAGAAGAGAAAGCTCAATCACTGCATTGAAGGCAGTGGCAAAGACAGGAGGGCTCAGCTACCCTCATAAAGGAAAAGGAGCGACGAGGCCGAGGTATTGAAGACGAAGGACAGAAGAAGGGAAGCGGTGCATAGTACCCATGGTCAGTGCCGGGAAGCATGGAACACTGCAGAGAGCAGTGGTGTGACAAAAAGCGGCTAGCCCAAGTACAGATATGCCGACTGTCACTAGTTAGGGTTTTGGGTTACTGTTGGGACAGGCCCACAGTGTTGTAATGGCGAAACCTTCGGGCCGCCTATAAAGGGATGTATTTTGTATTGTAAAAGGTTGGCATTTTGAGCATTTTAAGCTATCCAACTAGTCAGTCCTTCTGGAGCTATACATCAGAGAGTCTGAGAGTCCAGTAGTCTGTTAGCTCATTGTATTTTGTATTGTAACAATCCGCAGGGATTGAGAGAGAGAGAGAGAGAGAGAGAGAGAGAGAGAGAGAGCGAGAGTATATTGTAAGAAGGCAATATAGGAAAGAGATCTAAGAGAGAAGGGCTCCAGGCTATGTGTGGAGTTACCCAGAAGATCTCTAGCTGCATATGTGGTGCAGCAGAACTGTGTACCTCTCTCAAGTTATAATATAGAAACACAGTTCTGTGGATGTAGCTTCTACCCTGGAAGTGAACCACGTAAAATCCGAGTGTTATGTGATTGATTCATGTGATTGTATTTTCTTGTTATATCTGTCATTCATTACATGAACTTTGCTTACAGTAAATGTATGTATGCGTTATTTAGTTCACAGCATAGTAGGTGGATAAATGCAAGTCGAAGTCTTCAAGTATTTTGTGTAAGAGTTTGTCTAAGTTTCACTCAAGACAGTTAAGAGTCGCAGCATAAAACAGCCTTGTGTATTGATTCCTGTAAGTTAAACACCAGTAAGATAAGCACGTTGAGTCGCAGCGGTAGGATATCGCAGGGAGGCGATATTGCACCAGCAGAGGAGCTGCAGTGCGTGATACCGCGGGTTGAGGATTGAGCGTAGGAGAGAGTTAGGTGTTTCCCAGGATGCGGCGATGCGATAGAGGTTGGAGTCATTGCGAGCAAGAGGAAACTGCGCATCGCATCGCAGAGAAAGAGACATCTCGCCGGCTAAGAAGAGCTGCCAGACGCAAGTAGGACGCCACACAGAACCTGGTCGAGACACTTGAGTCCTTGGCCAACCCATTAGAGTCACTTCGGGTGAGACTTCAGGCCGCTTCGCGGTCTGTTTCTGAAAGGGCCAGTGAGCTAGGGGTGTTGTTGGTTCATTATAGTAAACCGGGGTCTGCCCAACGACCAACAAATGGTTCTGTTGCCGGTTTTTAACAAACTAAGCACTGATGTTTTGTTGGCATCCTACTAGAGACGAACTCAACGAGTGGGTTGTGTCTAACGAGAAAGAGTTTGATGAACGAGAGAACAAGAGTCCTAGACTGAGTACAGAGGACTGGTTACAAAAACATATCATTACAGACCTGCATGCAATATTTTTTGCAACCTTTGGAAATGAGCTTTGCGACTGGTTATCAAAGTTGACTGACAAGAACATATTCAAGAAGAAAAGAAACATTGTCTGGACACCGGAGCTGATTTAGACCGTGAAGAACCTTGATAATCCCATTACGAGGACAGTAGACTTCTGGCTTGCGAGTGTGCTAGAAGGCTTCGTCACAGAGTTTGCAGTGGACCAAAGAAAAAGCTTCAGTGAGGCTGAGCGGTACTTCTTCAAAGGATATCGCGGTAAGTACCTCAAATATTTAAACTTGTCCATTAAGATGCTATTACATGAAAAAGGAAAAAAGGATCTAGTTTCAGATGAATAAGTAAAGATAGTAATGTCACAAGAGTTTGAAAGTGATTTTGATTACATTGGACGTACACGTAGTGGAAAGAAATACAAAGTAGATTTCAACTCTCCCATATTTGAAGACAGTTCAGATAATACTGGACAACAGAGTCACAGTGCCACAGAAAGAATAGAAGGGGGTATCCCTTACCACCCTTATACCCCACAGAAACACATCAGGACTCAGAACAATCCTGTAGGAACTCCATCTAGTAGCTCACAGATAGTACATACTACCGCTACATCACCTCCACCTACACCACCGAGTGGTAGTAACACAGCAAATCAACATCCACCACGTAGAAATAGAATGGGGGATGATATGAAGCTACCTATCTTTAAGGGTACAGGGGCAGAGGACCCAGAGCAGCAGTGGTTTCTATGTGAAGCCGTGTGGACCATTAAAGCAATCAATGATGATAATAGCAAACTTGTAAAGTTGGTCACCACATTGAGAGAACGAGCCTTAACATGGTATATGAAGTATACCTTAGTGGTACCCAGAACACTTGTCTAGGTCAGGACCTCCATGATTAAAGAGTTTAAGAAACCTAAGTCTGAGTCACAGTGCATTACAGAGCTCAAAGACATCAAACAGTTACCTACAGAGTCAGTGTGGGACTTCAATCAGAAATTTAAAGCCCTTATAGACCAAGTCAGCTTTGAATTTGCACCGGAGCAGCATAAGGAATGGTTTATTGCAGTGCTACTCCCTCACATCAGACTACCATTAATGCAGCAGAAACTCCAGACGCAGGACGACGCGTTGGAAATGGCGATGAAACTGGAGGCTTCACCTCTAGCTGAAACCAGCACAGGTATGACAAATCTGCAAAACCAGTTGGCTAATCTCACGATACAGATGCATGAGCTTAAGAAAGGGAAAGAGGTCGCGCAAGACATATGGTGCGTAAAGTGTAAAGCACAAGGCCATACTAAAGATAACTGTCCAGTCTTTGTAGAATATCTAGCAACCGGGGCTCCTAACCCCTTACCACAGACCCACGGGCCGTGTTGTGAAATATGCAAAACAAGAGGACATCTACCTCACCAATGCCCTCTACTTCAGAAGTACGTGCAGACACCTAAGAACTTATACTGTGGTCTTCCTCCATTTTGGTCACTGTTTCTTCCATCTTGGTTACTGTTTCCTCCAAAGCCTTTGCTCTGTCTACAACGCTTCTTACCTTCTGCGGGATAGGCAAGGTGAACTCAATATTACATTGGGGTAACTCCAATGCGATGCTCTGTAAGACTTGAGAGAGGGAACTTGTCCATGTACCTCTACATCATAAGTTTTGTGGTACAAATATTTGTGAGGTACACTTGTCCATGTACCTCTACATCATGAGGGATGAAAATTTCTTAACGTCATTAACAATCACATTTTTACCCACTCTCAACCATTTTATATAGTCATTAATTTCCCTACTATATCACTCAAGGGGGTATTCAAAGATTTGGATCTCCTATAAGGACTCCCACTTGAGAAAAAAAGTGTCTCGTTCTCATACAGGTCCTCTTAGTAGTCAACGAGTTGTATCTACTCCAAATCGATAACATTACATTAGAGACCCATAATAATGAGCTCCCTCCACTTCGACAATCCTTCTTTCCTCTATTTCATTCTAGTCCCACCTATTGTATGTTCTTGCAAAAACTTTTACGTATATATATAAAAAGCTCAGAGGGTTATCTCAATTGATCGGTACCATTATTGTAAGGATGTTGTTGGTAATACAATGATTTGTGCAGGACCCTTGTACCATTGTTTACTTTACAATAGGTGCCATTTTTGAATGGGGGAAACTTCACAGGTATTTATTTCCAAGGAAAAAATGTGTGTGCATGTGTGCCACTATTGTAAGAATGTTGTTGGTAATATGATGATTTGTGTAGTTCCCTTGTTCCATTGTCTACTTTACACTAGGTGCCATCCTTGAATAGGGGGAGATTAACGGGTATTTATTTCCAAGGAAAAATAATGTGTGTGTGTGTGTGTGTGAGAGAGAGAGAGAGAGAGAGAGATTGAATCTTAAATAAATATTCAATAACATGGCTCCTAGGCTTATTAATGGTTCTTTTGGATTTCATTCAAATCCTCTTGATCCTTAGCTTAACAATGGTTCAATTGTATTTCATTTAGTTCCTCTCTTTATCAATTGTGTTGTAAACTTATCTCTAATTCTCCTCTTTATGTCACGCATCCCTCTCATTATCAAAGTGTCTAAAGGCCTTATCACCTCCCCCAATTAATTGCAATTGCCTCCAAATGGTTGAAGTATAACCTTGCCCAATGTCCCAAGTAAGAAAAGCAAGTTGAATTTTTCAAACAATGTGAACCTCAATCCTCTCTTAATTCCAATCCCTACAAACTTCATTTCAAGAGAAAGTAAGAAATGGTTTAGTAAGTAAACCAAGGCCCAAGTTCAATTGGTATCATCACTAGTGGAATGAGATATCCTCATCATATATCTATAACTTAGATGATAATTCAATTTATTTAGATTATAACTAGACCCTAATTCAATGTAAATTGGTAGCTAAGGTGTTACATTATCTATGTATATCTCTTTGTTGGACCCCCTTGATATATTCAGGCATGTACTTCCCAATCCACAAAAACATTTTTCAATGGCCTATTCTTGAGGAAGTGTTGTTTTAACATGAATTAGTTTCTCATTTCAATGATCAAAGAAATTAAAACAGAAACATCCCTTTGTAGAGCCATTGATAAAGTATTTCTACAGTGTGACCTATTCCATTTCGACAACTAGGGATAGCACAATGAGAAGACAACTCCATAACATTATTCCACTTCTATTTTTGGTCCCTCAAGAAAAAAAATTCATGATGTTGTGTCGTCTCTTTATTCTATCTCTAATTATCAAAATGATACCAGACAATATGGAAAAATTCATACAATAAAGGACAATAAGAATCTTTACTAGTGTACACTTTGTTGTATAAGTCATCGGGCAAAATAACCATTTAGAACATTTCAAAATAATAGTGAAAAGTTGAGAAATTTTTCATGTGTTTATTGGATTATGGCTCAATGGTTGAGATAAGGCAGCACTACATTAATGGATTAAATTCAAATTGTGATGGACATAGAGCCCTAGAGTATAACTAATAGTCGAATTTAACAAATGTGTACAACATTAATTCAAAAAAGAAAGAATTCCAAAAAATAAATAAACAAAAAAAAGTGATTATATGAAGAGAAAATCATCATCCATTTAAGTAGACTTGAATCATATTATATTAGTAAGAAATGAAAGCAATTTTAGACATTAAAAAAGGTTGAAAAGTTGTGCTCCTATGAGGTACTATATAGTGTACATTATCAAGGAATGTCTAAAGAAATTTAGGTACTAAATAATGTGCATTATCAAGGAATATCTAAAGAAATATATGCTAACATGTATCTTAAAAGTTGTGTCAATTACTTATGAATGTGGTATTTCACTATTTGCATTGAAAGGAATTAGGTGTACTGAACATTTCAAGTAAAATAGATGTGTCACATATGTGGGTGGGTAGCACAAATAACGTATAAGAAGTTGAAGCCTGACATGTAGCGTAAAGATATTAAAAAACACATAGTACTTATCATATAAAAAAATAACAAACTTGAATCCAATTTAACCCTAGTTATTTTTAAGAATGAGAGGTTTATACCAATTTTTTTATCCCTCTAAACCCTGATAAATACAATGATTAAGATGGTTATATGTTGATTAATCATTGTTGTGACCTTTTGGACTTGAATATTTAGGTTGATTACCATAGAAAATTTAAGAGCTAGATTTTGTCATTTGGCTAAATTTATACTTTTAAAGTGATTTGCAACAAATGAACATCCCTCATTTTTTATAGGAGAATTATTTCAGTTAAAAATTTGCCTAAACAAAATTTGGAAATTAGAATAAATCCTTCTAAGTTTAGATATTTGTACGAAAATATTGTCAAATATATATAGTTGTGAGTTTAAGATTTAGTAACATTGCCTTAAGTTTTTTCTTAAAACATAATATGAATCTTTAAAATTATATTTTCTATATTTCTCACACTACCCTAAGCCAACATCATTGTTATTCCTCTAATATTTTTAACTTAATCTTTAATATAACCCCATTTTTAAACATGGGACAACTATTCATTTCGCTATACCCCATTGTCAAACTAACCTAGGGGAAATAATGTTGCAAATCTAAATAATGAAACAATATTAAGCTTTGTTTTCATTTCATTCATATTTTTTCTTCATTATTTTCATACTACTAAATTCCTTTTTTATTTCTAAATTAATAATTTTTATTTATTTTATCTTGTTAAATTTTTTTAAATAATATTATATTATGCACCACATCATTAACAAAGGCAAAAATCCATCTAAACTTGAAAAGTTGAATGAAAAACTTCTTAGATTATGTAATATAATTTTAATTTTACGTAACCAATAATTCATTTACAAAATTCAAAAAGAGGAAACTTTTATCATAAAAGTACGAATTCTCCATTCAAAATCATATTGGTAACTCCCAATCTTTCAATATCTTTGTGACTCGAGATATCCATTATCCATAATAAGCATTATTTCGATTTGAATATCTTGTCCTTTCTCCTTGGCAACTAAATATGGTGTGTCCATATTAATGTTTCTATTTGAATATATTGTCCTTTCTCCTTGCCTACTAAATATGGTGTGTCCATATTAATGAGGGCTTTGGCTTTTTAATAATCATTGTTTCCATTTGAATATTCTTTTTTATCTTTGCTTATTAAATATGGTGTGTTCATATTAACGAGGGCTTTATAGGCTTTAGTCCTACAGGTCGTTAGTATTCAGCTTTTTAACTTATAATGCATTGTGTTAAAATTGTCTATCATGTTTCATTTCCATTATAAGGAACACTGTGTTGGTTGTGCTTCTTTAATTGAATATTTATGTCATTTTTTTATATCAATATTTAATACTTATTAGAGAAAGAGTTGCTACAATTCTTTATTTCATTCTTCATAGGATTGTCATTTTGTCTTAGTGAGGATTTTATTTAGAATTTGTTGCACTTTACAATATTCATTTCTCTATGCTAAGTTGATTGGTCCTTGAATTTTTCAACCTTATGACTCTTACAAAATTTGAAGACAAAATACCAATTGTGGTCAAAGTGAGCCTGTCCAAACAATGAATTGTTGGAATATAAAACATAATACAATAGCAATCTATTTAATTTTGGTGACTGGTACGAAATGGTGAATAATAAAACAGTGCATTGTTGGTAACCAATTTAAAATCAATGATTGTTGACTCTCATTTTCACTTGCATTCACAATCTTACACCTCATGAAAATTATCATGAATAATGTCAACTTATGTAATTGTTGAGTTATTACCCTCTGAAAGGTTCAACTCCCCAATGACATGATACTCTTATGGTTTACTTGTGCTTGTACCTAAATTTAGCAAAGAGTATTATGATGCCAATGTATGAAATATCTTGTGATAGGAATTTAAAGACATCACTGTGATTTTAGTGTTGATATTTAAGGGGTCGGATTTTGAAACCTTTAGGGTCATGGCAAGGAAGGACCTCCTTTCCTCTTACCCTCCAAAGCCATTATTTTGACTAGGATCGTAATTGGCCCATGGAGAGAGAAGGATTTGTGCATGTTGGGGGATAGAATTCAAATGTGCAATGAACTTGGAAAAAACAATAATCAACCCATGAATTTCTAAACCTGTCTCTAAAAAAATGGTGTTACAGAAGATAATGCCAAAAAGGGATGAAGTTTATTTTTAACATTATATTATAAGGGGAAACGCAAAAGAAAAAGAAAAACCCCCTTTTTATGCAAAATACAAAAAAGGAAGGAAAGCTCGCTTTTACTTTGTCATGAAATCATTTCATCTATGTCCTTTTTTAGCTTTTATTTGCAGGGATTATTGCAATTATTGTATCTCTCTATATGTTTTCGTGCTCCTAAGCTTAAGGGGAGAGACGATGAGGAGACTTTTTTTTGTTAAAGCAAGGTTGAATTCAATTTCATTGGTAATGGATGGCAATTTAGTGGCATATTTATGTATACAGGCTTATTTGTGGTGGTTTGAAAGCGAATGGCGTGTTATTATTGTCAAGATATGGAATTGAGGAAAACCCAAGAAGATGATGTAGCGAGATGGATCAAAACCCTAATCCCCTTAAGAATTCATCACCCTATGTGTTTCACTATACAAGATGTAAAGGTATTCCTTGATTTTCTTGAATGAAAATGAAATGGGTTTTGTTTGATTGTATTTTATTGAAATGGTTGTCATTTGTTTTCCGTTGAATCAAATAGGTTTTCCTCTATATTGGCTACATTTAAATCATTTTTATTTGTTTTTCCTTGATTAAGCTAAGTTTCTTTTCTGATCATCTCAATGAATTGGTGTGCACTATCAAGGGCTTGCATTGGAATGGGAATGACAGTTGGCCTATCCATTAAAATATATTCCATATTAAATAAACTTCCTAGTATTTACAACATGTTCTATACCTCATATTTTACCTTTCTTATTGTTGCAATGACGTTAGTCATAGAGGTACTTATGTGGGATTCTCTCACTTTATTGTACTTCGACATGAACGCATGAAATATTTTGAAATTTTCTTAGATGAATCCATTTGTATACAAACATCTCAACAAATCATACATATTTTATTGTATTTATTCCAACATTTTATGGAGCTTTGACAAAATCCAATCTCTCAAAGATTTTAATACTTTGTATTAGGTTTTTGGGGATGTGTTATCAAAACAAAGCTAAATAAAGCATAAATGCACAACTAAACTAAGTACGTCCAAATAAACTATAAAGCCATTCCATATCTACCTTTAGAGTGAATTAATTTAGCATATAACTATATGGTCTGAGAGTAATATAATATGATTATAGCATGTGACAATTCTTTTGAGTATAATCTCGTATGATAGATAATTAAAGTTAACACATATTGACCATGCAATAAAGATAAGATAAAGAGATAATGCAAAGAGAAAAAAAGAATTCGAATTTTCCATGAGATGACTAAGTGAGCTTCAATTAAAGCCACAATGTATGCTTCAGTTAATTAAAGAATTCACAGTGATCACTCCAAAGTAAATCAATCAACATGATTCAACTAATAATAGTTAACTAACTGTTAATAAAGATGGACTAGTTAACTAAAGTGTTTATACTTTAGTTAAACTAAAAGATGACACTTAAGTTAATCAAAATACAGTACTTTAGTTAATAAAGTGTTTGCATGATGACACTTGAGCTAAATCACTATGACACTTAAGTTAGCATTATAACTAACTGATCATATATCCAGTTAAATGGTGAGTTCACTTCGGAGTCAGTTCATAATCAAGTAATGTAAAAGATGAAAGGAACAGCGCATATGTTATGCATGATGAAGAATCCAATGTACAAGATTGATGCTCCATGAAGGCAATTCATAGTTTTGGTGTATGCAGTGCACAATTATCATGGATCCATTCGCTATTGTATGAATGACAGTGATTTTGGCTTGTTATTAATGTGTTGGGAACATGACAAGTTCCTACAATTGATCTATATTCTCTATTGCATCTGTATTCTCTCTTATCTAGCACCTAGGGTGCCAAAGACAATCCGCTATTGTGTAAAATACGTTCTCTACAATCTATCTAATTATACTCTAATAAATTGTTGGGTGTTTCATCCTCATTATTTTTAGGGTTTTCCCAGGGTACATATTGTGTTGTGGATGGATGAATTGTGTGATTGAATGTTCTATTGATTCTAGTGTTCAGTAATTCTACAATGAAAGTTTAAAAATTCAAATCTCATCATATTTTCTCAAAAATTAAAATGGTATCAGAGCTCGGGATGTGAAGGAGTTGATTTGTGCAAACAAACTAGAATCCTGTGTAGATCCTGAGGAGTTAAGCAGGTTTTTTAGAGCCTTGGCATCGATCTTCGTTCGACCAGAAGACCGTCTTGAGGGCACTTCCAATTTCAACACTTGGAAGGCGAGGGTATTGAACATATTGGAGGAACATGACCTAGATGGATATGTATCCACAGTGGTGGAGGAGCCTACAACCAATGCAGGGTGCATCAACTTCAAGAAGGACCAAGCTAAGGCCAAACGGGTCATCTATGATTCAGTAAAGGACAATTTGATGTTTGTGATCACTCTGTTGATGACCACAAAGGAATGTTTGATACACTGACAAACCTATATGAGAAGAAGGCCATGAGTCAAAAGAGGGAACTAAATAATAATATTTGGAACCTAAATATGGATTAGGTCGAGTCTGTGGCATCATTCTTCACCAAGATCTCAAAAGTGAGAGATCAACTTGCTAGCATTGGAGTTGTGGTGGATGCAAATAATCTTCTCCAAATCGCCATTGATTGTCTCCCATCCACATGGGAGACATTGTTGGTTGTGGTAAATGGTTGAGAGATACAACCCAGCCTCGAGAGGTTGTGGCATGACTGCCTCCAAGACGAGGGGTGAATCTAGAGCAAGTCAGTGTGCACCAAAGAAGAAAATATTTCCCTCATGGAAAGAATGAAGAAAGGGAGGAAACCATTCGCTCCAAAGAAGTTATTTCATTCAAAGAAGAAGGTATTCAACAAGTAATTCGAGAAGTAGAAGATTCAATGTTATAATTTCCAAAGGAAGGGCAATTATGCAAGGGAGTTTAGAGAAAATAAAAATGGTTAGGGAAGGTTTCATGCTTCTATTGCAGTAGATGATCAAACTCCTCAAAAGAATGCACCCAAGGAGAAGGAGACGAGGAGGGAGTATTACCTTGTCTCAACGCTTTCTAGATATATCATCACAAGTGAAAATACATGGTTGATCGACAATGGTGCAACCAAGCACATGTCAGGGTATAGAAGCGCCATCTCTGACCTAAAAACAAAATTTTCACATGCATGGTAGAGTTGGGGGACAACTCAACATATTCGATCTAAGGAGTTGGATCTACCTCCTTCCAGTTGAGTACAGGAGATTTATTGCATGTGAAGGGCATTCTTTATGTCCCAGTCTTGAAGAAGAACCTTCTATCAATTTTAGTTCTCGAAGATAAGGGCTTATGAGTTATCTTCATGGATAATCAAGCACTACTTTGGCCAAAGAACAAAAGTATTGAATCTGGTGTAGTGATTGAAGTTCCAGAGGGAGGAATCTACAAGGTACCCAGGAAATACATTCAAGGCTTAGAGCAAAACCCTTAGCAAGTTTCAGGAATTACAGCCTTAGTAGAGAATCAGATAGGAAGGTGCATTCATGCCTTGAAGTATGACAATGGAGGTGAATTTGATTCGCATGCATTTAATGAGTTATGTAGTGATGCAGGAATCTATAGACAGTTGACAGTTCTATACAACCCCCAATAAAATGGGGTTTCCGAGAGAAAGAATAGAACTATATGTGAGGCTGAAAAATCCATGTTGCATGATCAAGATTTTCCTGCCTCATTATGGGCAGAAGCTACCAGTACAGCAGTGTAGATCTAGAACAGAAGTACACATCCCATTCTGAATGAGAAGATGAAGCAAATATTTATTCACTTCACACAATCAATATTACCAAAACACCTGGAATATTCGATAAGCCATTAATAGGACAAATATATATTGATAATTGGATAGATAAAAAGATATTTTACAAGAATTAGTGTCGGGTATTTTATACCCTAAGTGGTAAGGGGGGTGACTTTTCAAGTAACCTCTTGAGTAATTAATTAATTACCCTAATTAACCTACTTAGTATTAAATTTTAATATTTATAACATTTATATTTGTTACATTTCCTTCCCCTTGAGGAAAGCTTTGTCCTCAAATCTTGTATCGACAACAATGTCTGGATTCCCTTGAACTGTCGTCTCGGGATCCTTTCCTTTTTGTAATTGCGACACTTGATGAAATGAGATGATACGAGTTACGAATTCCCAAAGATAATTGTCGCATAGTTTCTGTTGTGGTCCATCCCAGATCTACTTTTATCGGAGCTCTGAGATCATTTTGTGGAACGGGTCATTTCAATTGTTGCTTGGCATGTTGTTCTTTTCGCCTGTCAACACAGTTCTTCTGTGAGTGCTTGTTTTGATCCTGTCGTTGGTCAAATAATAATTATAATTAGGATGTCTGTAAGGTGTATGTGTTTTTTCTTTCTTTCTTTTGGACTGCGGTGAGGACTGTCTTCACTTCCTCGATTTGATTTTTGGATGCATTTTCCTGGATTTTTGTTTCTTGGTTCTCTAGTAGATTGTTATGATTCTGAATCTTTTCGATTCTTTCATCTTGTGACTTTTTTTCAAATTCTAATTTCTTGATTTGATTCTCTAGTTCCTGATTACGATTATTTAGACATTGGTTTTCTTCTTGCTTTTCCAGTATTCTTCCTTCGAGCTCTTCACCGGAGTGTTCCTTCTTGCTATTGTTTTTCAATTTTTTTATCTTTGTAATCAATGTTTTGTTATGATTTCGTAGTCGAGAAATCTCTTCGGTATTGCTTTATAACACCTTGTTGACTTTTGTCAGTTCTAACTTATGTGTCTTATTACTGTCATCATACTATTGCTGGATTTTTTCTTTTGGTTGTTGACAATGACATAGCTATGTTTCTTGATTTTCTAACTTTTCATGTAGTTGCACCAATTTGTCTTCCTTGTCCATGACGACTTTGTTTAGATGACTAATTTCCTCTTTTAAGTCAATATTGTTTCCATACGGACATTCTTCGACTTTGTTTAGTTTTTTATCTAGTCGTCAAGTTGTTGAATGATACCTTCCAGATGTGATATTTTCTCGTCCTTATCTGATAAAAATTTTGTGAGTTTTTCTCTACTATCTTCCAATGATCGAATTTGTAACTCTGAGGTAGTAATCTGTTCTTTTTGAAAATTATTACTTCGTTTCTAATTGTTGAACTGGAGTTGTAGAATACTATTCCAAACACACATTTTTAGTTGGGCTGAAACTGTTCGTAACTGTGATTGCAATTGTGAGTGACCTGGATCCATAATTTTTTTAATATCTTCCAAGACTTGATTTATGCTCTTTTAATATCTTCTTTGATTCTTTTTCCTTTTTGTATAAAGTAATAATTGTAAATAACACAATTATTAAATAATAATTATTAAGTAATTATTATTATTATTAATTACTATTATTATTAAAACTTTAATAATAATAACAAATATAATATATTACCAATTATTATTTAAAAATAATAATATAGTATATATATATATATGTTTTGTGAATTGGGTTGAAAGGCTTTTTGAAAAAAAATATAACAATAATAAATTTTATTATTACTAATAGTATTATTGATATATATTTTTTATGAATGGGGTGGGAATTAGGGTTTAAACCCTAGAATTAGAAAACCACTTATTAAAACAAAACCGTGGGTGGAGAAACCACTTGTGGTTTTACACTTTTTTTGTTACTTTTTTTTTTACCTTCCTTTTTTATGGCAATCTTTCTTCCTCTTCTCTCTTTTTTTTAACTTCTTCCTTTTTATTTTTTCTTTGGAATTTTTTTTCTTCTTTTACTTGGTCATAGACCATAATTTTAGGGACTCCCTAGGATTATGATTAAAAAACATGATATGGCTAAAGGCCTGGATCACAAACTAGCTCTGATACCAAATGAAGCGAATATTTATTCGCTTCACACAATCAATATTACCAAAACACCTGGAGTATTCGATAAGCCATTAATAGGACAAATATATTTTGATAATTGGATAGATAAAAAGGTATTTTACAAGAATTAGTGTCGGGTATTTTATACCCTAAGTGGTAAGGGGGGTGACTTTTCAAGTCACCTCTTAAGTAATTAATTAATTACCCTAATTAACCTACTTAGTATTAAATGTTACTATTTATAATATTTATGTTTGTTACAGAAGACACCTGAGTATGTATTCGTTGGTGAGAAGCCAGAAATTTCACACTTGAGGATCTTTGGGAGTCATGTATACATCCATGTACCAAAAGAAAAGGGGACTAAGATGGAACCTTCAAGAAATAAGGAAACCTTTCTGGGTTAATGAATCATCCAAATCCTATAGGATATATGTGCCAGTTGAGAGACACATTGAGGTCATCCAAGATCTGACCTTCCATGAAGAGATTCCATTCAAGAGGTCAAAAGAGCTTATGAATGATACAAACACATAGGAGCATGAGACTCCTATTTCATAGGACCCAGATACTGATTCTCCCCATGTAAAAGTTTGAAGGGAGAATCATGCAGAGTTATCAAATCTGCTAGTACCCGATGAATCAATAGAATTGGTTGATGAATCTCCTGCCAAGAGGAGGTTTGCATGGTGTCAAGATATACTACAAAATGAAGAGAGGCATGGAGCATCAGTGGGATCTTCCAGAGAGCAAAAGAAACCTAACATATATTCAGGTTATGTTGCACAGATGAGTCATATTAGTGACTTGGAGCCTTCCTCCTGTGAAGAAGTTGAAAATAAGCAAGTTTGTAAAGATGCAATGGTAGAGGAATACCAGTACATATTGAAGAATGATGTTTGGGAGATTGTTCCCAGACCTGAGGGGAAGTCCGTAGTTACTTCCAAATGGATTTAGATGATCAAGCATGTTGCAAATGGCAATGTTGATAAGTATAAATCTAGATTTGTTGCTCTAGGTTTCTCTTAGAAAGAGGGTATAGATTATGAGGAGACATTTGATCATGTGTCCACGTACACCACGATTCAAGTTGTGGTCTCACTTGCATCTGCTCTAGGATGGAAACTTCACCATATGGATGTGAAGGAAACCTTCCGCAATGGTGAGGTTGAGGAAGAGGTTTATATTGAGCAGCCTAAGGGGTTTGTGATTCATGGGAAGGAGTCCCATGTGTGCAAGTTGAAGAAATCCTTGTATGGGCTTAAGCAAGCTCCCTCAGCTTGGTATGCTAGAATAGACAACTATCTTCAGAGAATAGGATTCTCTAAGAGCGAAAGTTGATTCGAATTTGTACTTCAAAGTAGTGAAGATCCAACCATTGATATTGGATCTATATGTTGATTATTTGTTCCTCACTCGAGAGGAAAAATTGATTGCTTGGCAAAATAGGGAGCTCACTTTTGACTTCGAGATAAAAGACTTAGGTATTATGCATTACTTTTTAGGCCTTGAGATTTGATAGAGAAAATATGAGATTTTTGTCTCAAGGGAAGTACATTGTTGACATATTGCGTAGGTTTGGCTGGTGGATTGATAATCCATGAGTACTCCGATGGTTTCAAATTTGAGGAAACTTCGTGAGTCTAATACCGGATCGAATCTAGTGGACCCCACTTTGTATAGACAACTTATTGGTTCGTTGATGTACTTAATACATTCAAGACCGTATATTTGTTATGTTGTTAACATTTTGAGTCAGTTTATGTCTAATATGAGACAGACACTAGTTTGCTGCTAAGTATTTGTTGAGGGACCTTTGGGGTATGATTGCTTATGGACTCAGGTATGCCTCCAATGGAAGGGTGTTATTACTTGGTTATACTGACTCTGATTGGGATGGCATCAATGTGGACCGCAAGAGTACATGTGGCTATTGTTAGTATTATAATCCTCCCTTGTCCAGTTTGTTCATTATGTCTAAATCAGTAGTCATGTCTAAATCGGGAGTCCTTTTAGTCTATTTTTAGTCACTAGTACCATTGGGTCCACTTGGCCTAATTGGGGCACATGCACCAGTTACTAAAGTGTGGGGAACACTAATTGAGGCCAACTGCCACTAATTGCACTTGCATGCATCAATTTAGGAGCCTCCTAGATCAATCCCTACAAATTAGGAGCCACTGGGAGTGCCGATACCAACCTCCATCAATTGAGTTCAGTTAGTGACTACTCATGATCAGTTAGGAGACAGTTATATTCAGTTCTAGTTCCCTACACTCAATTCTATTCAATTAGCGCTAGGATTGCATGGCTGCATGCAGGTGAGGCACATTTACTCACCTACCTCAATCAGTTAGACTTTGAACACTGAATTAGACACTTGAGTTTGGATTTTGAACTTCAATGAACTCCGATAATGATTTAGACAAGGTCAATTAACCATTCACTCAAGTAGAGTCCAACCAATTTGAATTTCCTCACATGGATTCGAATTGCATGTGGCTATTTAGCCATTGTAATTCATTGTAATTAATTATCTAA
The DNA here is from genome assembly GCA_001517045.1 of Pseudotsuga menziesii. Classification (NCBI taxonomy): domain Eukaryota; kingdom Viridiplantae; phylum Streptophyta; class Pinopsida; order Pinales; family Pinaceae; genus Pseudotsuga; species Pseudotsuga menziesii. The sequence continues at coordinate 93,814 of LPNX010710196.1, read as the reverse complement.
TTACTTTTGATTAATGAAAACATTCACAGTTGCAAGCCATTTTTGCATTGTTTCATTCTTCAATTGCTGAGTAAATTGTGTGATCTATTTTGTGAGTTGTGTGTTGATCCATAGATCTATGTGCTCAATTTAATAGCTACTGCTATAATTTGAGTTATACATGGTATCTTAGTCTAGGAGGAAGCAAGGCTTAGTTTCCCAAAGTACATTGAGAAAGATTCTTGTGGGGTTGTTTGGTGAAGGACTTGAGCCTACAGTTATTAGGTGTGATAATCAAAGCTACATCAAACTTTATGAAAACCCGATGTTTCATGATAAATCGAAGTACATTGAAATGAAGTATCACTTCATTCAATACATGGTCGAGAAAGGTACTAAGAAACTCCAGTACATTGCTACTGATGAGTAGGTTGAAAATGTGTTAACAAAGCCTCTGTCAATGACAAAGTTCAGGTACTTTAGAGACAAGCTTGGTATGGCAAAGAATGCCTCCCTCATTGAGGAATGTTAAATGTACAACATCACGAATCATTCTCCAAGCCAATCTTATGCAGCCAGGATTGGGCCTCATGTGTTGAGGTAGAGAAACTAAGTTGGACTCAGTAACTTGGAGTAGATTCTAGGTTAGACCTAAGGATGACTAAGCCTTCATTTATAAAGGTTATTCCTCATGTGTTGAGGTGAATGTTTTGATTTATCAAAGTGATGATGTTATAAATTTATGTAGTACAAGGCTCCGGACTTATGTGTATATCAAGTCATGATTCTCATATGGACCTCCAGTTATAGTAGGTACCTATAGGGTGGACCTCCATTTATAGAGGTAATTGATTCTCATGTGAACCTCCAGTTATAGTAGGTATGCATGGGGTGGGCCTCCAATTATAGAGGTGAAATGTTTTTCATGTTGAAGCATAAATGTTATGTGATGTATTACTAACCATGGTCAACAACTGCTATTAAGTCTCCTTTAGAGATTAGCTACCTCCATAGTGAATTACTTTAGCATATGACTATATGGTCCGAGATTAATATAATATGATCATAGCATGTGACAATTCTTCTGAGTATAATATGATATGATAGATAATTAAAGTAAACACATTGATCATCCAGTAAAGATAAGATAAAGAGATAATGTATAGATAAAAAGAGAATTCAAATTTCCCATGAGATGACTAAGTGAACTCAAATTTGTGAGCTTCATTTAAATCCATAATGTATGCTTCAGTTAATTAAAGAACTCACATTAATCACTCCAAAGTAAATCAGTCAGCATGATTCAATTCATAATAGTTAACTATATGTTAATAAAGATGGACTAGTTAATCAAAGTGTTTATACTCTAGTTAAACTAAAAGACGGCACTTAAGTTAATCAAAAGACGACACTTCAATTAATAAAGTGTTTGCATGACGACACTTGAGTTTAATCACTTTGACACTTAAGTTAACATTCTAACTAAGTGATCATTCATCCAGTTAGATGGCGCGTTCACTCTAGAGTTAGTTGAAAAACTTGGAGTAACACAAAAGAAAACCAATAGTAAACAATAGAGACAATGATTCAAGGTTTATATTTTGTTGATTGATATAGAGAAACAATGAAAGCAAAACCATATTATCAAGCATCATAGTAACTTTCTTGGAAACTGGGCATCAAACATGTCCTTAAAATTAGTTTTACATGAAGCACGTGAATATGGTACAACCCACCTTGATATTTGGAAGCTACCATCTAATCCCTATAATTCCTTGCCTCCTCAACAAGCATTTGAGTGTGTGAGATCAACTATTTTTTATATCATGTTTGCAACACCATGTTTATTAGGCGCTCAAACTCACATCATTATTGGTTGCTTGGAGCTTCGCACCATTGAAATTTATTTCGTATATAGTTATTTAGAAACTATGCTAAATTAAACACATTATAATTCCTTAGTTCTTCAACAGGCATTTGAGTTTATCAACAATTTTTTATATCATGTTTTCAACCCCATATTTATTAGGCTCTCAAACTCACATTCTCATTAGTTGCTTGGAGCTTCACACCATTGAAATTTATTCTGTATATAGTTATTTAGAAACTATTCTGTATTAAACAAATTTATTTTAAAATTTTGTGCCCCTCGCATCCTCTTAGGATGGTACATTGGCATATGGGTCATATGTGATTTGCCTATTTTCAGGTTCTCTTACTCTCTAGTTGGAAATGACTTTATGTGTTTATGTTAGGTCAACCAAAGGGATAATTTGATACACCAATAAGCTTAGAGGATTTAGAGGAGTTATATGATGCTCGACCATATATGTTTATCATTTTTCATCATCAAGATCGTTCATGCACCATCAGATTTTGATTGCGATGCATTTTGACCATTCCGGTGAATTGGGAGTATTATTGAGCATTATTTAATGGATTTCACTAAGGTTTTCATTAGTTTATCAACTATTTTTTATATCATGTTTTCAACCCCATATTTATTAGGCTCTCAAACTCACATTCTCATTAGTTGCTTGGAGCTTCACACCATTGAAATTTATTCTATATATAGTTATTTAGAAACTATTCTATATTAAACAAATTTATTTTAAAATTGTGTGCCCCTCGCATCCTCTTAGGATGGTGCATTGACATAAGGGTCATATGTGATGTGCCTATTTTCAGGTTCTCTTACTCTCTAGTTGGAAATGAATTTATGTGTTTATGTCAGGTCAACCAAAGGGATAATTTGATACACCAATAAGCTTAGAGGATTTAGAGGAGTTACATGATGCTCGACCAGATCTGTTTATCATTTTTCATCATCAAGATCATTCATGCACCGTCAGATTTCGATTGCAATGCATTTTGACCATTCAGATGAATTGGGAGTATTATTGAGCATTATTTAATGGATTTCACTAAGGTTTTCATTTTAAAAAATTATCTAAGAGGGGTACCTTGGTGTAATAGCTCATTGAAACTGGGATGAGGACCTTTAAATGTTGAGAGGATGAAAAGTGACTCCTAATGCCCAAAAATTTAATAGAAAGTGGATAAAAAGCTTTATAAAGTCATTTTATATTTTTAAAGGCAGGAAAAAGACATCTGAAGTTATAAAATGGAGTTGGAGTTGGGCTTATTCTCTCATTTTTTCATGACATTTTCACAAAAAATAATTGAGGAGCTCTTGTGGCTTTTGGCTCTTGGGACAAAACACCCTAAGAGAACATTGTTTCAATGGTGAGACTATCCACCCCAACCAATTTTGAGAGAGAAGATCACTCAAATTTTTCCATTGTGCTTCATTGCCATGAAAGAGAAACCAACAACTTGCATATTGGTGAATTTTCATTGAGTTTCAAGTGTGTTTAAGATGAGGGCATTCTTGCTTGTGGGAGACTCATGGCATTTCTTACCATCTTCATTTCTTACCTTCAGCCACTGTGAAACTTCCAGTTTTTTATCCCCAACCTCTCTTATCACAGATAGCTTGATTTAGGGGGGCTTTGCCTTGCAGGAGCTTGGACAGAAGCTTTGCCTCATCTTCTAGCACATTGGGGAGGTCACCAAACTTCCAATCTATCCAGCAGTTTTCATTGTCCCAGGCAGAAAGGTCCCAAAGAGTGAAGACATGTTGTTCTTTGAGCCACTGTTTTATATTCTGAATTTCAAAGTTTTGCCCCAAAGGCTCTTCCCCAAGGATTGAATCTTCCCAAACTTTTATTTTTTTCTCGTTACCAGGTATCCAATACAAAGAGGATCTGAAGTGATCCAGGGCTTTGAGACAGAGCTTATAGATTGGAGAGCCATTTTTGCTGGGAGGATTTTTGTCTAGGCAGCGAATTCTCTGGCCGGAGAAATATTTTTTCCACAGAACCTTTTTGCTCCAGCTAGATTTCCCGGAGACAAGCTGCCAGAGAAGTTTGATTCCCATAGCTAAATTCTGAGCATGAATACTTCTAACTTGGAGGCCTCCTTCTCTGTAGGGTCTTTGAACTTTGTCCCAGCTAACAAGATGCAGCTTTTTCACATTTCCTTTCCCACCTTCCCATAGGAATTTTTTGAAGAGACTTTCAATCTTGTTGATGACAGAAGAAGGGGCCAGCAGAATAGATGATTGATAAATAGGGATACTGGTCAGAACGGATTTCAGCAATACAAGTTTTCCAGCTAGGGTGAGCCAGCTCGCCCCCCACCTTTGGATCTTTGCTTTTAATTTTTCCACGATAGGGCTCCAGTTCTTTGTTTTGATAGCAGATTTAAAAATCGGGACACCAAGGTATGTGAAGGAGTCCCAGTTCTGCAAGCTTTCCATTTCCAGTACTCTAGAGGTTCTTCCTATATCTGCCACAGAGCAGTTCCAGCAGTATATTTTTCTTTTTTGCAAGTTAATCTTGCTTCCTGAGATTTGAAAATAGATATCTAGTTCCTTCTTGAAGTGCTTTGCAGAGTGAACACTAGCTCCTCCCAACAGCAGAGTATCATCTGCAAATTGGGCATGATTTATGTCCTTTACATTATGAGCCATGCGGAGTCCAGGGAGGGAAAGATCTTGCAGACAATTGTTTAGTTGGAAGCTGAACACGGAGGCCTGGATGGCATAGAGGAGCGGAGACAAAGGGCAGCCCTGGCGAAGCCCTCTTGATGCCTGAAAAAATTTGGTCGGCCTTCCGTTGACCAGAGGGGCAACCCAAGGAGTACAGATGCATCCTTTGATCCAGCCAATGAGCTCAGTGGAGAAACCAATTTTCTCCATAACTGCAAAGAGGAAATCATGATTTACTCTGTCAAAAGCATTTGCTAGATCTAGTTTTACAACCATGCCTTTCTCTTTTCGGAGGAAGCTGGAATGAATAGCTTCTTGAACAAGAATAACATTATCTAGAATTTTCCTTCCCTTTATGAAACCTCCTTGATTCTTAGGAATGATTCTCGGCAGAATTTTTTTAATCCTGTTGGCAATAATCTTAGTAACCAGCTTGTATCCGGTGTTGCAAAGGGAGATGGGTCGGAACCTTGAAAAATTGGAGGCACCAATCTCCTTCGAGATCAAGGCCAGGAAAGAGGAGTTTGTGCTCCCGCCCAGCTTATGGTGGTTTTGAGAGTTCCTAACCATCTTCAGCAGTTTGTATTTGATGATATCCCAGCATCTGGAGAAAAATCTAGCTGTGAAACCATCTGGCCCAGGGGCACTGTCAGGTTTCATATGGTCCAGAGCAGAATTGAGTTCTTTCATAGTAACGGAAGTAGCAGGAGTATTATTGTCAGAGGCTTGGACTAAGTTGGGGACCAAAGAGAGGGGGTAAGCATTGGTATCAATGAGATTAGCAGTAGGAGCAGTGTAGAGGTCTTGGAAGTGGGAAAAAGCAGCATGTTTAATGCCTTCAAAATCTTTAACCAAGTTGCCTTGATGAGTAATTTCCTTCACAGTTTTGAAGTTTTTTCTAGCTTCAGCTTGTTTATGAAAGAAAGAGGTGTTTTTGTCACCGCTTGCTAGCCAGAGGCTTCAAGATTTTTGACGCCAATACTCTTCTTAGACTCTGCAGGCTTTATAATAATCTTTCTGAAGGATACTTTCTTTCTGGATTATGCTTTCAGTGATAAGGACAGATTCCATGAGAATTTGATGGTTTTCCAAGGCATCTTGGGCATCTTTCCTGCAAGAGATCGGGGAGGGGAGAGACTTGGCCCAGTTCTTGAGGTCATGTTTTAGCCTTCTAAGCTTTACTTCCCAAATAAAGGAAGGGTTTCCAGTGACCTTTTTGCTCTAGGAGTTAGAGACAATGAGGTCGAAGCCCTCTTGATGGATCCAAAGGGGACTGAACCTAAAAGGGATGGGACCCAGATTTTCCTCAACAGAGAGCTCAAGGAGGATTGGTTTATGATCAGAAATACAGTTAGGAAGGATTTTGGACAAAGCATGAAGCCCCAGGTTGAGGAAGGAGGAATGGACTAGAAATCTGTCTAGACGGGCCGCTATGTGCCCTGGCCCTATTCTTTTATTAGTCCAAGTAAAGTTGCCATTGGAAGGTTTTATGTCGACTAGATCCCATCCTAAGATGGTGTCTTCAACCCATTCCTGAGAAGGATCACGGACTATGGATCCACCTTTTTTCTCATTTGCAGCCAGAGTGACATTTAGATCTCCTGCAATGATAATGTTCTCTGGGCTTTGGAGGCTTAAGAACGATTCAATAGAATCCCAGCAAGCTTTTTTTTCAGCTAACAGGATTGGAACATAAAGATTAAAGAAACTTACTTGATGACCTGAATATTTGTGGACGAGGTTGGTGTAGATCCAGTGCGTAGTGTTGTGATCGGAGATTAGCTCATACTTGGAGGAGTCCCAGAAGGTGGCTAGACCTCCTGAGGCTCCCCTGGAGCTGACAGATTTCCCCGGGCCTTTTTTCCAGAATAAATTTCCTGCATGGAGGGCCAAGCCATCCTCCATTTTTGTCTCCTGGATGAGTAGGATCTCTGGCTTATTGATTCTTACTAGGTCTTTTATTGCTTCAACTTTCTGCAAACTGCCAAGACCTCTACAGTTCCAGGAGATGTACCGCATTATTTACTTTTGGAGGGGACGGCCCCTTTCGAGGGCTGGCCTTGCTTGGATCTTGTGTTCACCATAGTTTTAAGAGTTAGCTGGGAGCCTTGCAGAATATCTGCATAAGACCTTTCCTCCCTTTGCTTTTTGTTGGATTTTCGGCCCCTTGGCTTCTTGATTGGGGTTGCATACGAACTTCCGGACTCCGTGGATCCTTCATCAGAGTCTCCCCCTGGATCTGAGTCCATGGCTGACGGTTTCGCTTCTGCATCTCGAGAATCTCCACGGTTGGGAGAGCTTCTAACTAATGGGATAGCAAGTTCTGGCTGGATTTCTCCTGACTCCAATGAATTAACACCTTGACTGTCTTGCGTTTCCATTGGGGGTGCAGTTTTAGTGGGCGAGGAATCTTAAATAACAATAACCGAAGATACTTCTGGGGTGTTCGCAGCCGAGGGACTTGCTCCTCGGCCCGTAGTGTCTGGTTGCTGAGTAATCTCTTAAGTCTGGATGGGATCCTTCGGAGGGGCTTTGGGGTTTGATTTCTGAGCGTTGCTAGGAGCTTTTTTTTCGATTGGCTTGCCTGGGGCCTTGCCTTTTTTGACCCTCTGCCAACCTTCACCTTCTTCTGCCGTCTGGGTTTTTGGGCAGTTGCGTTGGAAATGGCCATGTTCATGGCAGAGCCGACACTTAAACGGAAGTTGTTCATAATCGAGTTTCTGGAAATGAGTCCATGATCCTACCGAGAGTTTGACGGCTTCTGGGAGCCCCGCCTCCATATCAACTTCAACACATATCCTAGCACAGGAGTACTGGCCTTTGTGCTCTGCTTTGTCAATGAATCGTCCTAGGGCATTTCCTATTTTTTCCAGGGCTTGAAAGTTCCATCAATGGATCGACAGATTGGGTAGCCTTACCCAAACCGGTACCTCTTTCGGGACATCAACTGTAGGATCAAAGTCCGGAGTCCACCTGTTCAGGTAAAGTCCTTGGGAACCCATGAAATAGGGGCCACTTCGGAAGATAAGATCACGATCCTCTTTTGAGATGAATTCGAAGACGAAGAATCCTCTGCCAACCGGATAGCAGGTGACACTATTCTTCAGATGAGGCCTCCAATTACGCTGAATCCAGTCATCCATGGTTTTGGGAGAGGGCCAAAGCCCCATGAACTGACCAACCAGACCTCTTTCAGCTAGTGCCGGGGCGATTTTGATGGATTGCTCCTCTGGCAAGGCAATTTTTGGAATTGAATCTAGTTTCTTAACAAATTTCGGGGCCTCTTTGGATGCTAGTTTCATCCCAGGCGGGGCTAACAGCCTTCGAAAGGCTTCAACCGAAGAGGAGGGAGGGGGGACCCCTCCCCCTGGAGCAGCCATGGCAGCGGACTAAGCAATGCGATTCTAGGCGAAACCCTAGAGGAGGGCAGCGACCACGAGCCGATCTCAATCCGTCGCTCTCAAAAGCACGATCTCGCCTCCTGTTCCTAAAAGTGATTTGAGACAATAATCATTGCCATTTGTTATGTTAAGATGTAATCTGAATTATAAACTCAAAATCATTACAAACCAACAAAATAAATCAATCCAATCAGATTCTAAGTGTTGGTCACCAAAGTGTTTGACGGAAGTTCTAAGCCAAAGCCACATATCCAATCGGATTATGAGCTATGGTCACCAAAGTGTTTAACGAAAGTTCTAAGCCAAAGTCACATATCCAATCAAATTCTAAGCGGTGGTCGCCGAAGTGTTTGACGGAAGTTCTAAGCCAAAGTCACATTGCAATTAACTCAACTTACAGTCCAGATCTAGCAAGGATCATTACATCATATGTATCCTCTTAAGATGATCTATTGATATTTGGGTCATAGTTTTGTAATAAAGCAATGTTGTCCTCATTTGCAATCCTTATCCCTTTGTGTCTAATTCCATGTATCCTCTTAAGATGCCCATTGAAATTGGATTTCATATTTTTCTCATAAGAAAATGCTATCATTTTTGCGTTGCTTATCTATTGGTATCTAAGTCCTTGTATCCTCTTAGGATGCTCTATAGAAAATGGGTTTCATATTTTTGTAATAGGACAATAGGACAATGTTGTCTTCTTTGTAATCTTTATTATTTTTCTAATAGAACAATGTTGTCTTCTTTGTAATCTTTATTGTTTGGGTTCTTAACCCTTGTTATCTAAGCCATGTATCATCTAGGATGACTCATTGAATCAAGTTCATATTTTGTAATAAGACAATGTTATCCTTTTATACAAATGCTTATCCCTTGATATTTAAACTTGTGTAACCTCTTAAGATGGTCCATGAAAATGGATTTCATAATTTTGTACAATGTTCAATTTCATTCTTCTTTCTAATGATTTTCCCTGAATATTTAAGTCCATGCCACTTATGCAATGCCCTCCATTATATCCCATGTTGTTCATCATCAATGAGGTTTTTTATTGGTGAGTTGTTCACCTATGTAATGCCCTCCATTATATCCCATGAATGAGGTTTTTTTATTTGTGAGTTTTTATTTTATTGATCCATCGGGAGTTGTGAACCCCAACACCAAATAATACCAAATAGATCCATCTTAATTATGGCTCTACCAAGCGCCGAGAGGGATCAAATCTTTTGAGGTGCAAACATTTTCTCAAGGTTATTACTCTAAGAGAGGTTTACATGTGAAAGGACTTGCTCCATTCAAACTTAAGATGAATCTATGCTTGTAGTATAGAAAATATATTTTAAAAAACACATTAATGCATTATTAAAATGATTAATTAGTTATGGTGTAAATATATTTATTACTAAACTTGCTTTTTACAGATGTATAAAAAAAATATTTTTTTTATTACATAAATACTTGTTTATACAAAATTGTACAAACATACCTCTTATTAATTTAAATAAGAATTAAAATATATTCTACTTCAAATGTTTCTACCACATATATATATATATATATATATATATATATATATATATATATATATTGTAAATTAAAGAAAAAATTGACAACAATTGAGATATTGAGATTTGCTTAGTACCATAAAATTTGATTTATCCAAGAAAAGTTTGACAGTTTTGTACTCTTAAAACAACAATAACTAATGCATTGCATATTGATGATTATCGACAGGAAGAAAACAACTGTGAAAGGTTCTCAAAACAGAATGCGGCCTAGGAACATAATTACAGAATTATACCATAAATCGATGTAACTTTATTATCTATTCATTTGTCTTTGTTCACCAACAATAACCAGTTTGAACCATAAAAATGTTAATATAAAATATAACTCAGGGCGGTCTAAAAAAAGTCTTTGGTTTAAAAATCAAGGGGAAATACCCATTACTTGAAATTTGGGACAAAATACTCATTTTACAGTTTTATTTCTTTCTAATCAAATAAACATATTTATCGCCATAACTGTAAAAAATAACTGTGTTTTCAAAATTCTACTCCTCACGTTAAAAATGACTAGTGAAATATTTTTCAAATTCCTACCCCTCACTTCGTGGTTAAGGACAGAAAGAAAGTACTAATATCGGAAGGCTCAAGCACAAAGCAGGGTGGTTCGTATAGAGAGCATGTTGGAGTAAATAACTCAGCTGTGTGCGCGTAGAGGACACCTCAGGTCCTCAACACAGGTTTTAAAATTAAAGAGAAGCAATCTTATTATGAACACATCTAACCAGCCTATTCTTAATATTAAAAGAGGTAGTTTTTTAGCTGACATGTGATAGGTCAACATGATAGAAGTGACACATCTTACTCACTTGGACTGTAGAAAAATCCTGGCTTCGACACAATAATTTTTTATTTGTAATATTTTATTTTAATATTATAAATAATAAAATATACACCTGGCCATCCCCACCCCAAGGTTGTAAACCACCCAGCTTCTTTCAATGCAAATATGACTATAGATACATACTACTTGCACACTGTACTTCAGAGTGCAAGTAACAAAAGACACATACTACTTGCACACTGTACTTTACTAAGTACAGTGTGCAAGTAACAAAAGACACATACTACTTGCACACTGTACTTTACTCGCACACTGTATTTCAGAGTGCAAGTAACAAAAGATAGACAAAATAGAGTTCAGGCTATTGAAAATATCTCATTTCTTTCTGATGACATATACATCAAAAATGTAAACACACTTACGCTAAGACAAAATAGAGTTCAGGCTATTTAGAATTTCTCATTTCTTTCTGAAGACATATATATCAAAAATGTAAACACAGTTAAGCTAACAAACAGTTATGGTAGTGTTTTTTTAATTGGCCAAAGTATCACTCCAGTTCATGGTTTTAAAATTTTCCTCTTAATCCACCCTTAGGTTATCTTTGACGGAAGTATGCATATTTTTACAGAGATTTTTATTAGAGAAATTTTGAGGTAAAAAATGGGCCTCAAAACCAAAAAATGTACTATCAAAATCAACTTTAAAAAAACCAATCACATTCTAAAGATGACATCATCTATGATAGTTGAGGTGACATTAGTTGAGTTAAAGATGCTTATTTGTCAAATTTTAAATGGTGACTCAAAACTCATAATTAACGATAACAATGTTGTAAGTAAAGTACTCATAATGAAAAAGGTACTCATATATTACTTTTAAATAAAATATAAATGTACTAATGTACTCTTAAAAAACTTTAAAAAAATACTCAAATAAATCACAAATAATCAAAAAATAAATAATCTATTCAATGTAATTACTTTTCAATATATAATATATATTTAAATAATAAACATCAAATAAAAAAATTTAAAAATTCTATTAAAACCATAATCATATACTACTTTTCAATCTAAAATATATTTTTAAATCTCAAATAACATCCTATTCTTACTTAATGTATTACATACATTAATTTAAAGTCACATGTGTACCAAACAATGTGCACACACTATGGCAAACACATATTTTTAAATTCTAAATAACATAATTTTAAAACCTATAAAAATAAAAATAATATTTTTGAAAAGATTAAAAGAGATGATAAAATACTTTGGAGAAAAGTATAATAATATAGTTTTAAAATAGCACGTGTTTCTATAATGAATATAGTAACATGGATGATATGCACTGTATTAAATTTGAATATAAAATTTTTAGTAATATTATATTTTAAATTTGAATGGTTCAAATATTTAGTTAAAAGAAATGTAAAATAAATGAATAAATCAAATTAAAATATTCATATATATAAGGTTTATTAAATTTATTTTAAAATAAAATAAATGAAAAGTTAAATATATAGATTTTTAAATAATAAGTAAGATAAAAACTTAGTTTTTTAAACTATGAATACATAATCTAAAATGTATAGATATATTTAAATAATACATATATATATATATATATATATAGATAATTAATATATTTAAATAACATTAATGTGTATATAAATACATGATTTGGTTTTAATATTAATGAATATAAGTTAAATTTGTATAATGAATTTTACATTAAAATAAATGACAATTTATTCATATAAATTTAATTTATGTTGAAAAATCAAAATTATAAATATATTTCTTATAAACATTTTTTGACATAGTGCCCTGTTTTAGTATTTTCAGTAGTGGGTTACTATGTTGTTTATTATGGCTAGAGTGTTGGCTTATGTGTTGATGAGTGGCTGACTGTATATGTGACCACTACATTTTGGTCTTTCAAATTTTATGCTGATGTACAAAACTTTTTTAATTCAATAGAATACCAAAAAGCGTTGAAAAAAAAAACATCTTTTGAATATTGAATAAGTTGCATTCAAACATTCAAAACTAATATACTTTATTTTATTTCAAGTACTATAAGTACATTTATCATATTATATTCAAAAGCAATTTATGTATTCAAAAGTACTCTACTTTTAGTCACATCAAATAAGATTTTTTTATTGACTTTATTTTTAGACATCTTTTCAATTTAACTTAACCATAGTTTTCATTGTTTGTAGTGTAAAAGGTGATTTGTAAATATACCTCCCCCACAAAATGCCTAATTCATAATATTTTATTATATTTCTTATGAGACATATTTTAGACTTCAAACTTCCTCTAATGCATTCTACTCATAATCAAAACATTTAGTTTTCGGGAAATATAACTCTTGGAGTGTTTGCCATGCAATACTCAATTAAAACCATGAAAAATATGTCTTGATGGTTGGTTGTGGAACGAAGATATCACTTTCATGAGGGCTCCATCAGCTCGTCAATAGTTTTGAATCCTCTGCAATTTAAAGAGGAATCCACATGCTAATAGAAGATAGTTTATCAGGGAGCAAGTTTAGTCTTTATGTTTCAAAATTTTCCTTGGACATGTACTTTTATTGTACAATTTGGATGTTATAGATTTTTCTAATCAGTATTTTGTATGGAGTTTTCCTGCATTGATTCTTGCATCCTAGTTGAGTACATATGTAACCTTGCTCCCCTATGTGACCCATAGGTAACACTTATTTTCAATTGGTGATTATCTACTTTCCCTACTGTTGCCTAGGTGTAATAATCATCGATTTTAAATAATCTAGTGGTCTTATGTGATCACAAGCATTAGTAATGTCCAAGGGTACCTGATTTTAATTGTTTATGTTTAATTAATTTTCTAATAGTAAATACAACCTCTATATGCTACAGATACTCGAGGAAGACTGACCTTATTGACTGGATGAAGGCTAGATTGGAGTTTTCTTGAAATTAACATGGTTCGGTTGTGTGCTTTATTACCAATCCTTTCATAAAAAATAGGGAACTGAAATATATCCTGTTGATGATTAACGTTATTGACTGAATGAATGAAGGTCATATTGGAGTTTTTTTTTTAAGTTGGTGTAGTTTGGTTTTTGTGCTCTATTGCTAGTCCTTTAATAATAAAAACATTGTAAGTGAAATATATCCCAATGAATTGTGCACAAAATATTTCGAACTCTATCAAGTTAATTATATCCAACTAAAAGCCTCGAGGGGTAGCTCAGTTTGTGGGAGTCCAAATCCAAATACAGTTTGATATTGAGGTCGGAAGTTCAATTCTCATGAATCCAACTCTCTGGGTCCTTCGGGGTTAGGCTCCCAAAACTGGAGCCGATAGGGTGAGGCCCATTCAGGTGGGCCCCCTAGAATTATTAGTGTGAATGTAGCAAGCCTTGGCCTCTATTCTTGAAGTTGTGAACCACGCAAATATATATATATCCAACTAAAATGTACACAAAACATTTCACACTATATATTTCAAGTGCATTACCTAAAACTTCAAGAGAATATATTTCAAGTGCATTACCTGAAACTCTGAGCATTATCTTCTTCAATTCTAAAAAATATCACCAGATGCATGAGTTTCTCATACAACTATTGAGATTTGCTCTAGTGACCAACATATTTCATCCTCTATCAAGTTGGTTTCAAGAACATATTGTAAGTGCAATGTATGAGAGTCTTAGCATTTTCTTCTTTAATATTTCAATTATCAACTAATGCACAATAATTTTGTTAGTTTTGGGGGTTTTATTCTGAATGTCATGTCCCCAATTATTTAATTTCCAAATAAGAATATTTGCAAATAATGTTTCACCAATTGTTATGTTGTATATATTCTCTATATGTCACATCTTGATCTGATCCTTTAACTCTACCTTTCATATGTCAAAATCGAGCTAGTTATGCAATTTCCCCACAAGCAATTTCACTGAAAGTTATCAAACGAATGTGGAACTCTATAACCAGTTTTCAGAACTAATAACCATGTGTCAAGACAGTCCATGAGGTCTTATATCAGTCCCCATAATTTGCTTACAAATTTGGGAGGTTCGTACATGAGTTGGGAAGCCCAGTTGGGCTACACCCTAGGGGGAGTTTCACCACAAATTCCTAGTAATTTTGGCATTTTTGTCATCAGCCCCAAACAAGGTTGCAGAGGTCTAAAGTCAGAGACAAAGTGTCCATAAACTACCTTGGTATGTTTTAAGGCTCACCATACGATTTCCTTTCAAATTCAGGACTATTTGGTGAAAGTTGGAACCCTCTAGAGTCATGACTAGTTAAGCTTGAATTTGGCCAATTTGTACTTTTCTCCAAAATCCTAAGTAGGGACATTACACTGAAAGTATTTATACCATGCTTAAGGGTCTTCATGAAATGTGAGGTGCATGTTGTGATGACTATGCTTGGTTGTACCATGACACACATACAAATTGGAGAGAGCATACTCATGGATTAATATGCCTTGACTTGAATCTTTGTGGTGCATTTTGTTGATTCTTCCTAAGCAACATCGAGAGCCATTCTCTGGGAGAATGGAGGCACCTGGTCAGTTACCAAGAAATCAACCCAGTCTAGGAGTGGGACCTCAGCCACGGGTTGAGGGTCATTCTTTGGGAGAATCGACGCACCTAGTTAGTTACCAGGAAATTAACCCAATCTGGGACTGGGACCTCAACCTAGGGCTGAGGGCCATTCTTTGGGAGAATGGAGGCACCCGGTCAGTTACCAGGAAATTAACCCAGGCTAGGACTAGGACCTCGGCCTGGGAATTGAAGAAAATAAATGACATTAACATTAATATTTCATTCACACATTCTGTCAAACACTTAAATGTCTAGAGTTTATAATTAAGAATTTACTCTTAAACATGAAATAAAAACCACAATATTTAAAATATTCTCAATACTGAAGCACTCATTCACACATGAAAACACAAATGTTTTGGTCAACATAGTGGGCAAAACCCCTAACTCCTGGGGAAAACCCTAAGAAAAAAAAAATTCATTAAGAGCAGAAATTTCAATACACTGAAATTTATCTTTCAAACCCTCATAGGCAAAATTTTCCAAATCTGAAATAGCAACAAAATAACTCATAAATAGAAATTATCTCAAAATTTGTGCCAACCTCGAAATTTGTGCCAAAAAACTAGTGTACGTCTTATACGGTCTACTGTACTTTTGCCTTGATTTTTGTGCCCATTCATGTTGTAATTAATGTTGTACGATCTACATTTAATGCTGATGTACTTTTCTTAGGATTTGTGCCAATCACATTGGAATTCGCGGCCACGTGTGCGACTACAATAAATGTTCAAGTACAAGTGCTACAAGATGCCTAGGGAATCGTGCTACTCCTCTCTCTTGAAAATCGTGCCCTTCCTCTCTTGGCTCTCTTCTTGGTCTTCAATCTTCTTCTTCTCTGATGGTGTGATCAATTTGTCCTTTCTCTCTTGTTTTATACTTTAAAATTTGTAACTAACTATCTAACCAACTAATCTATGGTTGAGATACATTTACAAAATCAAAGGCTATCATTTAATGCACCCACATTTAATAATTAATTCACTTTAATTATTAAATAATAACTTAAGTGAGACCCATTCTATAAAGTACAAAACATCACTTTATACATAAATACACAAAGGACAAAGTCTAAGTCCTCTTCATCACACCACACCAAAAATATGAAAGAGGACCCTCAGAGTTAACTTTCAACACTCCCTCTTAATGAGGAAGGTTCACAGCACCATCTCCATCTCTGACTCCTGCAACAGCTCCCTCCTGCTCTGGAATCACTCTCGGATACAGATGCTCAACTCCATATTGGAACTCTGAAGCCTGAGATTCGAACTGAGCCTCATCCACCTACTCATCTACACCATCACTGGACTGGTTGAGTCTCTAGCCAATGCTCTGGAGAAAATCACTCTCTTCATCAAAACCATAAACCATATCTATCAGATACAACTCTCGCCTCATTATTTGACTCTAACATCCACCCACCTGCTCCTGCTCGTACAATGTGCCCTCTCAAAACATAGAGCCTATCCCTACGATCTCCTAATAGAATGGTGGACCATCTAACTGGCTCATCTCTCCGATACAGGAACACATGGCCAGAACTCACCATGATCCCATAACCATCATCCTCAAAGGATAACACTGAGAGTTTGTTTACCCTCATCCCAGGTACAAAAAGCACTCTGTGTATTTCTGGGATCTCACAAAGGTCTAGTTGGAACCTAACTATTCCAACCCCTCGTATCGCTATTTGACAACTATCAATATCTGTCTGAATAAAGTGTCATGGCCCCAACTCTATGATTATCTGAAAG
This sequence comes from Pseudotsuga menziesii, assembly GCA_001517045.1. Classification (NCBI taxonomy): domain Eukaryota; kingdom Viridiplantae; phylum Streptophyta; class Pinopsida; order Pinales; family Pinaceae; genus Pseudotsuga; species Pseudotsuga menziesii. The sequence continues at coordinate 77,162 of LPNX010710196.1, read as the reverse complement.
ATATCATAGATCCCAGTCATGTGTCTAGTTGCACCATTACCAACAACCCAGACATTCTCGAAAACTGAGCTCCCTAAACTGAAATCAATTGAGACAAGAGAAAACTCTTGCTCAAACTTTGTTGCATAGTCTTCTACTACTGCAGACGCTGCCATATCTCTTTCAATCTACTCTTTCATATTCTTCTTCTCAGGACACTTCGAGGCATAATGTCCCATCTGACCACACTGGTAACATCTGATCTGACTGATGTCTTTCTTTTTCTTGTTAACTTTTGTTGCAAGTGCCACATTATGCTCCACCTCTTCATTGACCTGACTACCCAAAGACCCTTCTCAAATCTCCTCCTGAGTAAAATTATCCCACGGTCTGGTCCCTATCGATAATGCAGTTAAGAAATACTTCTCATTTCTTGGTGAAACCGTTCACGACTACCCTCACCAATTCTGAATATGGGATAATATCTCCTACGGTTGCTAACTCATCTTTGACTTGCGCCACTCGAGTTAAGTAGGAGGCCACACCTTCGTCCTTGTTCATCTTGACATTGTGCAGCTTGTCCTTTAGTGCCATTTTGCGGTTCTCACTCTTAGCTTCGAATAACCGGTTCAAGGTATCCCACATGTCTTTAGCAGTCTTCTTCTCTACCAAATGTGGAATACGATGATCCTTTACTCCATCTGGGATCACTCTCTGGGCTCTGGCTTCTAGGGCTTCAAACTCTTCTAGTACGTCCTTGTTTGTAGGCGAGGTCAACTTGGTGTTAGCAAAATTCCATATTTTCCATTCATTAAGCACAGCAGTTATTCTAACTTTCTAAGGGAGATAGTTGGATATACCATCCAACCTATCTTCCTATTTTATGCTCATCATTGGAATTAACTCGCAACAAATCTTTTAACTTGAAAGACAACACTACTTCTTGACTGTGAATCACAACTTTAAACCCTACTTCAGTTCAGCTCTGATACCATGAAGAAAATAAATGACATTAACATGAATATTTCATTCACATTTTGTCAAACACTTGAATGCCTAGGGTTTATGATTAAAAATTTACTCTTAAACTTGAAATAAGTATTCCACGGGGACGCGTCCCCTAGGGTGGGGAGCACGCCCCCTTGCTCCCCTACGCTTCCAAGACGAGGAAACTCCTGGGGAAACGTTTCCCAGAGAAATGTTTCCCCACGTCCCCCTTTTGGGAGAAACTCGAGGAAAAGCGTTTCCCCAAGTGCAGAACGAGTTTCCCCCTAGGGAGGGCTTCTAGGCGTCCCCTCGTCCCCCCATCCCCCCCGCAAATTTTCATCTTTCACAATAAAAATAAATGCAAATTAAAATATTAAAAAGGTGTTTAAATATTAAAACATAATTAAACGAAAATTAAATTAAATCCTAAACTAACCAAAGAGTCTAAGACCTTCCTAAACGCTATTCTGTCACGATTTCATTTCATAATCATATTGCAACTAAACTCGGTGCAATCGTCATTGTTCTAATTTCTAACTTCTCTATGTTCATTGTTCGACATCTATTTGACTATTTCAGACTTCAGCATTTGTTGCATTATCTTTTACAAATTTGAAATTTGAATTTAGATATACATTGCATAATGATAATTATGATATTTAGTTTTTAGTTTTTACATAGATATAGTAACATAGTTCAGTATCATTTACAAATTTGAAATTTGTATGCTAATAACTAATAGATGTACACCCCATAATGATGAATTTAGTTTTTAGTTTTACTTTTTACATGGTAATAGTTACTATTGGGATTTATCATTTTTATGTTTTAAATTAATTTTTATGACTCTAACGTCCCCCCATTTCCACGAAATTTCCCTAAAATTTAGGTAGCTTCCACACGCCCCCCTTGTGTGTTTCCCCGCTCCCACGCTCCCCCGCCTCGGAAACTCCGTGGAACATTGGTCAAATAACAACCACCATATTCAAGATCTTCTCAATACTGAAGCATTCATTCGCACATGAAAACACAGATGTTTTGGTCACCAGACTGAGCAAAACCCCTAACACCTAGAGAAAACCCTAAGAACAAGATTTTTCAATAAGAAGAGCAGAAATTTCAATACACTAAAATTTATCTTTTAAACCCTCACAAACAAAATTTTCTAAATCTGAAATAGCAGCGAAATAACTCATAAATAGAAATTATCTCGAAATATGTGCCAACCTCGAAATTTGTGCCAAAAAATTGTTGTACATCTTGGTGTTCGAAATGTACACCAAGATGGTGTACATTTTTGCCTCGATTTTCATGCCCACTCGTGCTGTAATTAATGTTGTCCTACCTACATTTAATGTTGATGTAATTTTCTTGGGATTTGTCCCAATCACATTGGAATTTGAGGCCACATGTGCGACTACAATAAATGCTCAAGTACATCTACTACAAGCTGCCTATGGAATCATGTTGCTCCTCTCTCTTGAAAAGCGTGCCCTTGCTCTCTTGGCTCTCTTCTTAGTCTTCAATCTTCTTCTTCTCTGATGGTGTGATCAATTTGTCATTTCTCTCTTGTTTTTTCTTTAAAATTTGTAACCAACTAATCTATGGTTGAGATACATTTACAAAATCAAGGACCATCATTTAATGCACCCACATTTAATAATTGATTCACTTTAATTATTAAATATAACTTAAGTGAGACTCATTCTATAAAGTACAAAACATCACTTTATTTATATATAACTCACTTTATACATAAATACACAAAAGAAAAAGTCTAAGTCCTCTTAATCACACCACACCAAAAATATGAAAGAGGACCTTCAAAGTTAACTTTCCAACAGGGTTGAGGGCCATTCTCTGGGAGAATGGAGGCACCTGGTCAGTTACCAAGAAATTAACACAGTCTGGGACTAGGACCTCATCCTGGAGTTGAGGGCCATTCTCTGGGAGAATGGAGGCGCTTGGTCAGTTGCCATGTAATCAACATCGAGTCATCTGATGCATCCTGGGTCTGAGGCCCCTGGTCAGTTACTAGGTCATCATCATAAGCCCTAGACTAGGCCTGGGCAAGTGATCTACTTCTCTACTTGATCTATGGGCTATGAGACCTTCTCCAGGAACTTGCTACCCCTAGTTGAGAGACCTAGCACTTGATCTTGGTGGCAATGAAAAGATCAAGATAAAGAATTTAATAATCCTCCTTATTTACGAAGATGTACTTGTTGTGGTCACAAAATCACTTAAAGGACCAAGTAACCCTAGCACAACTTGTATTGGTCCAAGTGACCATCAAATGAAGGTCCAAGTGTCTCAAAGAAAAAGACCAAAAGACCAATGAACCACAAAAGATTAAAAGTCATCGTCAAAGATGAAAAAGAATGGAAGCCCTAATGTCAACTTCCTAATTGTGTGGAACCAATTTATGTTTGATGCACTATAAATAAAGAAGCCTTCACATTTGCTCGTCATCAATTCGAAGATCATCATCTTCTCCTATTACACTGAAGTTCAGTGGCTATCTGTTGGGTTTATCTTTCTTTTCTCCCTAACATGGCAACTCCTGGTCACTAGGGCTTCTTCTCCTTCACGGCATAAACAGCAGAGCTACTATAGCTCACAGTGAGGGGTAGTCTACAGCAGCAACAGTCACGAAGGTAGCAACAAACCTCGGTGACAACTGCAAACAATCACGGTGGTGGCAACAGAGCTCATGGTGGTGGCAGTAGAGCTCATGATGGTGGCAACAGAGCTCATGGTGGTGGCAGTAGAGCTCACGATGAGGGGTAATCTACAGCAGCAACAGTCACGAGGTAGCAAACAGGCCACGATGACAGCAGCATAAGTGGTAGCAGTAAATTGTGATCCTACAAGGGCTTCACCATATATATTTTTTACATAGACCAAAAGAACACAGTCTGTTGGGTAAACCTTATCTACACTTATCTCAGAGTTCTGCAATCGAATTGATGTAATTATCTCTGCTCATGTACAAACTCAATCATCTCATTTAGAGGATGAATTATTAATGCTTTGGGGTTTTTGTCCTTAAAAGGTTTCCCCGTGAAAAATTTTGTGTTCAATTGTGTGGATGTTTGCTTTACTGGTGCAAATGTTTTACTACTGTTAAAATCTCAAGTGTTATATCTATTACAGTCTGCAAATTTTATAATTATCATACACATGTTAAATTCCAACACACTTCAGGTTGGAGATCTAAGTAGCTTGGTCGCATTCTTGAGGCGTCCACAAGGAGGTTGATTGCTTGCTTGGGAGGACAACCCATTTGGAGGAGAAGCGTTGAGCATTTAGGAGGTCATTTAGCCCTAGGTCGGATGAGGACACTTGGTTGATTGCATGGAGACTTTTGATTGACTTGAGAATACTTGGTTGATAAGTGATTGTGTAGGTGTGGTGAACCCAAAGGTACATGTGGCTTAGGGGAAAGCATCGAAGCATTTGAAGCCTTTGGAAGTGTGTGAGCATTGGACACTTCTTGTGGAGCACTCATCTTGGAACCCTTGATTGTTGGACATGTGCACCTTGAAGCTTGGCATGTTACTTAGAGTCAAAGCACTTACATGTGGACCAATCTAGTGATTGATTAGGTTGCTTGTGTGCATTATCAACTTGGCTATTGTTGGCCTCCCTTGGATTTCATATAAATAACCAAATGCAAGAGTATTTTCATCAAACATAACGATCACATTCCTGTATTAGAGATATGAGCTAGAGTGAATTTGTCTCTTTCATTGTCTTTTGTTCTCTATCTTGGGTGTTATTGTTCTTGAATTAACTCAAGACAAGGGTTCGGGTTTTCCTTAAGAAGGCAAAGAAAACTAGTGTTTGAGAGAAACTTTAGAAGAGAAAAGGGAGCATGTGCTCTTATGGATCTTGTGAGAGAAGATGACTAGGGTTTTTTTACATTTGAAAACATTGATATTATTTGGAGTGCTTGATGTGGAGAAGATAATCGAAAATGATCTTGTTTTCTCTTATACACTTGTGTAACACAACTGCATGTGCCAAGGAGGACTTGTCGATGTGTATGCTAGCTTGTTGCAAATCATTGTTGTAGCAACCAGCTTTGGTTGGGAGTGAATACTAGCTAGCAGGAGTTAGTGGTTGGGGTTTTCTTATGGTTTCCCTAGTGAAGATTGAAGAGCATGACTTGTCTAGCTTGTACTAAGCTACTNTATATATATATATATATATATATATATATATAATGAAACATGTTTCATTATTCAAACTTTGTGTACTTGCGAATCTATTTTTAGCTTATGTTCTCAAGGTGATTGAATAGTTTCTAGCACTGGTTATAAATGTTGATTTGACGTAACATTGAGCAAATTTTGTGAAGTGATTTGTAAAACACGTTATCACTATAAAAAATATATTGTAATAGATAACTTTCATATCTACTTATGTTCGAAAGTGTGCCCTAGGGGCTTGGAAACATTGTTCCCTTGAAGTACACTTGTTCGATTTTTATTTTCTTGAGATGCCTCGTTTGGTTGAAAAGAAGTGAAGTATATGCTATTGTAATGTATATTTATGATCATGTCTTCACATTGAAAGTTCAATGGGATAGATTTGGGGAACCTCAAGGTTGAGGTGAAATCACCAAATTTGCATTAATAGTAGTAAAGAGAGATTTCAACACGGTATCAGAATTGATTTCACTAGGATCGCTATCTTGGTGACAAGAGAGTTAGTTGTTTCAATTGTTTTGCACCTAGGAGAGGTGCTTGACCTAATATAGGTTGTTGGATGTGAAATTAGTGTGCTTAAGAGCACTTAAATGCTATAAGGGTTTTTCTACTTGTTTTATTGTTAATTTTGCTTTAAGGTGTGCTTCATATTTAAAGGGATGACTACTCTCAGTCTTGGAGAGTGTGACAGGTTGGAAGGTGTTTCCAATTTTACACCTTGGAAGTGTGGCCTACAAATGCTTTTGGAGGCAAAACTTTGACAACATATTAAGAAAGAGATCGTTGCAACTACCAATCTTAAACCATTGGCCTTGCATGTTGATAAGAAGCCCAAGGAAAAGATAATGGTACAAATATGTATGATGTTTTGGTTGGGCTATACCAAAGTTCTAGCCTCTAAAAGGATGTTGTTGAGAAACAAGCTTCTAGTCATATGCATGAGTAACACAGATACAATGGTGAGCTACCTAGCCATGATCAATAATTGAGAGATGAGTTGTCTGCCATAGGGGCAAAAGTGGAGGACAAAGTTCGATCCATTACTTTGAACGAGTTTACTTCGTCTTGGAAACTCTTTGTCTAGGGTCTTTGTGCTCGTGAGCATTAACCTACTTTTGATAAGCCTTGGGATGACTTTGTGCAAGAAAAGATAAGGATGGAATCATGTTCAACAAAGCAAAAGGAAGTAGAAGACATAGCCCTTAGGGGGGAGAGCAAGGAAGGAAAGCAAGAAATGGTACACAAAAAGTATGAAGGAAGAATCAAGACAATGTAAGAAGGATTTGAGTAATGTGAAATGCATTAGGTGTCACCAAAAAGAAGAGTATGTCAACTAATGTTCGAAGAAGGTAAGGCCAACAACAGAAATAGGGTGCAAGGAGTGTAGGTACTAGTGGATGAATTAGCATCATAATGTGAGACTGCCTTTCTCTATGGTATCTTGTTTTTCTTCCAACGTTGTGTCAAGTGTTGTATAGTGTGTGGGCAATGAGCATTGAGACATATGCCTTACGATAGGGAACTCTTCAGCAAGCTTCAAGAGCAAGGAGGAATGAGAGTAGAGTATCGAGTGATGATGATACTTATCATGTGAATGGATTGAACTCCGTTTCCTTCCAAATGACATCAACTAATGTTCTTGACATGAATGATGTTTTGTTTGTTCCCGATTTGAAGAAAATTTTCTTCCAATTTCTTGTATGATAGATCTTCAATGTAGAGTTGTATTTGAAGGATCGCAAAGCGTTATCAATGATTGTAATCTAGCAAATCCAAGGAATTTTCCTAGATGTGCGTAGGATGGTGATCTTTACAAGTTAATTATTGATTCTTTAGTGCTTGTATATACTAGCATGAAATTGGATAAGCCCTTTAGTTTTACAAAGGCATGTGCATAACATTAGGCTCAAAACCTATTGTGAAATCAATAATTAATTACAAGCTTGTAATTGATGGAAGTAGTGAAGAGTACCAGGACAAGGTTGTTGGATTATCTCAAGAGGGAGTTGACCTTAATGGCATTCTTGCTCCAATAACCAGAGGATTCTCTAGGAGAGAGGAAATTGACCATGTTGAGGGTTTTGTTTCAGTTGTCAAAGGTTTTGAGGTGCATGGGAAAGATACCATTAACTATAGTTTGGTGGAAGCCTTGTGTAGGTTCTTGTTTGCACTATAAGCTTGGTATTTTAAGGTCTATGAGTTGACTTGTGCAATTTTTATCTTTGTGATTTTGATAGATCAAATCCTCTTGTCTATGTTTTTTTTAACCATGGGAACAACAACCTCCCAAGAGTATATCCAACAGCCCGCAAGCCGGATATACCAGTAACTTGTGACTTAGCAGGGGTTGAGACATCCCGAAGCCCACCAGGGTGAGCCTCTATCCCAAGGGTCGCCTACCCTTCAAGCCTTGTCACAACGGGACAATGAGCAGCCCTACCCCCCATCGGTTTTGAACCAGTGACCTCCAAGGAGATAACACATGTTCTTAACCATTAGGCCCACACAGGTGCTCTAAAAGGTGTGGGTTTGTATCCCAATCCCATGCTCCTACAATGCAATGCACCCTAAACATGCACATTCACCAAACCGCACTCTCATTCAAGTAAGAAATGTCTTCAAGAGAATTGAACATGGGCCACACCGTCATTACAAGAGCGACTTATCATTCGACTACTTAATCCACCTTCTCTTGTCTAAGTTATGTAAGAAGATGTGACCATCTTTGTGGTGTGAGTGATTATCTTTGTGGTATGTCCTAAACAACTTATGAGGAGTTGTCTAAACATTTTGGTCCATGAAATTGACTTGAAGGATGATGGAGTTTGGTAGGTTCATAATGGTCCAAGGTCATGTTCCTTCATATTCACAAATGGTTAGTTTTCTTTGGAGGCTCAAAATATTGTGATAGTATCTTGTTCCGGTGGATACAATGAGATTTCTAAAACTTACAAGACCTACATTCCAGTGCAACAAAACATTGTGGTAAGTCAAGATAAGTTTGATGAGGATGTGTGAACTTGTAGATCACGAGCATCTACGTCAATGATTGAAAGGAATTAAACAGTTGTTATTCTAGAGGATAACTCAAAAGGATAGAGAAAACACAAATCCAAGTGTGAATGAGGAAGATCTTGAGGATTGATATGCACACAAGAAACTGAGATGGCCTACTTAGATATTGCAAGATGCACAAGAGCATGTAGGAGAGCCTAAATCTTTGGTGTAGGCAAGTATACCTCCTAGGAGATATGCTAAACATATTACATTGGCTACTACCATCTGTGAGCTTCTAGCTAACTTGAGGAGGTGAGGTGTGATGCCTTGATGGAGGATAATAATATTTGAGTGACATCTTCACAAAGGCTAATGATTGATTCCAAGACTACACTAGGGTCCGGTTTGCAAATGGCAGGTTTGGTTGAGACTTAGGGGAAGAAGATTGGTAATTGTGAAAACATGCCCCTTATAAGAGGGAGTGTTACCATTTGGGGTTACTCTGAAATGCTTACACCATGCTTGAGGATGTTTCATGAGATGTAGAGTGCATGTGTGATGGCTTCCCTTGTTTATATCGTGATGGACGCACACATAGATAGCTTACTCTTGGATTGCTATGCCTTGACTTGTTGCTTATGTGGCACACTTGCTTATGAAGTTGGAGCCTTACATGGCTTGGTCACATTCTTCTTGAGGCATGTTCATGGAGGTTTGTTGCTTTGTTGCTTCGGAGGGGGCACATTGAGCATTTAGGAGCACATTGAGCCCTAGGTAACATGGGGACACTTGGTTGTTTGCGTGGAGTCTTGTGCTTGACCTCAAGACAATTGGGTTGAATAATCAGAAAAGTGCTATGGACATAGAGGTACACATGGCTTAGGATGGAGCAATGGAGGTCTTTGGAGGAAGAGTGTTGGACAATTCTTATGGAATGCTCACCTTGGGACCCTTGATTATTGGACATGCACACCTTGAAATTTGACATGTCCCACCTACAGTTGGAGCAATTCACATGCGGGCCTATCTAATGATTATTTAGGTGTCTTGTTATGGACATCACCCACTTTGTTAACGTTGGCCTCTCTCACCGTCCATATAAATGAAGGGAGGAGAGTAAATTCTCATTAATCATATCAACCACATACTTCTATTAAATATGTGAGAGTTAAAGCAAATGTCTCTTTCATTGTACTTTGTTCTCTTCGTCTTGAGTGCTAGGCTTTTTAGGTTGATTCAAGAAGAAGACTAGAGTTAGGGTTTTCCCGAAGAAGACAATTTAAGCTAGGATTTGGGAGATACTCTGGAGGAGCAAAGGGAGCACTTACTCTTGCCATTCTTGTGAGAGAAGAACACTAGGTTTGTGGCATTTGGAAACCCTAGTTCTACTTGAAGCGCTTGATGTAGATAAGATAGAGGGAGAATATCTTGTTTCCTCTTGTACCCTTGTGTGATACAAAGGCAAGTGCCAAGGAGAACTCGCTGATGTGTATACTAGCTTGATGTGGATCTTTAATGTAGTGACCAACTTTGGTTGGGAGCGACTTCCAACCAGGAGGAATTGGTGGCCAGGGCTTTCTTATGGTTTCCCTCACTAGGGTTTGGGGAGTGTGACTTGTATCAGCGTGTATTACATTGTCGGTATGTATTTGTAACTTCATCTTAAAAATATATGAAGAATGCTTTGCTTCCCAAACTATGTACTTGCATATATGGTTTTCAGCTTATGTTCTCATGGTGATTGAGTAATTGAGAACAAATTTGTTGACGTAATTTGACAAAACACAGAGAAGCTAATCAAGCACATTTATGTTGGGAAGTGTGCCCTAATGGCTGCAAACAGTGTTCCCTTAAAATATACTTATTCGTTGTTTTTTTTCTTGAGTTCCCTCATGTATGCTGTTGTTTTTTTTCTTGAGTTCCCTCATGTATATGCTGTTCAAAACAATTGAAATATAATTAGCTGTAATTTATATTTCAGATTCAGCCCTAACATTTAAAATTCACAGGAAATAGATGCAATTAACCTCTAGGTTGATGTGAAATTTCTGAATTTGCATTAAATGTAGTAAAAAGAAATTTTTAACAATTTTCCAGTGGAACCATTTTAAATTGATTTGTGGATGACATAGCCACTAAGTGCCCATTTTAGTGAAAACTATAAGTGCTAACTAACCATGTACATAATCATATGTTTATGCATATCTGTTTGATAGCAGTGGGACTTCTCCCATGAAACCACAAGGCTTAACACAAGTTCAGGGGTCACCGTGAGGTTAGAAGCACAGAGCCTACTTTCACAGCCTCAACATTTAATGGGGCAGTCGGGGTAAATGGTTTGGTAATGTAGCCTGGCAATTTTGTTCCTTGCTTCTCAAATTCCTATGCTAAAGCTCAATGCACTGATCCATTTTCAGACTTCCACAGGTTTTGTTTAAAAAATTTATTTCACCAGCTTTCCAATTATACTTTACACTCTGATACAACAAAAATGTGAACAAATATAAAATAAAAAAAGGAATCCTGAGGAAAATTCCTATAATATGCGTCCTTACAACAGCCACCTTTGCCATTAAAGACTGTAGATTAATAGCCTGTTTAAATTGGTATGGGATGACTTTCATCACAAAACACAGAAGAAGTTGCCCATCCTGAGAAATATATGCCTTGTCCAAACAGAGAAGGCAAATATCTTCATCCAAATTCAGCTACAATGTCTCTAAATCTCTCAGGTAAAAGAGAACAATGCAAAAACTTCTGGTACAGTCAATCTGCAAAACTCCAAAATGGTCTTGACACAAAATACCATGTGTATAACCTGACTACCTAGATTTACTTAAAACCCTAGGGCATCAGAGATCTCTGGGCACAGGTTGCAGGCCCTATTGTTCCATAAGCTTAGTCCCCAGTTAAATTTGAATTTTCTACAAGTTTTCAAATCAAATAGTTCCCGCTAGAGCCAAAACATAACAAATATAAAGGACAATCCTGGTAATCCATCTTGTCTCTTTGTAAATTTTTGTGGCTGTTCAGACTCTAGAACATATTTGTTTTGTGTGTTGTATATTCATGCTTATTACTTTCCCATGTTTCACCAGCATTTCACTTCAAAATATTGATGATCAATCCCAGTTAAGTTAATCTATTTCCTTGTCTCTTTTTCACTGATAATCTGGTCGACTTGTCAAATCTCGCTAGCTCACTTGGTCAAGGGACAGGCATTCGCCAAGGGCGAGCCAGGTTCAATTCCCCTTTGGATGAGTTAGTTGGGAGGCGACACCCAAAAATCCAACACAGTTGAAGGTTGGTGTGGCCCAGGGGGTGCGATCCCTAGGTGATTTTGATGGCTTAGATGCCCTTGGGTTGCGGATACTTAGCCGATGGTGAAAATGCACTGCCCCAAGTGACGGGCATTTCTTACAAACAAAAAAATAATAATCTGGTGGACTTGAAGAAATAACAATAACAGAAGTGAATAAAAAACTTTAACCAAACTACCATAGGACGGAAGTCATAATTACCTGGAAATTAATATGTTGGAGGAAGCACAGGTTAGCATAATTAAGAATGGGTTCCGTCTCTACTGTCTTCAGCCACATTGGTAATATTTTTGGCAAAGAATAAACCTTAAACCAATAAATCAGTCACTCCTTGTTGCTTAATAAATCCAGGGTAAATAATGTATCTTGGATTATTGGAATGAAAAACTAACGATCATGGATTAAGAATTCATATATATGTAGAAGAGGTTTCCAACTCCACACCATGGATAAAATATTTTATAATGTGAATAAAATAGATCTTCAATTCCACCCTATTTCAAACATATTTTATAATGAAAATAAAACAGATCTTCAATAGTGCACCATGGATAAAATATTTTATAATGTGAATAAAATAGATCTTCAATTCCACCCTATTTCAAACATATTTTATAATGAAAATAAAACAGATCTTCAATAGTGCACCATGCTGTGGTCTAGCAGCAACTTGAGCACATGTTGTAACAACGACCAAGGTACAAACCCCGTTAGCCATGCTTCTTCCCTGAGTGGGGTTTTCTGGATGTGGCTATTGATATTGGTGTAGCCTTTGGACAATTAATGAGAAAATAATGTCATTCTCCAATAAAATGCAGGAGAGAGGGACGTGTGTTGTTACCAGGTTTACCATTGGTCAGAAAAGTGGGTTCCCATTTTAAAAAATAAAATATTCAGTCCTTCCTGCTACAGAAACATGGCAAACATTCTGTCCTTTGCCTACAGCAATTTAACTGTTCACTACTGGGGGCGAGGTCATTGACATTTTCATCTTTTGTGCCCAGGCAATTAGGCATAGGATTTACATCCCCACTTCAAATATAGAGGAGAAATTTCTTGTGCTGTGCAGGAGAAAAAAAAGATAAAAGAAGCAACTTCCTCAGTCCACATGTATGTTATTTAATTATTACATAGTACTTGTTATCTGTATGCCAAATATGATCTGAGAATAGTAATAATCTGAATCCACATAATACTCTGTTTCATTATCCACTCAGAGGACTGATCAGAAATATTGTTTTTCTCAATGCATCGAGTAGGCCTCCCATAGCTAGGTCTTCTATGAAGGAAATTAAGGGAAATGACTAGATAAACTTGCTTTGCTTTGCACAAAACTCTGCTAAACCTAACTTTGACATTGATTAAATTTAGTGTTTTTTATGTATAAAAACCTTGGATTCCACTCAATTAACTGAAAATTGGGAGTCCTCTCCATCCACCAGTCAAAGCACTAAACTACTGGTACTATAACAGAAATTCAAATTAACATACTAATTACTATGTTACTACTGGGTCATATTCAAGGGAAGGTGTGTGCTTTTCAGAGCATAAGCATAGTAAATAATAACTATAACAGAAATCATCCACATCACGTTTTCTTGAAATGACTTAAGTAACTAGCACAAACCCATCTTACCGGCTGTGGGTGGTAATGAAGGAAGTAATGAAGTTGAGGTCGCAAAGTGTGGCGTGTAAATGCCGACACATGATGATTGGCTGGGACCTCATGCAGAGAGGTGGGGACAGCTTTCAACATAGGGAGAGCATTATAAGAAGAGCAGGTTCCCAGGAGGCAAGTACAGGACGAGAGATGGAATTAAATGGAAAGATTGAGACCAGGACATTTCGAATGTGTGAGTTGAAGAGAATGATGCTTTGTATTATGAGATATTCAGACGTGGTTACGGAGAAGAGAATGGAGATCTGGATCCTAATTAAGGATACCATCAGCAGTCAGAGTATTGATGTCATTCAATCCTCCCACGTCTATTTATCTCGCTGACAGGGGCCTTTGAGGCTCGTGGAGAAGGTTGTTGAATTCTGGCTGAGGCCTGAGGCTCTGTTCTCTGGTTATTTGGTTTGTAGGCGACTCGGGAGGATGGAGAAGTGTGGGGATGATTCAGGATGTGGGAAGGCGGGACAAAGGAGAGCTAATAGGGAGCAATTGCAAGCCGCGCAGATGGCATGGCTCTATATGGATTCGATCCCACAGACGGTTCGTATTGGATCATCAAAGGGATTCTAGCCCGAGAGATGAAGTTCCTATCCAGATCTGGAAGGATCATCACGCAGAAACCAGACTCATGCACAAGAAAATTGATGTCATTGCCAAAAACTTGGGGATTCCTTTCCTGCCAAGGGCGAGTGAAGCCGGAGAAGTGATCGGGGTGTCGTTCCCTGGGAATTATGGCTCGTTGACTGGCAACCAGGTCCCGTAGGCATGTGTTTGGGTTTAGGAATGATGTTATGTTCTGTTTTTGTGTATCAGTCGAACTAGTTAGGTGCTTTGATATGATAGTGAAAGTAGGAAATCTGGTTTACATGGTTAATTTTGGGATAGACAGTCAAAAATCCCTGTTTTACCCCACGGGGGAGGGATGATTTTGTAGTCCGGATATAGTAGGTATGGTTGTATGGTGTGTCAAACTGACGGGTTGGGGACATCTGCAGACAACTGGAAGATGTAAATCTCATGTTTATATATACTATATAGTATATAGTTATCTTGCTTATAAAAAAAAACTAGCACAAACCCATCTAAACTCAGGTCTTTCATGCACCTTGATGCTGCGATGTCCAGGGTTGCATATCTCAAGTTCCAATATTTGATATGTCATTCATTTGTGTGAACTCAAGATATGCATATTCAAGCTTCGCAACATTGTGTCTGACCAAGGTTTAGTGGGTTTGTGCTACTGCCCATGATCACTGCACCAAACACATATAACACGAAGAGTCGATAGATTACCCCCAGACCCACCCAGAATGTAGAACACCTTGCTTCTTTCTGTGCAATTAAAGAGATCCATATTGAATTCCACCCAAAACTTATATTCAAATGAAATTGTTGCACAAGAATATCTCTGAACTGCTTTCCACTTGATCAATTAGTGATATCATCATGAAAAAGTCACCCACAAGCAAAGGCAAATATAAGAAGCAACAGGCCACTCCAGCCAGTCCAAACTCTATTTCCCTACCCAACAGGAAAATCTATCAACATACTGAAGTAACAACAAGGTTTATAGTGGCATAATTTCACATCTCTGCAATGGGTTGAGCAAAACAACAGGCCCTTGACTACAAATAAATATCCTAGCAGTTTCACATGTCAAGGACATGTTGGAAATAACCTCACCATGGCAAGGATGGTTGCTTGCCACAACTAAGCACATAAAAGTGAGACTCTATTTCTGGAGATCATCTATCTCTTTTAGGAGCGGGAATGCCTTGATATCTAATGACTATGCATCCTTTCCCATGAATAAATGAACTGGGCAGCCAAATTTTGTGTTAGAAGCTGTGTTACAAACATCACCGATATATCCGCAACATCGCGATATATCGGCCGATATTTTCCTCGATATTTTAATGATTTTTACCCGATTTTATTGCGATTTTTTGGAAATTCTTTTTAAAATCACGATTGTTTGGCAATTTTTTTTTAAATCGCGATTTTTTGCCCTATTTTTGGCCACAACTTGTGAATTTGTTTTGCCACGCCCATAAAAAAAAATTAAAATGTCCCATTGTTCAGTAGTACTTGGTAATGTTAAATTCTTAAAGTAAAAGTGACATTCTCCTAATCTTTCATTTTCTAGTGACAATTCTCCTTATCTTTCATTTTCTAGTGACATTCTCCTTATCTTTCATGTTCTATCATTTTACTTATATTTTTAACATTACCATTAATTGTTTCAGGATGTTTGAGAGTGGTTCCAACCTCATCAGACTTCATATGCAAAGAGTAGAATTTTAGATCACGTTCAGAATTCAACAGACTTAATAGTTTTCAGAATTTCAGGATTGCAAAGTTTCCACCGGATTCTATCATGTATGAGGGTATGGAATTGGCATTTAATCAAGAACATCAACCCCTCTATGTACTTTGATGTTGGTCGTGTTGATTGTTGAACTCCTCCGTCATGACTTTAATAAAAAATGTACTCTTTACTCAAGCAAAACCACTTATTAGGCATGGAAAGTTTTTTCTACGTTAATTTAACCAGTGGATTAGGAAGTTTTATTAAAATTGTAAGGTGTTGAGTCGTTGACTAATGTCCTTGGAGGATCAACTTTGAGATTCAAGGTAGAGGCAAGGACTAGAGCATAGAGGAGGGAGGCATAGGGTGCTATTGATGAATAGGATCTCAATATAGGCAAATATTCATCGACGTGTATGACTTAAGAATTATGTTTCACATGCATTTTTTTAAATGTCCTTGCTCATTTATTAATTTAAAATATACATGTACATACATAGCTATTTAAGATATACATAGAGTCCACTACAACCGCGAGGGCCTTTTAGCTCTAGAGGCGGATCCATTACTAGAGCGATTAGCTTATCGGTTTTCTTTTCGTATTCATGTGGCAATGTGGTTATTTGATGTTCCTGTCGCTTTAGATGTTAAAAATTTTGGAAAAAAATGAATATTTTTGTATTTTTTCAAGTTTGTCAATATATTGCCGATGTATGCCGACATTTTCGCCGATAAATATGATAATTTCTTTTTGGACCCTCAACGATACATTCACCGACACAATATTTGTAACACTAGTTAGAAGGGTTAGCATAAGATTTAAGAGACATTGAGGGTTGCATGTAAGTCACATAATAAGCAAACCCAGGGTTAGAGTAAACTTACTAGGAAAAATTTACACTATAAAACAATTTATCCCACACACAAAAGACAAAGAAGCAAATCTGGGAATACTAACTACAAAAAGCTTCTTTGTTTCTTCTCATCAATGATACATTTTAATGGTGGCCTTGAACTGGGATCAAATTCATTTTGTGCAACAGTGCAGATCAAAATACTGTTGACTGCTCTAAGTTGTATCAACTTGAGGAATGTTGCATTTCCATCCATACAAAGACTCATGAGCCTCAAAACAGTTCAAAACCAGTTATAATCGCTGTAGAAATAACCCCACGATAATTGGTAAAGATCAAAATCCTTTATCTCATCTCATTCTATCCTAAAAACTTCAAACTTAGTATCTACACCCTGTGAAATTGAATAGGGTTAGGTTCTTACCTATGTTGCACAAGTTTCTGGAACGTAGGTACGTTGGGTACGCGGACATGAGTATTTTATACGGCTAGAAGCTTTGCCCAAATTTGAAGGAAAAGTAGGGGAGTGGCAATAATATATATTAATTTTATAAAATATAATTAAAAAGAATAAAGTTAAAAAATTATAATTGATTAATTTCATAGCCTAAACTACTTTAACCTCTTTATCTTCTAGTAGTGTCATGAAATTCGTTATTTTTAAATTTGCTCACTCCTCTAGGTCCACATTATACAAATCTCATTGTACAAGTTTGTAAAGGCAGGTTGCATATATGTGTACGAAGCACCAATAGTTTCATAAATCATAAGATTCAATATTTTTCTAATTCCTTGCTCCAACTCCATCTATATTATTGCTACTAAGAGTGCTTAGTCTTTGGGTGCCTCTTGCATTTTTTTTATGGTAACTACTACTTACTTCTTATGTGAATGAACTTGATTGTTTTAAGTTCAACTAACAAACATTCAATTTTTTTGGTATCTTGAGTTTGATATGGTTTATGATCCTAAATACTATATCGATCGGTATGAATAATATAAGCTAGCTATAATCATTTGAGATATGAATTAAAGTTGTTCAATATCTTAGTATTATAAAAGATCCATTTGTATTCATTTAAGTACACTTGCAGCATATATTTTAAGTGTGAATGGATCTAAACATTTAAGAGGTGTGGGCCCTCTTAATTTATATAACCTTTAAAAAAAATGGCATTATTGATAAGATTCAATTGAAAATTTTATTATTGGTGTTTTCTTGACACAATAAACTTCAATCATTCAATTGATATTCAACACTTATCTTATGATTTTGGCCTCCACGTGGTCGGGAGCTTGTAGAAGCTCATGTCTATTTGGGAGCTTCTTGAAGCTCCCAAATAGACAAGGAGCTTCAACAAGCTCCCAATAAAAAGGTGTTAGGATTAATTAATCCTCCTTTGTCCAATATAGTCTATTTGGTCTATTTGCCTAACTTATGGGGTAATTATTACTGTACTAGAGTGTGGGGGACACACATAGAGGTTATCTTCCACTTACTGCATGTGCATGCATGAGTTTATGTGCCTCTGAGACCAATCCCTACATTATAGGATCCCACTCTGAGTACCACCAGCTGCCTCCATCATTTGGTTATGGTTGGTAAGCAATTACGCTAAGTTAATCTCCAGTTACGATCAGTTGGATCACTTTCAGTTAGCTTAGCGCCAATTTTGCATGCATGCAGGGAGAGTGACACATTTTTCCCACCTACCTCATTAGTTAACTGATTGTAGACTGATTTAGACATCCGGAGTTAGACTAGTGAGCTCCAACAGTGATTTAGACACACTAAGTTAGCTATTCAGTTAGCTTGAGCTGCTAGATTCGAATCCTATCTATGGCATTCCAATTCGATTTATTGTATTATTGATTAATAAATGAAGATTAATGTTGTGATTAACTGAGCAATTCTTGTCTAATTTATCTGAAATTTGTGGCAGGAATTTCCTGTTCAATGTACATTCTCTTTGATTATTCCACTGCATAATTCCCTTCCTACAGCTTAGATATTTTCCTATAGATCAATGGTTCACAAATTTAACATGGTATCAGAGCCTTGTTCAGGCTAGCGGCAAGTCTTGTCCCATCTCCATTGTGCACCAGAAACAGTTGAGTTTCAATATAAATCCTAGAATCGTAGCATTTCTCCCTCTGGATTATGTCCAGAGAAGTCTATCCAGGTGTGACGGGCTCTAAGAAAGTGCACATGTCGAGGTGGAAAGGTTTGAACTGACATATGATTGCGAATTGGTTTTTTTGCAGTGATATTTTGCAGGTACAACTTCAATATGAATTCGAGATTATCAGTTCCTCTTCCTACTCCATTCACAAGATATTCAGGGAGGAAATTGAAGATGATTTCATCTCTAAAGAGGCAAGGTCTCTATGTGGTATCTATTGGACTTGGTAAAGAGTCTTATGAAGATGAGAATGACTGGCTAAATGACAGTGATAGAGATTTTGGAACGATATGTCTGGCCTTTTCTTCAAGCTTGCCCTACCTTATTGATTCTGTCGAATACCCAAAGGACCTCTAGACAGAATTGGATAGAACCTTTGGCAAGCACAAAGAGGATCATTCTAGCAATTTGGAGAGCACACCCAACACCACGAATTATTTCTTCAAAAGTCTCGACGCCTCTATTTCTTCAATACTCAGAGTTTTGTTGAAGAAGGAGAAAATTGTTCATCTACCATCTCAATGGAGCACTTGGAACCTTTGTTCCACACTCTTGGATCTGATATGACCTTATTTGGTTTGAATTTTAAGTTTCAAGAGCCTCCAGTTATGCTTGTAGCTGTTCTCATCAATTTTGGTGTGACAAAAAAAGTACCTCAAGTCTCTTTCAAAATTGTTGTTGGGGATTTGATGTTAGTTTTCTCTCGTGAGTTTGTTGATATTAGATTTTGTGAATCATTGGATATTTTAGAAGATATATCAGATTATGGATCTCAAGCATTTGCTCTCCATGGTCCCAGGACTTCTCTAACCTTCTACTTGATCACATGCTCATCTCCTCACAATACTAGTAAAGACGGAGACATCCTGCATTCACCTGGACACTTGCTCCTAACACTCGAAGTTGATTTTACCTCATATTGTTCGATGTTCAAGGCTACAACAGATAATTTGCTTGGGTTTACCTCACATGGTTCGAATTCTCAAGCACTTTTGCTCTCTCATCAGTACATGGGTCCAATTTTCATCTTGCAGTTGTCTATGTTCCTGATTCAGTTGAGCATATCCCTCTTCTTCTAAAGAGGAAAATTCCTCCAGACATAATCATTTAGTTTGGAGAGGTTCACATGCATAGTCCCGGGATGTTGATGCACAAAAGAACCAAGATTCTACATTACTACTCAACATAATTGCAGATTGCAGCAAAATTTCCCGATTCCTGCTTATTTTGAGGGGGGGTTTCCCATGAGGTTTTCCCCATTTTCCTTATTTTATTAAGCAGTATTTTATGTCATTTAGATTGTATGGGTGACTTTTGGCCTAGTTTCCAAAGCCCAAGTTGTCCAAAGTTAGGATTAAGGGGGGGTTGTTAGGGGGTAATTAATCCTCCTTTGTCCAATATTATCTATTTGGTCAGTTTGCCTAACTTAGGAGGTAATTATTACTGTACTAGAGTGTGGGGGACACACATAGAGGTTATCTGCCACTTACTGCATGTGCATGCATGAGTTTATGTGCCTCTAAGACCAATCCCTACATTATAGGAGCCCACTCTGAGTGCCACCAGCAAAATCCATCAGTTGGTTATGGTTGGTAAGCAATTATGCTGAGTTAACCTCCAATTACAATCAGTTAGATCACTTTCAGTTAGCTTAGTGCCCGTTTTGCATGCATGCAAGGAGAGTGGCACCTTTTTCCCACCTACCTCATCTATTTACTGATTGTAGACTGATTTAGACATCCGAAGTTAGACCAGTGAGCTCCAACAGTGATTTACACACTGAGTTAGTTATTTAGTTAGCTTGAGCTGGTAGCTTCGAATCCTATCCATGGCATTCGAATTCTATTTATTGTATAATCATTGTATTATTGATAAATGAATGAAGATTAATGTTGTGATTCACTGAGCAATTCTTGTCTGATTTATCTGAAATTTGTGGCATGAATTTCTTGTTCAATGTACATTCTCTTTGATTATCCCACTGCATAATTCCCTTCCTACAGCTTTCATATTTTCCTGTAGATCAATGGTTCACAAATTTAACAAGAGAGCGGCAAAAGCAAGTTCCTAAAGAAGCTCCCATCAAAAAGGGGGTGTTTCGTACCAGCTCCCAAGTTCCCAGGAGCAGGGAAACGTCGGGTACGGGTTGCCAAAATCCCGAGAGCGGTACTCGTGCAACTATGGTTCTTACATGGTTCTGATAGGATGTAATGGGAAGACATACAACATCCAGGGCATGGTAAACCAAATTGAAAAAAAAAATCATGGCCACAACTATAATGAAAAGGAAAACCCAAGAGGATGAAAAACACCATAGGAAAGAGGAAAGCTTATGCCTATTAGTGTGAAACATCCTAGAAATATAAAATGGGGGAAGGTTAATCTCATATGAAAGCCAAATCTATACAAGTGCAAAGAAAATAAAAGTTTCTCGTATCTATTCTTAGAAATGAGGTAGGCTTCAATTTTTCCCGGTGATAAGATTCATATTAAATCCTCTGCCTACAACCCATTCTCCTAACCATTGCCATTGAATGTTATGCTCATGCATGTATCCAACCATATGACTGCAATTTTCTCCTAGTTTCGATATTACTCGTCTTGTATAACTGCAATTATGCATCAATCTTTCTGCTTCCATGATATAATGTCTAGATCTTCTCAAATGGTGTAGTATTGAGTGGCAGCAAGTGGGACTGCAACTTAAAAGCTTGACAATTTATTGGTCGTTATAGTCTGACAACTCAAAGAAACTTCTTTAGGAAGCAATGGAGATCTGTCAAGCAAAAAGCAAGCTGACATTTAATGGGATGAATGAAGAATAGACTCATACCAAATAGTCTCATCTATTCTCAATTGAAGAACATACTCCATCATTGGGGAGCAAGAGGATATCAGTATTGGTGATCTATTTTCATACTTTTTGGTATATGTGCTTAGCATCAAAGTTCTGTAAGGTTTGCTTGAAGCCCTCGTGTGTTAGTGGCAAGCAATAGGGAGAAACTGTGATGATTAACATTGAGTCACAATGTTTGTAAGTCAATGTGATTATGCAACCCAAAATCTTCCGAGAGCAATAACAGGTTATGCAACAACTATAATTTCTAACTAACTCAAGGCCATGCAATAGAGCTTCATATTCGGCTACATGGTTAGAACCTTAAAATTCTAGGTGCAAAGAGAAGAAATGCTTATCAACATAAAGGAGAAATTAATACAACACCTGTGCCCATACCTGATTCGGATTTTACCCCGTTGAAGTTTATTGTCCGAAACTTACCAAATAGCTTCTTGTTGTCCAAAACCCGCATTAGTCCCTGAGAAGAATGGCTAAGAATGTTAACTGAGATCAATTGTATGAAACTGTGAATTCAATTGCTCAACATCAACAACAGATATCCCCATGTGTAGACCTTTATTGTTATCAATGTTGAGTAAACATGACTTGACTGCATCCTGAGAAATCTCATTGGATATTGGTTTACCAAGGTGGTCTTCCAAGCCTTCCTCATCATAAGTGGGCTCTCCCAGAATTTCCAAAATCCATACCCATATCGTGCTCATTAGGGAAATGTACAAAATCACATCCATGGAGATGATCATCACTAGCAAAGAGATCCCCATATCTGTCATCCTCAAGAGAACAAAGAGATGCACCCAAGAATACTTCGAGATAGTCTGTCTGAAGTAGCTAAACTAGCAAGAAAAATAAGACTTCAATAAGTTTGGTTATCGAGCTAAAGGCAAGGAGCACCTCCTTGTAGCTATTCTTATCACACCCAAAAATGGCTCGTTCCTTATTCATTCTCACCGAGAAGAGCCTTACCAAAAAAGTGTTCACAAGAGGGTGCATCAGCCGATGGCTTCCTTAGCTGCATTACTTAATTGGTGGAGAGTGTACTCATGATTCTTTTAAAAAGAGGAAGGATTTTCAAGAGTTTCTTCATTTTGTTCCACACCCACAATATGAAACTACTTAGGCTAACCCAAACTAACAATCTTTTCACTTTCGAACAACAGGAAAAGATCATGGTCGTCTTCTTCAAAACCTCTATGGCTCAAAAGATTAATTACAACACTCCCGACCCTTGAAAAATCATATAGATGAGAGAGTCAAGAAAGCTCCAATAATCATCAGTTTCTTCGTCATTCAAGAGAATCCTACTATTTTCTTCCAAAAGACCCAAGATATCATAAGAGTCCTCAAAACAATGGTAAGAGAACTCACCATTTCTTCATATTCTTCAATTAAGGCTTGTTGATCTTCATGTGTGTCTTCTTCAAAGTCTTTCTCTAGGCCTTCATCACGAACATTCTAAGCTTCACTCTCCAGAGAGCCTTCATCTTTAGTTTCAAGAGTACTTCCTTCTTGGATCATAGGACACGAGATGTCGTCGTCTTCAGCTTCTTCAATAAAATCTTGAGCGAGAGGCTCTTCAATAATAGCTTCTTCATGAGAGCTTTATAGGGGTTGATCCTCATCATTGTCTTCATCTAATGAGCTAAAAGTTTCATCCCCCATCAGATATCCAATATCCCCTTTGAGATTAGGATCCCATCTCTCACAAAATACCTTGATAAATTCTTCGAGCAATTAAGCTCCTTTCTTTGGAATCCTTTCATACCACTCATATAGATCATCGTTCGTCAAGTCAAGAGACAACATGAACATCTTCATCTTGATATCTTCATGAACCACTTTTAAGTTTGAAATAACCTTCATAAACCATATAACATGATGATCAACTAAATCCCTTTCTGGAATAAATTTCGGAGTGCTCTTCTTCTAATCATCGTTATCAATATCGTAACCATGGAACTAATTAGGATATCCTAGGATTCCCGAGAAATCCAATGGATCAAACCAGCCTAGTACCTGTGTGCCATATCATATTTTATCAATGAACTAGAATGGTTTACTTCCTTTAAGGGTGGTCTAGGAACTTCTTGAACAATCTTTTGTGCATCATAGAATCCCTTCATTTCTGAAATGATAAGTAGCCATTGGTCAATGTCGTTGGAACACCAAAGTTTACAAAATGCTTTCCAAAAATACTGCAAAAGATGTGATTACTCATTTTCCATGAGATCTACACCAATGCAAGGCATGCCATTTGAAGTTAGTTGAGAGGCAACCCATCATGTCATCTTCGTACAAAATGCCGCTTTCACCTGTAAAATTTTAAAAAGTTGATAAGATAAGTTGAATCCTCATTGCCATAAAACTTCAAGATTTCCCACAGAGATACGTTTGGTTCTTCATGAACAGGATCCTAGCCAAATATCAAAAGATCCAAGGGGCCATCAAGTTCAAGCATCCAATGAGACTTATAAAAGTTCACTATGTCATATTAGACTTCTTTAGCGGAGTCACCAAGATGAACTTTCTTTCTTCTCAACTAATGAATGTGTCTACCTTTTACTGTCATGTCCCCATATTTTTGGACATAAAAGTGTTGACCATGCCCAACATATTGGGGGGTCAAAGATGCATTAATTACTTCACCTAGGGAATTTTGTCCAAATATTATATATGAGGCATTAATTAATTAGCCTAGAGAAATTTTGTTAAATAATTATTATTAAGGCATTTACTTGATTTTAATTATTTCCAATAATTAATTATTGTGCAAATAACATGTGGAATTGAGCTTGCCATGTCAGGCACAATTGGCGAGCCAACTTGCCAAGGGAGGAGATTAAGAAAGTGGAAACTCTATGACAAAAGCAGTCAGAGAGAAAAGGGAAAGTGCTCAAAAGCTATGACAAAAGCTGCCATAACAAAAGCAGGAAAGTTTTGGCAAAGGAGGGCGTAGTTTCATTTTGGAGACTCGAAAAAGTTGTCGGAACAAAAGCAAGAATTTTTTGGCAAAGGAGGGTGTGGTTTCCTTTTGGAGACTCACAAAAGTTGTCAGAACAAAAGCAGGAAAGTTTTGGCAAAGGAAGACACAGTTGCTAAATCAGGTGGATGACTTGGACAGGAAAACATCTCCACATGGTCCTACATTCCAATTTGCTCAAGGAGGGCGCATATGTGGCTAGGGTTAGGGCTTTTAGGTGGATGACTTTCTCTCAAAGGTCACCTTTTTCCTTTACTTGCTAAGCAAGTCACCCAGAGATCTATTAAAGAAGCATTAGAGCTCATTTACTCAATTTGGTTGATGAATTAATTGATTAATGCTATGTGAGCATAGTTTTCTGAGTGATGCACCTCAGAGCTTTGGGAGATTAGCCCCAAACCTTCATTTCCCCGCTCCTTTATTCCCCGTCTCTTCTCTTTGCAGGTATGGAGCGCATAATGTTCAACCAGTGAAGTCTTATCATCATCTTTTGCAGCCTCCATCTCAGTCAAGTCGAGCTCCAATGAAGCCTAAGCTTCACCTATGCTCTCAGTCTCTCTCATGTCCAATTTTGGGCCCCCTGCCCATCATTTTGAGTCCTCTAATGTAATGGTCAGTCAATCTATTTCTTTCTGATGTGTATCAGCAAATAAATATTGTTATTTATCTTTGTCAGGTCCCAATAACTCTGTTCATTAAGTTTGCATACTCGGTTTTCCATGTATAAGCTTAACTAGTCATTGAAATGAGGGATTTGAGCATTTTTGTGCAGTAATAATTGAGCCTTGTTCATGGGCATGAGTTTGGATGGTTTAATATGTTGTAATAAGATGTATTAGGTTCTGTCAAATGCATTTATCAGGTCTAATACAGTTTTGTTACGAATTCCAAGCTTACTTACACACCCTAGCTAGATTACTAGTTAAATTTGACTAGTCTAGTTGTTCTTTCAATTTAGAGAGTTATATGCAGTCATTTTCGATTCTTTAAGTTGTTGTGTCACTAACAAACCCACCTATCCATACATACTTCTAGATCATAAACTCATTGAGGTCGTACTGTGTTTTGGGAGCCTCCATTACGCAGGACTTCCCTAATCCAAAATTGCCTAAAGATTAGAATCTAGAAAGGGTGCATGAGCAGGTTTTGACTTCTAGTTAGATAGGACACAATTCCCATGAGCAGGTTTTGATAGGATACATGCTTTCAAGTAAATCAATGTCTCCTAGTGGGCATAATTCTCTAGGTAGTTGGCTCATTTAGAAAGGAACATTGTTCTAGATAATTTTAGCGTTAGGATTCTATTTCTAGCCTAGGATGCTCCACAAGGATGGAGAGCATTAATTGTAAACCCTAATTCCCCTATTTTATAGAGTTGAAGGTGTACCACTATGTCAGTTAGTGAGTTGTTTGCATTGTAATCTTTTCAATTGATAAAATATAGATGTTTTGAGAGTTTGGATCTATGTATTTATCGTTTGTATTTCCAATAGTATGTGTTTGAAAATGTAATGTCGTCTTCTAATTAAGCACTAAAACACCCGCTAACCTACTTAATTCCCATAGGTTCAAGCGAGTATTGCATAAGAGGGAATTGACTAAGGATATTTGGTACTTAGAACAGATCGGGACATTCATTCAGTATTAAAGTCATCAGTCGAATAAAAGAAGCCTTATTTCTTTAGGCTTAAAAGTCAACATCAAATTAGAATTGCATGCATGCAAAAGTGAAGCAAAAACCCTAAAAGTGACATGCAAACCCTAAAAGCGCATGATGATCTATTTAAAAAGGGTTATTGGGCTAAAGGAGATATCTACTATTATTGTTGTTGATTTGGAGCTTTTGAGCAACAGCACAGCGTGCAGCCGCGGCAGTTGGGGTTGAAGACGATGTCTTCAACTAACGAGGGTTCGACAATGCAACTATCTGCCCTAGTCTCTTTCAAGATAGACCATCCAGGTTTATCAACAACATTCATCGTATTAATCCATATCAAGCGATTCAGTATCCATCGAAAGATTATTTGCAGATTCATGTGTGCAGCTAAGGTTTAGCTGGAAAACCCCAAGGTATTCATCGGATCTCTAAGTCCCGATTTATCTTCCGTATATTGCCATCACCTTCACCGACAAGGTCACTCCACTGCATTGGGTGATCATCAACTTCCAGTTTGCTCATCCGAAGCATTTATCAACAGATCCGAGAGGTTGGGGGGTTTGAGCACCAGACTGGTAAACTAATTTGCTAGGGCTCTTGGAGAGGTCAAAATCTTTGCATGCTCCGATCATTCTCTCCGACACGGAAAGATCTGCATCCCGACAAATTGTCAGCCCCATCAGGCACCTCCTTCACCAAAAAAGTCACCTTTAGCTCAGCAAAGGGTTTCGTGTTGTCGAGCAGTAACACCGAGAAGGAAGCAATATTACTTCACCAGCTCAGCTTTATCTGCATGCGTCTTATCTCTGGAGCATCTTCAGCTTGATTATCAATGGTAAGTGTCTGCCTTCTTCCTACAATTCTCTGCGCTAATTCAGCTATAATTTAGGGCCATTAGTACGACACATCGCATACACATTTTAATTCAGTATTATTGTAAACCCTGAGGCTACAAGCAAGCCCTAGAATAGAAAACAATAGAATATCAGTATTTGGGATATTACAGTGGTATCAGAGCATGTTCCTTGCCAACTGTGGGCTTGAACATGAGAAGTAAATAAATACAGAAGAAGACACTTTTGTAACCTATAGGAGAAAGAAGGGTAGGTACACGGAGGAGCAGAAATTTGAGGATATCCAGCTAGAAGATACCAACTCAGACATGGACCCAACAGGTATACACTCTAACAGAGGGAAAGGAACAGGAGAAGAGGAAGACAAGATGGAGTTTCGTAGCTTGGTAAACGCATTACATGACCTAGCCAAAGGGCAAAAGGAAGTATTGCATGCAATACACAGATTGGCTTCGAAACCAGAACTAGGTCATAGCAGTATACCTCTCTCACCAGTAGATAGAGGGTGTTGGTACCGAAAATTTCCCTATCAAAATTGTTTACATTCCAGCAACGCATATGTAAAGAAGGACCTTGATCTTCAATGGGGAATGCCCACTAGTATTTTCGCCAAAGTGATTCCCCCGAAAGCTTCACTCTTTTCGCTATCATGCATCAAATTTGCTTCATCTTCCAAATTTTCGCCAAAATTATGCAAGATCTCACCAAGTTTCCTCTTGTTGCATTCGTTTGGTCAATTTCCCATCATTGTAAAATCCTTGATCTTGTGATCTTTATCTGCTTCCCTTTTTGGCCAAATCCTCACCCTATATGCATTAGATTTTTAATAATTATTATTATTTTAACAAAAAAGATCTTTTTATCTTTTAATTAAAATAAGATTTTTATTAAAATTTGCAAAAAAGAAAAGGTTTACCCATTATCCCTTAATAACTTACATGTTAGTTCTTTAAAAAAGGGATAAAATGCTATCATTTTAAAAATATGTGTCTCTTGTCTCTTTTACAAATCATATCCCATATCCACCTTATGTCTTGACCAACCATCATACCAACCACTACTCTCATGGCATTCACGCCATTGTCAACCGAGCCCATGGTTCAAGACATTTGCTCTACGTGTCAAGGCCAAATGGAAACAGCTACGTATATGAATAATTAAAATACAGTGCTATTCATACATGTGGGATAAATTCCCATCGCACAAAACAGAACATAAAAAAATGTTTCTAGCTGTAAAGGAGCCCAAGCTTCACCGTTTTAGTTATCAAATGCGTTGAGGCAAAGTTGAATAGCTTGATATATACTGGTGTATATGAATGATAGCAAGAACTAAAGCCTATCAATGTTATTTATACTTTCTGTCCAACCATGAAGATTATAATCACGTAAAAATGGATCCTATCAATCAATTTCTTGCAGAAAAAGTCTGTGTTCCATTTAAAAAATGCAGGTTCAAAGATAAAGGATATTCATACATGATGGAACTTAATTTCTTTCAATAGTTGAGCGGTTCTTTGCAAAAATTGATGATTCATATCGCATTTTTGTACATGGAACTAATGTGACTTCTTTGTTTAGTTGTATTGGAGGAAATATCAAATGAAGTTGTGGACTTTTTAATAATTCTTTGAATGCCTAGAGGATCAACGTCAAGAATAGCTGGCAAATGAGCAATCGATCCCAGAATTGAAGACATCAGATATGAGTCAAAGGAGCAATTGGAAAACAGAACTCTTCTGGCAATAGGTGGCAATCAAAGCACTTATGAAAAGATGGTTATTTCTACAAAGTAGCAGAGCATTTTAAGGATCAGATTTTTTTTAAGCAGAGGATTGATCTGGGAATCCCAAATTTCCAGGACAGATAACCAAATATCCCAAATTTTAAGATCACATTCAGCATTCCAAAACAACATCTTTGCATCCGAAGATACAGTTGGAAGGTCACCTTGCAATTACAGATTTTTAGGATGATAGGGATGAGATGGCAGTCAAAAGAAAACAGGTGCCAGAGTATTTTCTTTACTGAGCATCAAAATCCATTTCTTCAACCATGGAATTAGCATTCAGTTCTAGAAGATCGGCACTTGAAGAATTGATTCTAGGTGTCAGAGCATTAGCAGGTCAAAATAAACATCAGTGATTAACTCCAGATTTCCAGGCATCGAATCGTCATTCCAAGGCATCAGTTGAAATTTGAATCAATATTTTTGCAATCAATGACACATTTGAGCAGTCAATTCCAGATTCAAAGACTGTTCGATTATCCTCAGATTTTTCTGTGATAGATTGAAGATTTATATTTATTTTTAGTTTAATTCTCAGCAACTTGTCAAAGATCTATAAAGGGAATTATTTGTAATGTAAGTGGAGGGAGGTTCCATCCAGGAGGCTGTGAGTTGTATGTAGTCAATAACCATGTACCGAGAGTCTGAGGAGGTGTTCTGTATTTTAATCTTGGAGATTATTATCTAAAGGTGATTGTATCAGTTTTAGCCAAGTTCTAGTTATTTTTCAATCTGAATATACTGCGCAGTTATGTTTTAACTGGTCTTAGTTATGGATTCCTGATCAATAATGTTTTTATTGTGATTGCCCATGCTGAGATTTAGTATTTGAGATTCCATCTTTGGAATGTTTTTCTGAAAATGTTTATGATAATATGTGAATGAGCTGTTTGCTCCACACATTATCAATCTTCTTTGAATCTTGGATATGCTGATGTGATTCTTCCTTTACTCTGGTTATCTTTGTTTATCACAGAGCTTGATGTTTTCAACTATCTTACCCTTTGTCTACATATTCTCTTGACCCTTCTACATAATTAATTCAACCATCCATTTCAGATGCCTAAGCTTTGTGCTTTAGCAGTCAAGTACAGATTTTAGGACAAACAGAGGGTCTACAAGCAGTAGTGGGAAGCATGCATACACTAATATGCAAAACACACCCCATATATATAACAGACCTACTATGCCTCACTTCCTGGCAGATGCAGTAGCAGGACCAGTCATGCCAGTAGAACCTAATAAACCATTTGGAGCCTATTTACAGGAATACAAGGATTTGGGAGATGAGTTCCATGCAGCCATGTCTTTCTCAGACTTCTGCAATATGAAAAGTAGGAACCGACCCAGGAATTTCAACAAAGGGTTTAACCAGAATTATGAGTTGCAGAAAACCCTGGGTAGATTGACCATCCCAAACTTTGACTGGGTTCGCGGAGGTTCAGCGAGAATATGGGTTCAGAAGTTGGATACTTACTTCCAACTCAACCCCATGATAGAGACGAATGCCATTAAATTGGCTACACTACACCTGGACGGAGAGGCTCATGAGTGGTGGTACCACGGGCTAGTGACATTGGGTCACAACACCATCAATTCCTATAGTGAGTTCACACAAAAGCTCATGGAGCGATTTGACAGGAAGGGCCCGGAGATACACTTTAGAGAGTTGGCTCAACTCAAACAGAGAGGTAGTGCCGAGGCCTTCATCTCAGAGTTTCAGAGAGTCGCTGTTATGGTGACAAATGTGTCGAAGAACAGGTAATTATGTTATTTTCAGAGGCCTTGACAGAACCACTTTGGGGATGGGTAAAAGCTGACAAACCGTCCACCCTACAGGATGGGATCAACAGAGCAAGAGATCTACAATATTTAGTTCCGAAGAACAGGTTTCCACTTAAGACCAACTTTCCAATTAGAGATAAAGACAGAAAACCTTTCCAACAGGAAATGCCAAAGAAAACTTGGTTGGACGACGACACAAGGAAAGAATTGAGACAGAAGAAATTATGCTTCACTTGTCAGGAACCATGAGTTCCAGGGCACAGGTGCTCAGGGAAGGCCAAGGCCCACTATATAGAGGTCTATTCAGGCAGTGAAGGGGAGGAGTTCGAACAGGAAACAGCAGAGGAATTGAGGGCAGTAGAGGAGGAGTCACTCCAGGGAGATACTCGGAGGGAGTTATCACTACATTATCCGGAGTACCTAGGTTTCATACTCTCAGGGTCAAAGGAGTAGTACAGGGCCACATGGTAAGAGTGTTGATTTATGGGGGAACAACCCACAATTCATTGATGCAGCATGGGTGGCCAAACAAGGTATTCCGACAAAGAAGTTTGAGGGATTCATTGTAGCGATAGCAGGAAGTACTAGCATGGAGTGCAACTATTGGATTCCTAAACTGAATGTCACATTAGGAAACTACCATATGATAGACTCATTTTATGTGATGAATGTGGTTGATACAAATGTAGTATTAGGTGTCCAATGGCTCTATTCAATAGGAAAATATACTACAGATTACAGGGCGATGGAAATGGAATTACAGGGACCAGATGGAAAACAGGTAGTTTTGAGGGACACGAATACTTAGCCCCTCAAACCAGTATCATCACAGAGAATGGAGGTCATACTCGGACAGGGTAACATAAAATGGTCAACAGAATGCTTGGTCACTTTTAGAAAACCTCCAAAGAACAACACCCAACATCCAGTAGATATTCAAGCACTATTGCAGAAACATGAGAAGGTATTTCGGGATCTTTCAGCAGGTAGACCACCAGATAGGGGATTTGAGCATATTATTGAGTTGAAGGAGGGAACACAGGCAGTCATAACCACTCCATACAAACATCCCAAAAGATACAAGGATGAGATCGAGAAGACGATCAAAGAATTACTAGAACTAGGATATATTCGGCCGAGTTCTAGTCCCTTTGCATCATCAGTGTTCTTAGTTAAAAAGAAAGACGGCACATTACGAATATGTATTGATTACAGAGCACTCAACAAGAAGACCATCAAAAACAGGTATCCCATCCCCAGGATTGACTAACTAATGGACAAGCTACAAGGTGCCAAATACTTTTCAAAGATAGATCTTCGATCAAGGTACCATCAAATCCGAGTAAGGGATCAAGACATTTCCAAGACAGTTTTTTGTTGCCACTATGGTCACTATGAGTTCTTAGTCATGCCTTTTGGACTCACCAATGCTCCAGCCACCTTCTAGTCTTGCATGAACCACACTTTCAAGGCTCAATTACGGAAGTATTTGCTAGTATTCTTTGATGATATTTTAATTTACAGCAAAACTTGGGAAGAACATCTAAAACACTTAGATGAGGTATTGAGAATTCTAGAAGAGCACTCGCTTTACGCGAAGATGTCTAAGTGTGAGTTTGGCATGAAGGAGATGATGTATCAAGGACATATAATCAGTGCAGAAGGGGTACAGGTACATATGGAGAAGATTAGAGCTATCTGGGATTGGCCTACACCAAAGACAGTTACTAAACTGAAGGGCTTTTTAGGCCTTTGCACATATTACAGGAGGTATGTTAAGGGATTCTCTTAATTCGCCGCACCACTCACCGATCTCACAAAGAAAGGGGCATTCACATGGACAGAATTGGCATAACAAACCTTTGAGAAAATGAAAACAATCATGAGTTCTTGCCCAGTTTGGACACTATCGGATTTCTCATAGCCGTTCATAGTGGAATGTGATGCTTCAAGAGAAGAACTAGGGGCAGTTCTAATGCAAAACCATCACCTGATTGCATTTGAAAGCCAGAAACTGAAAGACTATGAACGCCACTACTCCATATATGATAAAGAGATGCTAGCCATCTTACATGCCTTAACTAAATTCAGACAGTATTTGGTGGGAAGCAAGTTTAAAATCAAGACAGATCATAACAGCCTCAAATACTTCTCGGAGCAGAAAGAATTAAATGAGCGCTAATAGAAATGGGTCAGCAAGGTACAGGCTTATGATTTTGAAATAGAGTATGTCAAGGGTAAGAACAATGTAGTAGCTGATGCCTTATCTAGACGACCAGCTTCATTGTCCCTCATGAGTATATCCACGGATTGGAGGTCTCTTCTCTTAGTAGAATACTCCAAAAACAAATTTGCTTGATGGACAGATCCAGGATGTCAGGTACAAAATCATTGACGACATCATCTATTACAAAGGTAGGATATACCTCGTTCCAGAATCAGCTTTAAAGAGGAAGATCATACAGGCATTGCATGACTCACCATTATCAGGGCATCGGGGGTTCTTGAAAACCTACAGACAGATCCAAGAGAGGTTCTCATGGAAGGGCCTCAAAGGGGAGGTAATACAGCACGTTCGGGAATGCAGTATCTACCAGCAGAACAAGATCGAACACACTCACCCGGCAGGGTTACTTCAGCCATTACCGATACCGAAGCAAAAATGCGAAAGCATCTCGATGGACTTCATTACAGGGTTACCCAAAGCACAGGGACGAGACTGCTTATATGTAGTGGTAGATCGATTGACCAAATTTGCTCACTTCTTTGCTATCTCTTCCGACTATTCAACATCGCAAGTAGCCGAGTTATTTTTCAGAGAGGTTTTCAGACTCCATGGGCTACCCAAAACCATTGTCAGTGATCGTGACAGTAAATTCACCGGTGCTTTCTGTCAGGATCTATTCAGATTGGTAAGGACAGAACTTGCTACAAGCACAAGTTATCATCCCCAAAGCGACGGGCAGACGAAGATTGTCAACAAGCGGATTGAGGGGTATCTGAGAAACTATGTAGCAAGGCAACAGAGGACATGGATTAAATGGCTACACTTAGGAGAGTACTGCTACAATACTACCCACCACATGTCTATTAACATGACACCTTTCAAGGCTCTATATGGCTATGAGGCACTGAACTTTGCAGACTTGGCTTTTGGAGACAGCAGGGCACCAAAGGCCAAAGATTGGGTACAGGACAGTCAAGATATTCTCAAGGTCCTGAAGGAGAATCTACAGGCAACGCAGAATCAACAAAAGATATATGCACACATACACAGGATTGAAAGGAGTTTTGAGGTAGGAGATCTGGTATATTTACAGCTACAACCTTACAGGCAATCTTCCCTCAAGAAAAAAGGAGCGGAAAAACTAAAACCTCGCTTCTATGGTCCTTACAAGGTAGTTAGGAAGGTTGGAGAGGTCGCTTATGAACTAGAACTCCCAAAGGAGAGCAAAATTCACAATGTGTTTCATGTGTCCAACCTCAAGAAAACAATAGGACAACACATTGCTCCATCCACCAAGCTGCCTCCCTCAGATAATGAAGGGCTTTTGGTACTGATTCCAGAGAGAATCCTACAGGTGCAAGAAAGGAGACTCCGAAACATGGTGATTCGAGAGTACTTGGTAAAATGGAAAGAATTACCTATGGAGGATGCCACATGGGAGGGAGAGCAGGTATTGCAGCATCCTAGTTTGCAGTTGGTTGAGGACAAGCAATTTCAAGCGGGGAGGACTGTAATGTCCTCTTCTAATTAAGCACTAAAACACCCGCTAACCGACATAATTCCCATAGGTTCGAGCGGGTATTGCATAAGAGGGAATTGCCTAAGGACATTTGGTACATAGAACAGATAGGGACATTCATTCAGTATTAAAGTCATCAGTCGAATAAAAGAAGCCTTATTTCTTTAGGCTTAAAAGTCAACATCAAATTAAAATTGCATGCATGCAAAAGTGAAGCATAAACCCTAAAAGTGACATGCAAACCCTAAAAGCACATGATGATCTATTCAAGAAGGGTTATTGGACTAAAGGAGATATCTATTATTATTATTGTTGATTTGGAGCTTTTGAGCAGCAGCACGTCGTGCAGCCACAACAGTTGAGGTTGAAGACGACGTCTTCAACTAATGAGGGTTCGGCAGTGCAACTATCTGCCCTAGTCTCAGGATAGACCATCCAGGTCTATTAATAGCATTCATCGTATTCATCCATATCCAACGATTCAGTATCCACCGAAAAATTATTTGCAGATTCATGTGTGCAGCTGGGGTTTAGCTGGAAAACCCCAAGGTATTCACCAGGTCTCTGAATCCCAGTTTATCTTCCGTATATTGCCATCACCTTCCTCGACAGGGTCACTCCACTACATTGGGTGATCATCAGCTTCCGGTATGCTCATCTGAAGCATTTATTAGCATATCCAAGAGGTTGGGGGGCATGAGCACCAGACTGGTAAACCAATTCGCTAGGGCTCGTGGAGAGGTCAGAATCTCTACATGCTCCGGTCATTCTCTCTAGCACGGGAAGATCTACATCCCGGCAAATTCTCAGCCCCATCGGGCACCTCCTTCACCAAAAACGTCACTTTTAGCTCAGCAAAGGGTTTTGTGTTGCCAGGCAGTAACACCGGGAAGGAAGCAATATTACTTCACCAGCTCAGCTTTATCTGCATGCATCTTATCTCTGGATCATCTTCAGCTTGATTATCAGTGGTAAGTGTTTGCCTTCTTCCTACAATTCTCTGCCCTAGTTCAGCTATAATTTAGGGCCATTAGCACGGCACATCGCATGCACATTTTAATTCAGTATTATTGTAAATCTTGAGGCTACAAGCAAGCCCTAGAATAGAAAACAATAGAATATCAATATTTGGGATATTACAAAAAATTAACATATTCAAAATTTGTTGTGATTGGAGCTTTTCAGTGTTTAGGTTATAATTTCAAGTGTAGAATCTACATACCAAAGTTTGAAAATCTAATACTTGACCCTCGTAGTATCCTTGAGAATTCGCAAACCCCATGAAAATACATTGAGTTAATAATGACAATGGAGAGAAAGAATCATATTACACTATGTATGAGATGCACATTAGGACAATATCAAAGTTAAATGATGAGGACGTTTTACTATGGTCATCTAATACAATGTTATTGTACACAACTTGCAGTTCAATCTAGAAATTAACGTTGCTCCCGCAAAATTTTAAAGGCATAACAAGGAATAACTTGTTGGAGCTTATAGCTTCCCACTCTAATATTGATTTCGAGCAAACTCACAATTATTGGAAAGCTATTTCAAAAAGGAAAAGAATCGAGGGTTTAGTTTTGGCTGAGACAGTTATTATCACTCAAAATAATTAAAAGAACAAAACCCTGGCCTTTGTTAGACAAAGAAAATTGTCATCGTCAATGATGCACAAGACAATTATGATTACAAGGCAAATGTCATGGGTGAAAATCTAACAAAAATGCCAAGACAAAGACCAATAGATTCGGGAATCAAAAGGCTCCTCCAAATATTGCAAAGATCATGAGGAGCTTCTGGCTGGAAATTCAAAGTTGAAGAGCAAACAATGAGAATGATGAAAGCTCAAGAAAAGCAAAACTAGCTTACTACAACCATGCTTCATAGTTTAACAAGCATGTAAAGGAAACTATGACATGGGTAAAACTTAAATAATGTTTATGGGAGTGGGAGTATCTCGAGAAGGCACTCTTAAAGAGGCCCCATAGTGCAAGGAGATGTGACCTACAAACCTATTATCAAAATCCTCTATTGGTGAGTGTTACACATATGAAGACTCTTAGTAGCCCAAAATCTTCTCCAAGCAACCATTGGAGAAACAAGACTATCGAAGATAGCTCACAAGGAGAAATTTATGAAGTTAAGGCACCTTCCTTTAACAGTGATACCAAATCTACACAAGAAATTGAAGCTTGGCTTCCTGGGTTGAAGAAATATTTCCAAGTGCATGATTACTATGGAAATATGAAGGGCAAAGTTCCCATATTTAATCTAAGTGGTGAAGCTTCAATTTGGTGAGATCACCTCCAACAGGTAAAGAAGATTAATAATTAACAAAAGGTTGTATGGGAGCAATTCAATAATCACTTTTGACAGAAGTACCTCTCTAATCATTACTATGAAAGTAAGGTCCAAATATTTCTTGAATTGAAATTGGAGCAAATGACTATGGATAAATATGTAACTAAATACTTGGAGTTGTTAAAGTATGTCAAATATATCATAAGTGAGGTGAAAATATTGTGCCTCTTAAATGGACTGCCTCCATCTTACGAGGACAAGATTGAACAAGATTGAATTTGACTGAATTTAATGAACCCCAATTACTTCTTAACAAAAGAAAGGGAAAAAGTTTGAATGGTCCCAAAGATGTGAGGAAGGCTTTCAATTGTTGAAGAAACTCCTCGATAGTGCTCCAATTTTGAAAATTTCTAACTTGGATAACAATCCTATTATATGCACTAATGCCTGCATTGAAAGAAATGGTGGATTTCTCATGCAAGATAACCATGTAGTGTGGTATGAATCACAGAAGTTGAAGGAACATGGGAGCAATTATGCTACTCATGACTTCGAACTTGTTGTAATAGTACATGCATTGAAGATGTGGAAGCACTACTTGATGGGAGAGAGATTTGAGCTCATAACAACTTGAAATATTTATTCAAATTTTAAACAGACACATTTGAATGGTAGGCAAGCATAGTTGGAATCTATGTGAATTTGATTTTAAGATGAAAGTTTCAAACAAATAGAAGGGAGACAATCAAAGTTACAAATGCACTCTAACAGAATGATGCAAGTAAAAGGTGTTAGCATTTGCGAATCAAATTTGAATAAAAAAGTTACCCAAGTCCCTTACTAAAGATGAACATTATATCCAAGCAAAAGATAGGTTGCAACAAGAGAAAACAAAGCAACTATCAATGGAACAATAACAAACCTTTTATTCACAAAGATTGAATGTATATTCCCAACTCTCCAAGGTCAACAAAAATTATCATTAATCAAAAACATAAGATGCCATATTCAGACCATCCAGGCTATCTAAAAATGATTGCTACAAGAAGAAAGCACTACTTTTGGCCTAGGATGAAAAGGGATGTCATCAAATACATTGCCATATGCATGGGATCTGTTACCTACTAAGTCATACTTAGTCGGTATTATCAAGTGAGCTGGGTGATGAGAACATACACTTGTTCACCTTTTAGAATTCAGAAGTCATTCAAGCTTTGTCTAGAAGCTTTTTGTTATTTTTTGTAAACACATGTTCATACCCCCTTGGGGAAATTGTAAAAAATGTCCTAGCATTTAATTTTTTATAAAAGGCTCGGCTTCCCGAACTTAAACATCAAGCCGACTAGCCCAGAGTGTTTTTTCCCTCGGTTATTATTGGTTGTTGAACAAACGACTAATAATTTCTGAGTTCTTCACTCACACCTCCAAAGTTGGGGTAGTTGTCTTGGTGTTTCAGCCTTAGGAGGTTATTAGAGCCTTCGTGTCAGTGTTTTTCAGCGTGCTAGGCATTGATTTTGAGTCGTATGGACATGTGCTAGGTCCCCCTAGAGTTTCGTCAGTTTCCGAGAAAATAAAAATTTTCCGCAAAATTAGGCCATTTTTTAATGGTTTAATTAGAAATTTTCAAAATGTAATAAAAGTCAGATATGGAGATCGTTTCTGACGTGGAGGCACTCATTTTCACACCGGAAACATCCACTTTACCACAGGGACCACTTTCCACATCAGTAGGGCAGCCGAAACACCCCGTGGAGCATTATTCAGCTAAAAATGCATCAAAAGGGCATTTTAATGCTACATTAAGACATTTTGGCATAAAAGACAAAAGTTTTAAAAGTCAAATTTGAGTGGTAGGGAAATGACATGGCATGGCATGCTTTTCTCTTTTGGTCCATATGCAAATCAAACTTTGGTTTAAAAAGGGACCAAATTATAACAATGTCTAAATTCACCTTCACGTGAAGAGAAATTCGCCCTCTCACTTGGAATTTAGCTTGGTTTGTGATATAACGTGGAAAGTAGGGTGATGTCACATGGTGGACCCCCCATGAGTTACCTCTTCCACTTATAACCATTTTAAACTTTGGATTAAAGAGTGGTAACGAGTATGGTATGGGTGACGTGGAAATAGCTCACACTAGAATTTGAAAGGGTATGTTAGGAGTAAGTAGGGGACCCCCCTTTTCTCATATGATAAACACAAAGACTTTGGATTAATTTTAAAATGAAGTCGCATGTCTAAAAAGAAGTAGCGCATGCATGAAGTGGGAGTTTGACGTGGAGTGAGACTCCACGAGATGTGAGTGGAATGCTAGTGATTGGGTGGACCCCCCTCTCACGTTAAATATTGTTTTGGCATTAAACTTTGGTATTACCAAAATGGATTCGCATGCATCGGGATGACATCACCTTCCCCCACTTCACCTCATGAGCTCGCGCGTGTGATGAAGGAAGCCGATTTGGTGGATTTCGATGGGTAGCTTAGTGTGTTGGCAGGTTAATGGTGAGTTAAGTGAGAGAGGTGTCAATCACCTCTTCACTTCAACTCAGTTCCTCTTCAGTTAAGCTCAATGTGACTTCAAGTGTATCTTCAGTTTTGATAGCCCCCCAGGGGCTTGGCTCCGGCTATAAATAAAGCACAACCTTCTCCATTCCAAGCTAGTTAGAGTTGGATGAAGAGCTGGTGCCTATTGTAATACTATTATTTTGCATCTATTTGTTGAGAATAAAGAAGCTTTGGAGGCTATACCGTGTAGTGCTTATATTGTGTGGATCCCCAACGTCATGGTGCTAATGTGGTAACTGTAATTTTTAAAATGTTGTGCTTTTCGTGTTCTAGCTTCTAAGGATTCAGTTGAATCAAGTAAGAGTTTAGATTTAGCAAGTAAGTTTACTTGCTTTATTTATTCCTGTTGTGTACGTTCAAAGATCTAAGATTTTGCTTAAATAAGATTATCTTTGCATGTTCTTTTTTCTTCCATACATTTATATCTAGATCTCACGGTTTTGTGCAAGTTTTTGTGATCTAGTTGCAGGTTCTCGATCGAATGACGTGTGGATCAAGATTGACGCCACTTCTTATTCAATAAGCTCAAGACACCGTCCCTCGGTGCTCCACAGAAGGGCCTTCCTCACGCTTTCTTGTTATCCTAGCAGCAAAACCAATCTTCTCTCCTCTTTCTCTTTCATTAAAATTAAAATTTTCCTTGGTTACTATGTTTATGCATGAGCATCTAGTTTTATCATATGCAAAATTCTTTCATTAGATCTCATATATAAACTTTCAAAGCTAAATCTCGTTTTCAAATAAGTTTCATAAGCATCTTAGATCTAGTTTAGGGAGATCATCATTTTTCAAGGATTTGAAAGTAGATCTAAAAATTTGTTGAATGCATGGTTGTTCCCTTGAATCTAAAGGGTTTTATTTAGCAAATCAAGTGCTTTATATTGGCTGCCCCAAAGCTAGCCAAGATCCTCAAGAGGACTTGTGCTCTTGAGTTATTTTTGTCTTTTCTTAAAAATACTTTAACTTAGTATTTTTCGGTAGTTTTTTGGGGGTTGTCCAAACACACTTTTAAAATGTTTTTGGCCATTTTACACTAATTAAAGCTTGTTGGTTTTTAGCAGGTCCGTCCGAAAAGAGGAGGAGGTGTTGTCCAAAAAGCGATTTTTGGGCCATTCGAAACCCCCCAGGGGTCTCCCCATCTTCCATAGTCATTATTGTTGTACTTTCTAAGCCCTTGGTTCGTTTAGTATAAGAACCAAGCGGCATTTTTCAATTAAGTTTTGTAACCGAGTAATAAAAAAGCAAGTTTGAGTTGGCTCTTTCCAGCCAACTCCCCATCCCCCCAGCGGGGATTTTGCGTTTTTGTGATTTTGTGATTTTTTCAGTTTTTTTTTAGTTTAGTTGTTTTTAGTAGCATTGTATACTTTGATTCATAAGCATTTCAATATCTTTTACAAATTCAAAGTAATCATACTACTCACCCCACGACTTCCCGATTGACTCGAAAGGGGAAAGAGATACGTGGTAGGACTAATTAGATAACCTGTGAGTTGTGTTTTGATTTTTTTTTTATCATCTAAGATTAACCCTTACTTGCTTTCTCGATTGAGGTCCACTTGGACCGAAAGAGATTCCTGGAGGTTCTCCTTTTTTAACAAATAACACAGCTTAAAATCCTTAAAAAACTTACCAAGGCTTCGTTGTGTATGCTCTACACTGGCTGCGGTTCGTCCGATCAATCAGTTGCATCAAAAGCAGCGTGGGTGATTAGAGTAATTAGATTTCATATCTTTCAATTAACCTCCCCAGGCGAAAATCCAACGCCTCGATTTAAGCCATTGCGGTGGCAGATTACCCAAAGGAAGCAGGAACAACTGGGCAGTGACCTCAAGGCACCGTTATACTACACCCTTGCGGTGCAGAACACTATCTCCAAGACTCCAACCAGCCTACATATTCCTTGCGGGTAGCCGCATCAGTTAAGGTT
Source organism: Pseudotsuga menziesii (assembly GCA_001517045.1). Classification (NCBI taxonomy): domain Eukaryota; kingdom Viridiplantae; phylum Streptophyta; class Pinopsida; order Pinales; family Pinaceae; genus Pseudotsuga; species Pseudotsuga menziesii. The sequence continues at coordinate 36,175 of LPNX010710196.1, read as the reverse complement.
TTTGGACATACTCCCCGTACCCCCTGGGTATATTGGGAGTCCCCTTCCCCCTAAGTAATCAACTCATCATACATTAACTTAAAATTTGACCAAGAGCACTTGCAACACCCATTTGTATTTCAACAACAATCTCATTTGTGGACTCCATTATTGGCACTGATCTATTTGATATTATCATATGTTTTCGCATTACTGCTTATCAAGTTTTAATTTATATGTTGTTGTGGTGTAACAAATCTTGCAAATATCTTGTGTTGAATTCATTTGTCAAAAACTCCTAAGTAACTTATCTCATCACCATAAACACCAAAGCCTAAAAGCCTTAGCAATTAATAGGGTCTACCCCCCTTGGCTCCGTTAGGAGTTGGCCTAAACGGAGGAGTCAAGAACAAGGTGACAGCGTTGACTCGAGACTTGCCCCCAAGGACACACCGAGTGGCTTGAAGATTTCTGCCACGCCCTCCCCCAGGTGTGTGAAAGGCGGCAACAAGATCTAAGCAAGTCAAGGTTGAACATCAACATCCAACAGGATTGTTGCAACATTTGCCACTCGTGGAATGGAAATGCAAGGTAGTGACAATAGGTTTTATCATGGGGTTGCCAAGAACAGTTGGGCAACATGATTCCATCATAATTATGGTTTATAAATTTAATAAAGCCATATTATTTTATTCATGTTTGATCCACAAATAAGGCTGCTAACAATGCAAAATATTCATAAGAGAGATTTTCATATTGCATTGAGTGCACAAGGCAATAATTTTCGATAGTGATATAAAGTTTACTTCAATTTTTTGAAGGCTTTTTGAAGACTTCACTACTAAGATGAAGTTTAGTACTACCTACCATCGGCAAACAGATGAGTAGATTGAAAGATCGAAGCAGGTGATCAAAGGCATGCTTTGCATTTATGTGATGGATAAACCCTTCAAGTAGGAAGATTTTTTACACTTAATGGAGTTCGAATATAATAATGGGCATCATGTATCATTGGCAATGATTCCATTCAAAACTTTATACAACAAAAGATGCAGTACTCCAGTGAGTTGGGATAATCCAATAAACAAAATTGCATCTGTGCAATAAATGTTCAAGGAGATAAGAATTTGAATGCAACATAAGACAGACAGAAAAGTTGTGTAGATGAGAACATACTACATAAAGAGTTCAACATTGAGCATCATGTCTTCCTAAGAGTGGAGTCAAGGAAGAGCTCTTTGAAGTTTAGAAGTTGTGTCAAACTAGCACCTAGATATTGTGAACCACTTGAAATCCTTAATAGTTACGGTCCAGCTGCATATAGACTTGCATACCCTACTAACATTAAATCTCACACTGCTTTCCATATTTCCTTGCTTTAGAAATATGTACATGATCCTAACCACATGATTGATTGGGCTATGATCCTGGTGGAACCACGAGGTGAGTTCCAAACAGAGCAACTACACATCCTCAACAAGAAAGTAATATTGCTCCAAAACCAAGCAATTAAGTGTAACACTAGTTTGTCGTATTTTAAGGGGAAGGGGAGTGTGATACCCTAGTTTTGACCCTCGAGATGTATAGGATCAAAATATGTATACGTTGTAATTGTGTGGTTAAAATGACTAGAGTCGAGCCATGTGAGCTTAAATATATGACCCTATGCATAAATTATATAAATATGCTTGTAAGGATTCCTAATGTGGATCTCAAGGGCAAAGCCCAACTACTGAGTGGTTAGGCATGTAGATGCGGTAAATATACTTTCTAAGGACCATGTGATAGACTTATCACAAGGCACTGAGAGTTATGTAAATATCGTTGTTGAAATACAATATGATGATCCAAGATTGTTTGTGGAAAGCACAAGGGTTGTGAATCCACAAGAGGGAAAGAGGAAAGGGAGCCCAAGGGAAACTCTCTATTTCCAAACACTAGCCTTGGAACTCGTACCTTTTCATCCACCACCTTTGACTCAGAAAGCTACTCATATAGATGCATGAAGTGGTTGGTCAAGAATGTGAACCTCACGTAGTTATGGAGGCATGGGACTAAGCACAATTAGTTTGGGAAAGTGCAAAAAGTTCCTCATTCTCCTATTAATGGGAAATCGTTTTATCACTCTCATATTCACTGTTTTCTTATATGAAAGCAATACCCAATTTCTACAAGTTGTTTTCTTCCTATTTGCACTAATATCCACAACCTTAAAATGACCAAATCAACCATTCATATATCTTTCTCTATTATGGCTGCTCATTCATTGTTTTAGAGCCAAGCTTGAGTCTTCCAGGGTATTCTCATAAGGCAATTTTGAATTCTTTTTGCCTTCACTACAGAGAATTGGAAGGAAAGAAGATTGTTGAGGCATTGTTGAACAAAGAAAGGAAAGATCTTACCTATGTTGTGTGGAGTAGTAGAAGAAAATGCCATGATTGATTGATGATTGAATGAACTGCCTAGAATGCTCTATAGCGAGCAAATTGGTTCAACCATGATAGCAGTTTTGTCAAGTTGTGTAAGTTGTATATCTATAGCTTGGTTCCTTCACCCCGATGGCCTCGCATGCATGCTTGGGGGTGGCATCCTCCCTTGATGCCTATGGTTTAAGTGGAAAATTGCTTATATGCAGCTAGTTTCTTGGACTATCTTTGTTTAAAATACAAGTGTTTCACCTCTGTTTATAATTTACAATTTAATTATACTTTTTGTCTTAAAGTTGAACTAAGCGTGTTATGTGTGTAAGCTTACTTATAACACGATTGGTTTATGCTTGATCATTCCACTAGATTGACATAGTTGCGCTCATGCATGCATTTGAATTATGTTGGGTTGTTAATAGCCTATAAATTAATATTGTGCATATGAAGTGGGTTCCCGTTCTATGTTGGAAATCCATGGAAACGACTATCACATAAAGCTTAAAAACCACCCTACAAGAATGATTTAAAACTAATTCTTTGTTAAGAGATGCCTGCAAGATAAGTTAATTATTTTAATGTTCAATTAAAGACAACAAAAGTAGGTCAATGGGACAAAAAGTACATCGAAAGTAAATACATAGTAGGAGCGCATAACCTACCAACAACAGAAAAAACTTTGAATACATAACCAAAAGAATTACAAAATGAGTGCAAAAGCAAAGCCATAGCAAGAACATGTCAAAGCATGCAGGAACTAGAAGAGAGGGCGAGGTGAGGGTGGGTGGGGTGAAGAACGCTCCTCAACTGAGTCCATCAATCACTTTGAAGCTATGTTGCATGGGAGCGCCCCCCACCCTCTCGCTCTCGCTCCTACTCCCGAAGCTTGCTTCCTTCGGAAGCTCACTCCCAAAACGCTCTCGGTTTTGGAAGCTCGCTCCCAAGGCGCTCCCTTCTTTCCTATGCTAAAAGCTCCTATACTAGGTCGATCATTTGATGACAATGTGATGGTACCTCCTTTCTTTGCCAAGCTCCTACAAAAGTTTTTATGGTTGATCATTTGATGATAATGTTATACGTTATAACTTATAACTACTAGATGATTGATGTTATATGGTTTAATCCATGTATTCTATAGCTAATTCAACATCCTACATGTTTTTTAAATATAAATCCATCAAAATAGATTAAAATATATACTATACAAAAAACGCTCCCAAAACGAGAGCTTCTGAAAATTTTGCTTTTCGCTCCGTTCCCCGCTCCCAACAGCATAGCTTTGAAGGCATCAATGCACTGTCTGATAATGTCATGTAGAGAGTACCCAAGGTTGAATGGGCCTCGCTGAGAATATATTTTCTGACACTTGCACACAACCTTTTAAGACAACATTTCAACATCCTTCGCATCAACTACATGAAAGAAGCAATTGCCTATCCATCACAAGTTACAACATTATTTGAAGATTAAAGGCTCCTCAACTAAGTCCATCAATCACTTCGAAGGCATCGATCCACACACTGATAATGTCATGTAGAGAGCACCCAAGGCTGAGAGGGCCTCGCTGAGAGTATATTTTCTGACACTAGCACACAACCTTTTAAGACAACGTTTCAACATCCTTCACATCAACTACATGAAAGCAAAGCAATTGCCTATCAATCACAACACTATTTAAAGAATAAAGTATCATATTAACATCGACTGAGACCAATTTAGCCTTTCAAACTTGTGTTAAGCCCCTTTGATGACAGAGAGAAACCAATTCCCTCATACACCAAAGCCAAAAAGGTGGGGGAGGGGGTGGAGAAGGCTCCTCAACTGAGTCCATCAATCACTTTGATGGGATCAATGCACTATCTGATAATGTCATGTAGAGAGTACCCAAAGCTAAGAGGGCCTCATTAAGAGTATATTTTCTGACACTAGCACACAACCTTTTAAGATAACATTTCAACATCCTTCACATCAGCTACATAAAAGAAATTGCCCATCAATCACATCACTATTTAAAGAATAAAGTATCATATTAACATCAACTGAGGCCAATTTGGCAGTTTAAACTCGTGTTAAGCCCCTTTGATGACAGAGAGAAATCAATTCTGCAAGATCTCACACCTTCCCTCTCTCTACACAAGGACTCTAAACCCACCCTTGAGTAAGCATCACTACTTACATTTGTTATGCAAGTTCACTGACACTGGATGACACTGGATGCTCTTCTGACTTTTGCACAGACCAAACTCGGAATTTTAAACACTACATATTTCTTTTTATGTGCCATACATAATTGTTTTAAATAGCCAATATTCAGGCTTAGAAGATATTGATTTCATGTATACACCATAAGAGCCAAGGAAGAGATAAAAATGCACCGTGGAAACATCAGCATTACTTATGTTTTGGCTGGGGAGACCAAAAGATATTGGATCGTAGTGCTTCAAAACCAATCTCCATTCAGAAAGTCCTCATTTTAAATTCATGCTTTAAGACATGCAAGCAAGTGAAAGGAATCCAGAATATTTTCCCAACCTGAATAAATGAAATGATGAGTACAATATCAAAAGGTATTCCGAAAGACTTGCTAGGATGAATACCATTACCTGGCAAAACAACAGGTTCCCAGAGAAGTCCAACCACAAGAAAACCTTTTGAGTATAACAGAGTAGCATCATCCGGAATTCTTGTAAAATAAGGCTGGTTCATCCAGGTCCCTAGCACCAAAGACAACCCTAATCTACCAAGAATATAGAACATCATAGTCCCCTCAATAAATTTTCAAATTATCTGTCCAGCGGCAAAGCCAAATTCCTTAGCAATTAATTCTCTCATTCCATCACTGCAGTAGCTCCTAACTCCTTCAACTTTTCGATCATCTTTACAGCCTCCTCTTTCGTCAGTCCTTTCTTCAAAATAGCAGGAGCCTTTTCTACCAAATCTTTGGCCTCTTTGAGCCCTAGATCTGTGAAACTCCTCACCTCTTTTATAATTTTAATCTTTGCAGTGGCATCGTATTTCTCCAGCTTGACGTCAAATGAAGTCTTCTCAGCAGCTTTCTTCTCTGCCGCAGTGGCACCAGCGGCACCAGCTCCGGCAGGAGCTCCGGGCATGACCATGCCTGCCACCGGAGAAGCATATCTATTCATCCCTAATTTCAGTTTAAACAAAATGGAAAAATCGTGTTTCTCCAGTTTAGTTAAACTGAGAAGCTCATCTGCTATTCTTTCCAGCTTTGGTTTACTGCCACTCTCCGGTTGCTTCTGTAAATTTCCTTTCGCGGGCGTCGACGAAAATCCACGAGAAAAGCCTTCATGAAGCGCCACGGGCAAAAGACCTAATGCCCTGAAATTCAACCGACTTTCAAAGTTCTTTAACAGTGCGTTGCTGTACATTTTTGCCTGTATTCTTCCGATTTCTTCGCCGTTTCTCCACAATTTTGTGACTTAATCCTTCAGGCAGCTTGGGAAAAATGGAATTTATTTTGCCGTTGCATCAATGATCATCGCTTAATACGAGATTCCAACAGTTTTTTCTATTTGGATTAAAAATTATCTCTGTAACGGACTGCACTTGGAAAAAGACATCTAATTACCTGATCAAATCCGACTCGGAAAACCTCGGACTTGTAACTCTGGAGACGAGGGATACACAATGCAGATTGGACGGCCTTTTGGATGCTGATGGGCTGATATTTTCTCTAAGTGTTCTACCCTGCAGAAACGAGCTGCCTGTAAATAAGGACATCCGAACCCTAGAAAAACCGTGCAAAAAAGCCAGAACAACATCACAACATTAACATAACATAAAATGCTATGCTAACGTTAAGATGTCACATAAAACGCTATTTAGATGTCTCTTTTGTAAAATGGTTTTTTTCAGACGAAAAAATACGAGTCTTTGTTATTCAATTGAATCAAAAGACATCATTTACATACCAATATGATGACTGATAAACAGTTTCGTCTTATGCAAGACATATAATAACAAATCAAAACAACAATACAAAAAAAGTCTGATCGTAGCAGACTTTTCTCATCATCCCCGAATAATCAGGTCAGAAATGTTAATAAATATCTGAAGTGAACTTTAAACAAGACAATTCCGAGCAAAAACAAGCTGGCAGAGTGGACTCTAACTGAACAAAAAAGAGATACATAATCAACTGCTAAAATCAAACGCTGAATAATATAAGAATCAGCTTCTCTTAAAAAAGATCAAGACTGTCTTGGTTAATAACCAAACCATCCAAAGTTTCTGAAAAAGAGACACATCCCATATCCAGATGCAAAGCTTTTTTTGAGAGATCATCTGCCAGCGTATTATGCTCACGAAATGTGTGTTTAAAGATCACTGGAGGGGCCAAATGAATCATATATCTTATGTCGGAACACCAATGCATCAGAGATGGAATATCAAGTGCTGAAATTCTGTTAAGCCAAGAAATAACAACCAAGGAATCACCATAAATCAACTTCAAAGGAATTCCCATCAATATACCAACTCTTAAAATTGCCCAAAGAGCCAATAATTCTGCTCTGGTATTCGTGCTTCTTCCACATCCCATAGAAAAACTGAAGAAGTGGGAGTCATTGATGAAAATCACAAACCCTGAACCTCCTAGATTATCCGCAGCAGCTCCATCAAAAAATCCACAAGGAAAGCTTTTTAGAGGAACGGGACCAGGATCATGGGATTTATGAATAATTATCGGCACAGGGTAAGAATTTACCAATCCTTCAATCCTGGAAATCAAAGCTGAGAATGACGAATTCTTGTTTTCAAATAAACAATGGTTCTGAAGAAGCCATATGCCCCAGAGAATAAACAAAGGAAGGAATTTGAAGGGAGCAGATCGCGCAGTAGAGCAGAACCATTGTTCCAGATAAGAATGGACAGAGCTATAAACTGGGAAAGAGCATTTGGATTTAATCGCAAAATGGTTGAAAATACTAACAGAGAAAGGGCAGCCAAAAAATAAGTGATGGATGTCTTCCAAATTACCTTCACAAAGAACACAACGGCTGGGACCCATGAAACCTCTGCATTGCAATTGATCCCAGGTTAATATCTTTCCTCTGAGCATCAACCAAATGAAGCACTTTAATTTCAGAGGAATGTTCAAAGTCCATAAAAATTTTAAAACTGGATCATTATCCTCTAAACAAACATCAGAAATTATGCATTTATATCCTTCAGCGGCGCTTAATGGACCTGAATAGTTGTTATGAGACCAAGAAATAGAATCAATTTGATCATTAAGACGAATGCGGCCATATTCCAATCCTCTAATAAAATTGTCCCAGGCTGTTTTCCATTCACCAATGAGATCCAGATCTTCAGACGAGAACCAATAGCCATTGGCAAAGGGAGTTTGGTTACGGGCTTGAGCAAGGGTGCTAATGCCGTAGTCTTCGAAGTAATCCATTAATTCTCTTGGCAATACAAAAGGAGATCCCATACCAATAAATGGATCTGCACCCAAACTGATGGACTCGCCATTCCCTACTTTCCAGATGATGCCTTTGCCAATCCAGGAAATGGTTGAGATGAAGCCCCTCCAGACAATTGAGGCGTTCCTAAAAATGAAGTTCTTTTCCTTGAACCATAAATGCAAAGGTTTATTTCTCAGATATTTAACAGCAATAAGGAGATTCCAGATTCCCTTGCTATTTAAAGCTAGCCAAAAGCTTTTCATCCTCAAGGAAAGACTGAAGCTGGGAAGATGTTTAATTCCCCATCCACCATGAGAGGTAGGGCGAGCCAAAAGATGTCAATCCACAAGATGGAATTTTTTAGTCTTTGATGAAGAGCCCCACAAAAACGAAAAAATCATCTTTCTGAGCTTGTCTAAAATAGAGGATGGAATCGGAACCAAAGCCATCCAATAAACTGGCATGCTAGATAAAACAGAACGAATGAGGACAAGTCGACCTCCCATGGAAAGGAATCTATTTGTCCAATGAGAAATTTTCCTTTCAAATTTTGATACCAGCCAGAGCCAATCCTTTACCAAATAACCAGATGGCTGAAGAAAGTAGCCAAGATAGCCAAACCCTTTTCGAATATCATCCACTCTGAAAGGGAGAATATCTGTAATTCTTTGGAGAATGTCCACACACAGATCATTGTGGAGAAAACTTGATTTATTCACATTAATACGCATACCTGAAGCCTCACAGAAAATATCAAGTATGGCTTTGAAGGCTAACCATTCCTCAAATGTACCCAGGCCGAATAAGATCACGTCATCTACAAAAAGTAAATGAGTGAGAGAAAGCTGATAAGAAATTGTAATGCCTTTAATCTTACCATTCCGCTTTACGTCCTCTATTAACAGACTAAGCCCTTCTATAACCAGAATGAACAAGAGGGGGGATAGAGGGCACCCCTGCCTGATTCCCCGAGAGGCAGAAAAGAAAGGAGAAGGAGAACCATTAACAAGGACAGCAAAGTTGGCTGAAGAAATGCATCCAATAATCCAGTTAACCCCAACAAGGGGAATCCCTATTTGAATAAGAAGGAGACGGATGAAAGTCCAATTTACTCTGTCAAAAGCTTTAGATAAGTCCAATTTAAGGAATAAGAGCACACCTTTTTCTGGTATTGACAGTATGCAGAACCTCTTGAGAAATGGCTATGGGTTCAAGAATTTGGCGATTTTTTAAAAAACCAAATTGTTGAGGAGAAATAGAATCATCAAGGAAGGGTTTAAGTCTCAAAGCAGCAACTTTAGAAATGAGCTTATAACATAGGTTGCAGAGAGAAATGGGACGAAAGTCTACATAAGAAACAGGCATATCAACCTTTGGGATGAGAGCAAGGAAAGTAGAGTTTATAGCATGAGACACTCTGCCTGAAATTCTGGAAGTTTCCACCACATTAACAAGAAGTGGGCCCATAAGGTCGAAGAAAGTCAAATAGAATTCAACCGGCCAACCATGCGGGCCAGGTGCCTTATCTTTTTTAAAGAGTTTTAAAGCCTTTTCAACTTCCAAGATAGAGACAGGTCTAGTAAAGGCTTGAATCTTCTCTAGACTGATAAATGAAGGAAAGAGACGGATAACCTTGAGCTGAGCTTCCAGATTAGTCAAATGATCATCTTCAAACAAGGTCTTAAAATGACGAGTTCCAAGATCTTTAAGACTTTTATCATCTGATACCCAATTGCCCAACTCATCTTGAAGACTCCAAATCGCATTATGGTTTTTGCGGGCTGAAGCCACAGCATGAAAAAACTTAGTATTAGCATCCCCTTTTTGAGCCCAGGTAATTCTGCTTTGAAGTCTGGTAGAATTAATCTCATGATCAATCAGCTTTTGAAGATCATTTTTAAGAGAATTCAATTTTAGTTGCTGATCTTGGTTTAAAATTGTTGAATGAGAGGAAAGGAGAATAGAGCTTATTTCCTTTTCCAGAGCAGCAGACTTGTCTTTCATTTTTAAAGCTTCAACTTTAGTCCAAGACTTAACCTTCTCCTTTAAGATTCTAAGTCTATCATGAAAATACTGCATTGCATCCAAGGAAGGGTTTGATAGAATACGAGGCCATTCAGAACGAACCATATGAATAAAATCATTATTATCTAACCAAGATTGGTTAAACTTAAAAGGATAGGCGCAATAACTTTGATGATCAGTCCATTCCAGAACCACAGGGAAATTATCAGAAATCCCACATCTGTGAATCCAAACTCGATACCTTTGTAGCGAGTTGACAAGCTGGTCTGATAGTAAAAATCGATCCAGTCTTTTTGAAATACCATCTTCCCCTATCCTTCCATTCCTCCAGGTAGGACCAGCACAAGGAGAAGCCACATCCACTAAATGATGGTCAGAGAACAGTTGAGAGAAAAAAGGACCCAAAGGATCAGGATGTGCTTTGGATCCCCAGATCTCGAATGCATTCAAAGTCAGATTTAGATCTCCGGCTAAAATAAGATTAGGGAGTGAGAGAAGACCACCCGAAGCCACAGCATTCCAGAAGGAGTCCCGGTTGAGGTAAGGACCATAGCAGTTTAAAATTGAGAGATTGAGGGAAGAACCCCGGATCGAAGCTTTTAGCAGAATACCAGCAACAGTATGAAAGGCTTTACATTTAATGAATTTCGGATTCCAGCGAGAAAGAATGCCTCTAGAAAGGCCATTAGAGCTAAGGGCACAAAACTCCCAGCCCGGGCAAAGTTTAGAAAAGGCAAATAAAGCAGGATAAGGACTAGTCATGGTTTCCTGAAAAAGGACAACATCAGGAGATAGAGCAAACAACAAATGTCAGAGGCTTTTTTGCTTGGCCAGACCCCACAGGCCACGAACATTCAAAGATAAAATGCGCATTAAGAATCCGAAAAATCAGGGGTCGAAGCTCTAAGGACCCGTTGGGAAGGGGAAGTGTGAGAACACTCTGCTGCTTTTAATCTCTCAGAAAGAGGAGTATAAGGAGCCTGGACTAAATCAGAAGAATCAATAGGGAGCTTGGTGGACTTTTTCTTCCGCCTAATAGTAACATTCTCAAACCGAATTGAGTCTAGAGGGAGAACCGATGGGGAAAGAGGCATCATATCCGAGAAAATACTCAAGGATTTTTACAGAGAGGGATCGGCAAAGGAAGGGGAAACTGCGGGGCTATGTGGAGGTGAACCTAAAAACTGGGCCCCTGTCTGACCAGAAGAGGTGAGAGGAGGGAAGTCGGCATCAAAGAACAGAGGAATGGGGGAATTAACAATCGAAGGGTTCGAAGAATGGACAGCTTTTAACGGAGCAGAATCAGAAACTCCAGAGAGAATTGGAGCTGAGAGAGGGCAAAGAGCAAGGGATGAAGAGGTAGGCTCTTGAACCAAAGAAACAGTCTTAGGAGGGACCAACAGGTCGGGCTCCCTTGGAGGCATACCGGAAATTGGAGAGGAGATACCCAGGGAAGGATCAATGCCCGAATGCAAAGAAGCTTTTCTGCTGCTAATTACTGAGTCAATCAAGGCCAAATCAAGGTCTGACACTTCCCTAAATAAAGAAACAACAGTATTCATCTGACCAAAAGATGAGACCTTATGAACCAGAGTTGTATAAACCTGTGAGGGCGAGTTTAAAGGGGAATTTACAAAGGAATCAGACAAAGAGCGCTTAACAGGCCCACGACGAAAAGACGGATAGGCTCGGTGCAAATGTCCTGTCTCCCGGCACACACTGCATCTAAATGGGATGCCTTGAAAATCCAAACGTTGAATAAACAATCGCTCATGACAGAGAATCTCAACTTCAGCTGGCAAACCTTTGTTGATATCCAGTTCAACAAGAATTTTCGCCTTCCTTTTATCAAAGGAATTCATGAAATCATCCTCTGAAGCCACAAAACGACCTATAGTATTACCAACTCCTTCCAATAGGGATCGATTCCAGAGGGGGAACGGAAGCCCTGGGAGAATTGCCCACAGATGGCGTTTTTTCACTCGCTCTCGCGTAGGATCAAAGTTAACATGCCAACGATCTAGCACTAACGAGCCATTACCCACTCTCCACAAACGGCTAAGAACCTTTGAGGCATGTGAGTCTTCTAAGAAGACAAAAACTATCCAGCCCCGAACCAGCAAGCTAATAGCTGGGACATAGGACAGAAACGGTTTCCAATGCTCAAAAGCCCACTGAAACCAATCTTTTTTTTCCAAGGAAACATATTCCAGCCTACCAATTAATGCACGACGACTCAACGCTTCCACCCTGTCCATATAAATATCCCTTCCAACCACATAGTGAAGCTTTCCTTCCAAAGTTTTGTAAGCCTTTGCCTTTCGACGTCTCTGGAATCGAATGGAATCATGGTCCACTCGTGGGTCGGGAGACCCATCATGGGTCTCCACCATCGGAACCAAGGATAAAGCTTCCCAATAATCGGTCAATAAAAACAGAACAATACCTCAATCAAAGCAGATATCCCAAGATCAATCCCCGGCCGAAAGAAGCAGCAGAAGAATAAGGGCTATACTATCTAATAACCTTTATGTAAACCGCATAAATCAAAACAAGCCCAGTAACGATCATAACATTAAATAATAGAGAGACAGTCAAAAACCCCAAATAAACTGCATGCTATTCCGAGCATACCGAGTCATGGTATTGAAAGAGCAAACTACCAAGGACTCAAACCTCATAAAAAATCAATAGAGACAGACGCCGATATGGAAGCAAAGAACGGGCAGAACCCTATTCGAAACCCTCAATCCTTCGACAATTCAAATACCAACCCTCAACCACAGCCAGGACAATAAAAAACACAAACATCCGAAGGACAGACCCCAATTAAAGAGACCGAGTCGAAGAAAGAGGGGATATACCCTCATAAAAAAACCTTGGCTTTCGGACAGGGAGACGACAAATCGAAGAAATCATCGCTGAACGCAAGAGTCAATCTCTAACAGCCATTAATCATAGCAGTCAATCCCTACTAATGCCAAGACCTGACGGTGAGGGCGAAACCATACTCCACAAATCAAAAACCAACCCACAAATAACGCCAGGACAAACAGTAAAAAACACAATCAGCCGAAGGACAAACCCCAGTTAAAGAGACCGAATCGAAGAAGCAGGGTTAAAACGCAGGGTTAAACCCTCATCATTAACCCTTGGGCTTTCGAACAGGGAGATGACAAGGTGAAGAAATCATCACTGTTAGCAAAAGTCAATCTCTAACATCCATAAACTTAGCAGTCAATCCCAATAAGCCAAAACCTGACGGTCTCTTACAAGAAGGACAGTTTCAACTGTGTAAGGACAGCCATCTCCTCCAAATTCGGAAAATGCGATTCCCAACCCAAACGACGTTCAAAAAGGTGACAGAAAACCAAAATCAGAAGCAATCAAGCATGGGGGGCAAGATCGAGCCTATACCGACTAAAAAGAAAACTTTCCACTTCTTTTAAACTGGTTGGTACTAGTCCTCGATTACGAGGAGGGACTCCAGTCGTCGGTAGCGACTAAAGCAAAAGGTCTAGCAATCCAACAATATCCAAGACAAACCCCAAAGGTAGGGTGATGAAAATAGAAGCCCCGCCAAACAAAAACGAACCACAGAACGCAAATAACCCAACAATCAATTTGGAGTCTAGTTAGTTGTGACCTTTACATTAGACATTGTAAAGACATTATACAATGAGAGAGTTCATCAAGTTGTAATCTAGTGGTGGTTGAGGTAGCTCTAACAATCTTATTGAATTGTATTTGCTAAATGTTGCTTTCCTCGCAAGGAAATCCAAAGGTGTTTAAGGGTACCCTTCATCTTTCTTTCTTTTTTCCAAGGAAAATATTCGTAAATATTTTATTTACATTCAGCAGATGGTACAAATGTCCATTTAACCAAAAGACCCAACCTTAAAGCTGGAATTACAGTCAAGGTATTGCTCCATAAAGGGCACAATAAAACCAAAAAACAATATCCAAAGGCTTACAGCCATCAAAATTTAATAAACAGTTTCAAAAACTGCTCTTATACATATCTCAAAGTAAATATAACTCCATCACATAACACTGTTCAAACAGTGATAAACTTTTATGCATCCAAAACTGATTTGTATCCTATAGTATCATAACATTTGTTCCACACCAGCCTTTTGAAAAGGAAGCACGGCATCAAGATTATCCACAGACATAAACCAAAGGCAAAAAACCTTATCAAACAGTTATACAAACTATTCATCTGAGTGTCCCAAAACCATAATCACCGTCACCAAAACAGCTCAAGTATTTTCAAAATTAAAAAAGAAGTTGTTCAGTCTCATGTCCCAAAGCTTCATAAATTAGAAAACCAGAAAGGTTTCCACAAAACCATCTCCTCGCTGTTCCTTAATAACCCAGGATCCTTCCACCCGCTTTAGCCATAGCATCTGCAGAAGAATTTATTTCCCGATAGATGTGTTTGAATGACACATAATCAAAACAATCAGTAAACCTGTTAACATCTTGACGAATCATGGCTAATTCAATATTCAGTAATCGATACTTACCAGATGCCCAGTTAATAACTAACTGAGAATCCCCAAAAATTTGAATTTTATGCACAGTGTTCCTTCGAGCCAACAAAAGAAGAAGCTTGAGGGCACATAATTCTGCAAAATTATTAGTACCCATACCTAATCCAGCTTTGAAAGAAAAAAAGTGTCCATATGATAAAAACAACATACCTCCAGCCCCACAAATTTTTGGGTCCCCAGCTGCAGATCCATCAAAAAAACCCCAAGCAAAGGTTTTATCAATAACTTCCACAAAGATTGTTCTAATCAAAACCACAGAATTAAACTACAGAATATTCTTCATCATACCCAAACTGTAATTGGATACATGTGCAGGAATTAAGGAAAGATCCTCAAAACAAGACATATTTCTGGCCTTCCAGATGAACCATAAGACTATGATAGGTAATGGTTTGATGGATACCACTTCCAAATTTAAACACCAATTTTTGAAACATGCTGTCACAGTTTCTCCATTCCAAAGATTATTGAGTTTCAAATTGTCCTCAATAATTAACCAAATAGTCTAAGTGAAAGGGCATTTCACTCCAATATGAAAATTGGATTCACATTCCATTTTCCACAAATAACACCTATCGGGTCCTTCTCGTCCTTTCATACAAAGAACATCCCAGGTCAAGGCTTTACCAGAAAGGAAAAACCAACAAAATATTTTTGTTTTAAGAGGACATTTCAGCTTCCATATTACTTTCCACCACCAGATATGATCCAGTTCTCTGTTCATAAGCTCAACATAACCTTCTTTTGGTGTATACTTCCCTGTTTTAGATAAATTCCAAACTAGAGCATCATCATCAAATGAAATCCTCACATGGCTGGATTTAAGAATGGCTACATAACCATTCCACACATCAATCTCTTGAGGATCTGAAAAACCAATGGTTTCTGCATTTAACCATTGTTGAGACATCAAAGCAGACAGACTAAGAAGTCCAATATCATAAATAAAATAAAAACCAGCCAAATGTAATTTTTCTAGCATGGGAGGAGGTAAGACATGTCTCCATTTACATCCAATCCACGGGTCTAAACCAATACGAACAACATTACCATTTCCAACCTTCCATGCCAAAAAATTCCCAATAATGTCAAAATCCCATAGAACAGCTTTCCAACAAATTGAAATATTCTTTTTCTTTTCATCAGGAGATCTGATCCATTCCAGAATATTTAGTGCGTGAATATATTTATGAACAACAATCTTTACCCATAACCCCGAACCATGAATAATATTCCAAACATTTTTTGCTGCAAGGGCCTTGGCAAAAACCACAGGAACTTTAAGTCCCCATCCACCCAAAGATTTTGGATTAGCCAAGATCTTCCAGGATATCCAAGGTAAACCATAAGAATTATGTTTACCAAACCAAAGAAATTTGAAACAGAGCTTTCTAATTTTATCAATAATCCCCATCGCTATCCAAAAGTGCATCCAATAGACCGCAATGGCCTCTAATGCTACTTTAATCAGTATCAGCTTGCCCCCCTTGGACAACCAACGGAAGCTCCAATTGTTAATCCTTTTTTCAACTTTAATAATCAGCCAATCCCAGTCCTTAATTAGATATATGCAAGGTTTGAGATGAAACACAAGGTACTTCATACCATTTTCAATTCTGTCAACAGGAAATGTGAAAATATTTTGTAAAGTAATAACCTCAGTTTCTTCCAGGAAAGAAAAATATAAAGAAGATTTATCATCATTTATTTTCATCCCAGATGCCTTACAGAAAATCATTAAAATCTCATATAAAGTAGAGAGAGATTGTTCAAAACCATCGTTGACCATGACAATATCATCCACAAAAAGAACATGAGTTAAGACAATAGCATTACCAAAAGATAAACCATGATATGTCTCACATGCTTTGGCAAAAAGAATAGCCCTTCCTGGACCTTCAACCACAATAAGAAACAACAAAGGTGCCAAGGGGCATCCTTGTCTAAGACCCCTGCCAAATTTAAGAAAGTTGTAGCAACTCCATTAATAAGCAGAGAGAAGGATACAGATGAGAGGCTATTCATTACCCAAGTAATGAAATTTCCAGCAAAACCTAATTTGGCAAGTATGACCCGGAGATAGGTCCAGCTTACACGGTCATAAGCTTTAGATAGATCAATCTTTATCATGACATCCTTTTATGGATTTAACATGCATAGTATGCATACCTTCCTGTATGACCCCAATTGCATCATGAATCTGCCTACCCGGCAAAAACCCAAACTGTTCACCTGAAATACACCTATCCAAAACCTTTCTGATCCAAATAGATATAATCTTACCAATAATTTTGTAAACAAAATTACACAAAGATATAGGCTGAAAATCCTCAAAAGATAAGGGATGGTCAATCTTAGGGATAAGAGCAAGAAAGGTTGAATTGAAAACAGCTGGGATTTTGCCACTTATCTGGGACAATTCAATAACTCTCAGGAGGTCCTCACCCAAGACATCAAAAAGGCATCTATAAACCTCAACAGGAATTCCATCAGGTCCTGGACTCTTGTCATTTTTGCTAATGGATAGGATATGCTTGATATCATGCAGAGTAACAGCCTGCTTAAGCTCACAATTATCTTCCTCAAAAACAGATGAGGGAAAAAAACCAGCACTTTGCACAATCTCAGGAAGATGAAGATCAGCTTCTTCCTTAAACAGACTCTCAAAATGATGAATCCCAGCCTCAACACCTTCAACAAGATTGCCAGAATCATCATGAATTTTCCAAATAGTATTAAGATTCTTCCTATGAGCAGCAAATTTATGAAAAAAAGGGGTATTGTCATCGTCACAGATCATCCATAAAGCCCTACTCTTTTGTCGAGCCTCCTTTTCTCGATAACATAATATAGTTCTCTTGCGAGATTCAATCTCAATCAAGAACAATTTATCCTCCTCCAAAATAAAACCAATAATATCCCTATCATAATACCTCTTCAAATCACTTTCAATATCAACTAAATCCTTTATATCCTGAGCATTTTTCTTTAGAGACCACTTAATGGATATTTCTTTAATTCTTTTAAGGTTCTCAACAAACTGAGATGCAGGGGATAACTCGGACTGGGCATCAAAAAGCACCCAGGAGACTTTTAATGACTCAACCAACTCATTGTTTTCCAACCAACAAGCGTTAAATTTAAAAGGACAATGAGCCTTAGGAGACCTAGAAGAAATTTGTACATAAGCAGGTTGATGATCAGAAACTCCACCACACCCAATCCATTGTTTGAGAAGGAAGTCACAATCCAGGAAATCGGCTGATAAAAGTAGATGATCCAACCTTTAACATATACTCTAAGGACGAACTTTGCGATTAGTCCAGGTTGGAATGGACACCATGGGATTGATATCGACAAGCCCCAAACTTTCCAAGAGATTAGTAAAAAAGTTGGTTAAAACATCCACACGAGCTTTAACCCCTCAGATTTCAGAAAGTCCCAAGGAGAAATTTAGGTCTCCCCCGAAAACCAAATAAGGATACAAGAAACAATCCATCTTCGCCAGATTATTCCAGAAAACTTCCCTATCCAAGTAAGGCCCATAAAGGTTTATAAAGGATAGCTCCTTCTGTAATACAAAAGAATGCAAAACAGCACAAAGACCAGAGGTCATAGCCCAGGCATTCCGAAAAAGAAATTTACGAGACCTCCATCCCAGAAGAAGCCCCCCAGATCTGCCCTTAGCATCCACAGAAATAAACTGCCAACCTTTTATCAATAATTCCATTTCCTTCACCAACACACACCCATCATACATAGTTTCTTGCAAAAAAACTACATCTAAAGACTGTTCATCAATCAGTCTTTTTACCGCTAGTTTTTTAGGATGACTAGCCAAACCCCTACAGTTTAAAGTCATAAGGATCATAAGGGAAACTTGAGAGGGGCAATAGCTCTAAGCGCCCCAGCTCCATTCATCACAAGATGATAATCATTTAACACAACTCCAATCCGTCCCTTAACAAGGAGATGTTTCCCAAAAGTATCCTTATCAGGTCCAAACCCTCCATTAAGGGTACCCTTCATCTATAGAGTAAGGGAACTTTGAATTACATACCTTTGGTGTTTTATTAAACAAATGTGTTCCCTCAAAGAAAGAATTCATGAGTGGGCAAAAATTGAGCTTTAGAAGTGGCTAATCATAACTAAAATGTCCTAATTTTTTTTCTCATCTTTTCCCAAAAAAATTACATGCTTTTCATTGGGTTTCAAAAGTTGCAATCTCACCATCACAACAATGACATAATTTAAGGGTTTTGGAGGGATTCTATGTTACTAAAAACATACCAAAATCACATATTTGTGGTTTGTGGAAATCAAATAAGGTGTGGCTAAAAATGGGGTGTATTAATTAACAGTGATACAATGTTGATTTAAAGTCGTGAAACTATTTGAAGACATTGGCCATAGGGTGTGGTCTAGCAACAAGGTAATTAAGCTTGTATTAACCAAAGTTAAGCTCAAAACCCTCGAATGGGTGTGAATGAGGCCAAGGGCAAACCTTTAGTGATTTATGAGCATAGATACTCCTC
The DNA here is from genome assembly GCA_001517045.1 of Pseudotsuga menziesii. Taxonomy (NCBI): domain Eukaryota; kingdom Viridiplantae; phylum Streptophyta; class Pinopsida; order Pinales; family Pinaceae; genus Pseudotsuga; species Pseudotsuga menziesii. The sequence goes on along the minus strand of LPNX010710196.1, from coordinate 17,225 downwards.
TCACAGTGTGGCATCATAGCCAAAAAGACCAATATGAGTAAGTGTAAACAATGTTTCCTTGAAACGCTATACGCTATCCAAAAAAATCAAACATAAGATATATAAAATATTTATAAAAAATAATCTAATGTAAGAAAAAGAAGAGTTCAACTACCACCACATAAAAATTTAAAGACTAAAATAAATTTAATTTAATTTTAATCTCTCCCAATTCTAGTGCACGTGGGAAAGATGGCACATCAACAGGGTTCATGTGTTAGTTTTTCTAAGTTATTTTACTTACGATCTTTATCTAAAAGAAAAACAACCACAACAATACATCAAAGATACACAAGACATGGAGATTTTCATCGGGGAAACCATAAAGTAGAAAACCTCGCAAACTTCCTCAGAATAGTGATGTCACAAAGATAAGATGACAAGATAGAATAACCCAAGAACAATATGTCTACAGCAACTCTTTGTCCCTCCTCTTCCTTTCTCTCCTAAAGCGCACATGAGAGAGCAAGTGAAGTGTGTGACAAATGAGGAGGGTGCCTCCCTATTTATATTCTTCTGTTGAGTTGTTAACTCAACCACTAGGTTGACCAAGTTACCTTTGGGGTTGACCTACTTAACAATACTCATAAATACATTTTACTTTATTTAAGATGGGGACTATTGCCCCAACTTACAATGGAGAGTTTACCTCAATGACCATACACAATGATGACATCCCCAAAGGAGTAACACACATCCTCGATGGGGGTACAACAATATACAATAGTAATATACATCATAATATCTTCTGAAGTTACAATTACAACAACACTCCCTCTTAACTAGGAAGGTATTCTCTCGCCACAATCATCAACACATCTGGTCATTGTCACTTAGTCATCATCGTCGTTGTTGTCATTGTCCTCACCTTGTCTAATATGTCGCATCTGTCCATCATAGGAATTTTCTACAGAGCCAGCCCTTTTTCATTATGGGTGTAGTCCTAGATCTCATCCAAGTCTGCATCATATCCATGAGCAATCCATCATGTAGGTATAGACCCGGACCATTCTTTACATTGCCACTGCAATAACGTGTGTCTCCTACTGTCTTCTCGTCATATCATATCAGCATGCAGGTACAGCCCATGGCCTTCTTTACATTGCCACTGCAATAACCTGTGTTTCCTACCATCATCTCGTCATCATCGCGTAGGTACAGTCCAAGACCTTCTTTACATTTCCACGGCAATAACCTGTGTTTCCTACCTTTATCTTTTCATATCCATATCATCTCTTTTGTCCTACACAAAACAAAAGTAAACACATAGAGCACACAGAGCACATCTCATATGCAGGCCACCTCTGTTCTATCACCATAGGAGTAAGCCAGGATCTTTTCATGTCATTAAGACAAGCTACAACTTCTATTATGCGAGAATCGCCTAGGAGCACACTCAGTCCATTATGTGTCTACACGGTCAACTTGCGTTCTACCAGAAAAGGAGAACGGCCTAGGTGCACCTCCCATGCTTCATGACCTTATCATCTCAACATGGGAACACACACATATATAGATATATATGTAAGGACTGATTACGACCGAACAACCTGCTACACTAGGGATTTTACGTTCCAGGTCAACCTCAAGGACTTATTACATCTGAACAACCTGCATCCAAGATCTTTTCCGTTCAGACAACCTTCAGGGCGTATTACATCCGAGTAACCTGCATACCATGCCAGGGCTCTTTTTACACTCGGACAACCCACAAGACTTATTACATCTAAATAATTTGTGTACCACGCCAGGACTCATATTTACATTCGGATAACCTGTCTCAGGACTTATTATGTCCGAGTAACTGTCGTATCACGCCATGACTCATATTTACACTCAAATAAACTACAGGACTGATTACGTCTGAGCATCCTGCTACACTAGCATCATTTCCGCTCGGACAACATGTCTCATTTCCTATGTGAGATATCATGCATATGTGTCTTCTGGTATCTCATTATTTCTAGCATAGAAACATACCATTATTGATTAGGTCCAAGGATAACTTGCGAGCTTCGTTAGGATTGATTACATCTTAGGACAACCTATAGGACTGCTTACGTCTGAGAAACCTACGATCTTCGCTTGGATTTTACGCTCAGACAACCTGTCTCTTCGTCTATGATAGAACTCATCACTCCCTCTTTCGAGAGGTCTCGTTCTGGATCTCATTGAGTCTTTCTCTAAAGTACTCGAATGTCACTCTCGCTATTTCTAGCATAGAATCACATCATGACTGATTATGTCCAAGGATAACCTGCGAGATCCTCCAGAACTGATTACATCCGAGGACAACCTACAAGACTTATTACATCTGAGTAACCTACGAACTTCGCCAAGAATTTTACTCTCAGATAACCTGTATCTCCAGCTATGCTAGAATTCATCACTCCCTCTTGCAAGGGGCCTTGATTTGGATCACATACTAGAGCTTCATTACTCCTCTCTGCATCATACAAAAATGCAAGTCAGATCGATCAAATCAGATAGTAGCTTTTAAAAACATACTACCTCACAACTAGTCAAGCAAGTGGAAACATATTCTGCCTCGGTTGTACTTAGCACCATGCAGGACTTCATCCTTCCAAACCAGTAGATCATACCGGATCTCAAACTGAAGAAGAAACCCAAGGTGTTCTTCCTCTCAGTGGCAATGCCTGCCCAATCTGAATCAACAAAACTATGCAGGTTACTCTTCTGATTTGTATCATACTTGAGCCCATACTCAATTGTACCCTTCAAGTACCTCACTACATGCTTTGCTGCAACCAGGTGAACATGTCTCGGATCTGTTAGGAACTAGCTCAGGGTGTTCACAACAAAGCATATGTTTGGTCTTGTATTCGTCAGGCACATCAATGAGCCAATCATCTGATGATACATCGTGGCATCAACCGAATCAGATGAAGTGTCACACAGTACCTTCAAGTTTGATGCCACAGGTGTTGCTATTGCCTTGCGGTCCAACATTCTGAATTTCTTCAGAATCTTCACTGCATACTTTCCTTAACCAAGGAAAATACCATCCACATTCTACCACACCTTCATGCCTAAGACGTAGTGTATCATCCCTAGGTCTTTCATCTCAAACTCAGTGGCAAGTCTCCTCCTTGCATATTCAATGAGTTCATCATTTCCTGTTAGGAATAGGTCATCAACATATAGTAGTAGCATCACTGGTCTTCTGCCTTCAACCTTGAAGTAAATGTTGGAATCCACGTTACTCTCAATAAATCCTAGGCCCATCAAGAAGCTATCCATCCAGTTGTACCATGTCGAACTTGAGGATCTTCTGTAGTCACTCCCTCTGAAGCAGAGCATCATTCTCCCTCTACCTTTTGTACTCTATGTATTGAAACATTATGTACTGGAGTGACAAGTAGATTCCTCTGCTATTGATATTCTATGTATCCACCTGAGGTCACTGGATACCAAGATCTTCCATCTTGAACTTTGTTGAAAAGTTCCTCGTGCACCCATCCGTGAGTTGTCGTCCTCTATTGGATTTCATCTTCAACCTTGTAGAAAAAGGTTAAGATCTTCATCACTCTTAGGTGATCTTCAATCTCTTTGTGTTATCCCATGGGTGCCTTATGAGCTTGTACAAGGCCTTCTTTAATTTTCACACATGAGTCTTCCTGTCATGTGTCTCAACTCCTAGTGCTTGTTCTACGTACACTTCCTCCTTGACTATGCCATTCAATAATGATGTATTGATATCCAACTGGTGTATCTCCCATCTCATACCTGCGCATATGGATCTAATGGAAGTGTACCTCGCAACTAGTGCAAATGTCTCCTCGTAGTTTATGCATTCTTTCTATGAACAACCTCGTGCTACAAATCTTGCCTTGTATCCCATGATGTTTCCATCTGTTTCATGCTAAATCTTGTAGATCCATATGGAAGACACTACAGACTTCCCTTCAGGTTTTGGAACCTCATCCTAGACATCATTCCCAATGATCAACTGGTACTCTTTTGATCATGGTCTTCTTTCATTTCTCCTTGGCTACATCTTCATAGCTAGAAGGATCTGCATCAATGATGTCACTCAACTGTGTCACATAATTGGAGTGTGTATGAGGCCTCTTACTTTATTTGGAAGTATCATCATACTATTCTCTTGTGCCCAATATGGTCTTCATTTCTCGACGTGGATATACCTTTCTCTTTATCTTCTTCTGAAGCTCTTTCTTTCGCCACGATGTCTCTGACCCGAGGAGCTTCATGTTCTTCTTCTGAACTATTGTTACTTGCTATTCAGAATGATCTACAAGTCAAGTTTAGTTGCATGATTAGAAACATCTCATAATTTCCAAAACATATCAATAGTGACAAATATATGTCACAGAGTCATGCAACTATCTTAGCCAATGCTACAACATTCATCCATAACCCGTACACATACAGTAACTTATAGATGCCTTCTAACCCAATGTTATTAAGAGCGTGTACTACTCCTAATATGTCAGCAAAGAGGTTTCAATCTAGATAAGTAGCAATGGAATGTTGTACGACATCATTGACTTCTTACCAATCATGTGCAATTCAGTAGTATAAATGAAAACACTCAAACATGCATAATACATCAACCGATCATAAACAAGTGCACAACCAAACAATATCATGAAATGACAATTGAACACTTATCTTTGTTTCTTTGGTGGGTAGACTCCTTCTTGATTAAAGTACATATTCCTCATCGCTTGAGGAATCTTCTCTTTCTTCTTTGAATCATGAGAGTTTGATCTTCAGTTGCTCCCAACTTGTCTTTTCTTGTTATGAGTCGAGCTTCTTCTTGTGTGCACTCTTCCCAGAGTGTACTAAAGGTAATCAACTTCCTTCTAGCACATATTCAAGATGGTCATAACAATCTCTTTTTCTTCTTCAACTGATTCAAGTTGTTCCTTGAATTAAGCAACCTTTGTGAAGTACGATTGCATGGTCTCTCAGTTATGTATCTTCACATTCTTCAACTAGTTCCTCATTGTCATTTTATGAGTGATGTTCTTTCCTTCGAACAACTTTGTCAAAGCATCGAACACTTCCTTTCGTGTCTTCAAGGATGACACATGAGGGATGAGATGATCCTTAATGGAATTTGCAATGGTTCTCTTAGCTCTAGCCTTAGCCTCATCTCCCTCAAGCTCTAGAACTTCCTTACTGATATACTGATCCAAGTCATTTTCTTCAAGAATCAGGGAGGTCCTATACTTCTATGCTTGGAAGTTGTCAGCTTCACCAATATTATCATCAAGTTGGATGTGATGAGTCATTTTGAAATCAGAACCTCAAATGGAAATAACAAAGATTTAAATCTTGTCGATTTAAGGTGTCTAACTTAGTTCTGGAGCTGGCTGATCTAGGGTTTGTCAGATAAACCCTAATTTTCCAAACTTGGAATTTCAAACTTTTGATTAGACAAAAAGATGCACCTCTTCAAGGAGAGTTGTCCAATGTACTCCTTTTCTAAAAACAGTAGTGGGAAGCTCCCGAAACAGGAAGCCCTAATTTCTCCAATTTCTTCTGCATAAATGTATGATATTGACTCTACTTTATCTCAAAAGTTTCTGCTCCTTACAGTCTAAAAATTTGCACTCAAATAGTCTGATATGTCTTCTTTCCAACCCCATAAGTTAGTGTAGAATTGGATTCTCCACATGGGACTTATGTTGAGTTTCCCAAGGTGAATGTTTTAAGGATTATTCAGCATAACAAACTTGTATGGACTACCACGTGTCATTGTTTCACATTCTGGGTCTGAAAAGTGGACCACATAAACTACAGTCCGTTCCCTACCTAGAACATCTTGTGAAATTTTGTTTGGACCTTCCTAGCCCGAGATGTAGCAATTCTCCCTAGGTCACTTGTTTATGACTATATTCTCGAGGAGGCTGGAACCCTTATTTGGAGGAATCATATCTCTTGAAATATAGTGAATCTGAGGCTGAAACTTTTACACAAGGTACAACATGATTTCATATTTGTCTTGTAAAAGTTTAGGCTCCCGAGGCTTCTCTAATATTTATTTATAGCAAAAGTTCCAAGATGACTAGATTTAGTCTTCTAGGGTTTTCAAGCATGAAAACCTAATTTCCAATAGCTACCATTGTAATTGTATTTCGGCTGCACAGTGCCTTCTTTCAGAGTGGCTCTGATACCATGTTAGTTTTTCTAAGTTTTTTTAGGTAGGATCTTTATCTGAAATAATAACAAGCACATAAATGCATCAAAGATACACATGACACAGAGATTTTCATCGAGGAAACCATAAAGGAGAAAACCCCACAAACTTCCTCATAATAGTTTTATCACAAAGTGTTGCAACTACAACTATTTTGGACCCTCCTTTTAATTTTATCTTGCCTGGGATTGTTTGGATTCCTAAACTTTGTCTTTACTCTGCTACAAATTTGGATTTTCTTGAGTTTGAATTGAGGTCAATTGTTTACCACTATCGGAAGTCGGATGATTCAGTAACTATTTTCTTTCCGCTGTTTCAGAGTTTAAACAAGCTAGTCTAACCGTCACCCAGCCGAACGTCTTTAGTTTTATTCGAACACTTAACTTTTCTTTGATTTTTCGATGGTTTGGTTTTATTGCTATCGGAGGGCAGTCGAAGTTTGAATCGAGGCATTAGTTCTCTATGCCGCCGATGGACAGTCCTGTTTTTGCGATGCACTTTACGTGGTCTTTTTGGTTTTATTGTTTAAATCCTTTTTGACTTTATCACTATCGAAACGATGTTTGACTTTGATCGGAGGGCTAGTCCTTTGTGTTGCCGACATAGTGGCAGCATTAAGCTTTAACTCGCCAATCCATAGTCCTTAGTTCTTTCGATCGCCGATGATTTTCTATTGTCGCAGAAGCCGTAGTCAGTCTGTCTCCCGCCATTGCGGCTGCGTAGTGAACTATCTCGTCGATGTTTAGTGTTTTCAAGTTCCGACGCTTTATTGAATAGTGTTCCATTTTCCGATAGATGACTTCGACGACATTTAGTGCTTTATACCACCGACATTGCGGAAACCTTCAGCTTTGTCTCGCCGATATTGCGGATTATATTGTGTCTTGAGCCGCCGATACATAGCCCTTAGAACCTCCAATCGCCGAAGTTTTCAATTGATCGCGAAAGCTGTAGTCCGTATGTTTTCCACCGTTTTGGCTGCATAGTGAACTATCTTGCCGATGTTTAGTTGTTTCGTTCGTTGATGAGGAGTTTGTCAGCCCGATGCTTTGTATTTTCCCACTGGTGAGGGTTTTTCCTGCCGTTTTTTGTGAGCTTTTACCCTATTTTATGGGTGAAGGAGATTTTTGTTTTTGATCAAGTTAGGGTTTTCGCGATGAGAACACAGTACAGGGCCTCACATTCAATGATTAGTTTTATTGATAGTGTGGTTTATGTTTTATTGATAAGTTAGATGATCTCGAATGTAGTCTGGGTTAATGATGAGTTTTTCATTTTAACTGTAGACGGACTTAGAGGATTTTTCAGACCCAGCTTGGGGATTGCTGCTGCAAAGAAGATATGTCTAGAAGACAAAGCAGAAGAAAGGAGGCAACATTGAAGAAGCAGGGATGAAGAAAGTGAAGAAGAAAGTGAGGGTCTAAGATCTCAACAGATCAATAGCAACAGAGGCCCAAGCTTGGGAAAAGTTCATCAACGACCAAATTGGTCTCGCTTTATAAAAAGTGCTATTAAATTTTAATTTAATGTAACGTATTGTACAACACTCACTAAAAGACAAAATTGTGAGAATGAACGGTTGGGGGGGAGCCTAAAGGTCACAGGGGGCAGCCCAAAGGTTTTGCTATTTTGTATAAATATAGGAGAGTTTGATGTAAGAAGGGACATTTTCCTAGATAGATTTGTGAGAGTATGTTGTAAGAAGAGCTATTTCCTTTTGCAATAAAGAATTACAAGTTTCTTGTTGGAGAAAGCTTAGTCGAATGTTTCAAATGTTGTGCTATGGATCTGTTGAATGTGAACTATTTCATTTTCAGCTTGTGTCCATTAACGGTGAGATCGTTCTAACTCTTTGAACCTATGTTCTTGTTATGAATGCGCTCTAGTTTATTCTATGAAATTTCCACTATGAGTAATGAAGGATTTTCATAAACAATAAGCTATCTTGTTGTTTATATATCTATTAATGTTCATGTGTTTTGAAATAAGTAACAACTATCTGTGATTTTTCTTAATGCATGCACATAAATACATTACTCATTAATAAATGATAATCTTGCTCTCTAGGGATAGGTTAGATAGTTAGTTTTAGTTTCTTGCTATGTGTGATTTAGATGCGAGAGAGTTAAGATGAGAGGTAAGAACATGTGCATCACATTGTGACCGCTCCTCGTATTCTCTATCAATCTGCATTTTTATATAGGCACTTGCATATCATACTTAAATTCAAAAAACTAAAAATATACACAGTGGACCGGGTCGTAACCGGTAAAACCTTTTATTTTGTTACTTGACGTACGGTAGCCGGACCGTAAACCGAACGGATTCCCCATACCAAATAGTAACGGGCTAGTTGGGAAAGTTTACTGGGGAGAATCCCTAACTGTTGTTACCTGTGATTTTCCAGGCCTCAACATAAAGATAAGATGAGAATATAGAATAACCTAAGAACAATATGTCTGCAACATCTCTTTGCCCCTCATATTCCTCTCTCTCCTAAATTGCGCATGAGAGAACAAGTGAAGTGTGTGACAAATGAGGAGGGAACCTCCCTATTTATATTATTTCCTTGAGTTGTTAACTCAACCGCTAGGTCGACTAGGTTACCTTTGGGGCCAACCTACCTAAGAATACTCATAAATACATTTTACTTTATTTAACCTTGAGAATATTGCCTTGACTTACAATGGAGGGTTTACCTCAATGACCATACACAATGATGACATCCCCAAAGGAGGGACACGCATCCCCGATGGGGGTACAACAACATACAATAGTAATATACATCAGAATATCTTCCGAAGTTACAACTACAACAACATTGTGGAGGGATATGTGGTCAGCCCTATGGAAATTACCACCTATAAAAATGTTACCACCTATAATAATGAAGAGAGGGTCATATAAGGTTGTGACATACACATGATGTCCCCTCCTCATAATATGTGATGACCGAGTTGTTTGTTCAGCTCCTTAGGGACATGCACATTACAACCCTTCACTGTGATATGATGGAATCTTTTTGTGAGCATTGATGAAGGATATCCAAGGACTCATGGCGAGTTAAGGAGTTGTGGATTATGAAGGCAAGATTAAATGTAGAGGGTCGCACTCTAGCCGACATCCTTCCTAAGTTATTTTTCGGTGGTCGATACAAGGGGAGTAATACAGTGGTTTACAAATCAAATTGGCAACTTGCTCTAATCAATGTTGGGGTTGGTTAAACCATTGGCTAGGAAACTTACCTTTCCTTGGGAATAAGAACTATACAATCTCTACCAAAGGACTGCTTACTCACCCTTGGTTCATTAACCGCAGTGTCCAACGGAAGGGAATCCTAATATTCTATCCCATTTGTGCTCTTTGTAAACAGGTTTCAACAACCACCATGGTGGGGAAGGCGTGAAGCTCCAGAGATTGAAGTCATAGGCATGAACATGAGTTCAGTCGCTACCCTAGACTAATGCAGAAAGTGTAAACTTTTGCATCATGATACAAGAGGCATGCTTTCATGGATATTTAAAAGGAAATCGCATAAGCATAAAGTTGAGTCAAGAGTGAACAAGAGGTGCAAAACAAGGAAGGCATCAAGCAAGAGATGCAAGCCTGGTTACTAGATGTAGGCACTTCTAGGACGAGGGAAACTAAATACTTTCAACTAGTTTGGCTTTACTAGCAATTAAAATCCCTGCTTGGGAAAGTGTTGCTAGACCACAGGGAGGAATGAAGGAAGTATTTCTCCAAATGGAAGAACTCCAAGACCAAATGTAGAAAATGAATACCATAATCAATATAATCGGTAAATATATTGCATGGCTTGAGTTCCCTGAGAATGTCATCGATGTTGAAGATAACACTCCTACCTCTTGCAGAAGGCTCCCCTCATCTCTATCTTTGAGGATGAACATCATTATTGATCTAAAATGGATCAGTATATAATTTTTCATTTATTCAGGTGCTTTTTAGGTGGAAAGATTGGATTAATTGGCTTGTAGGGCCCATTTTAGGGGTAGGTCTTACATTTTAGATTTGGGATCAAAAACCATTTGAAACCTTCTAGATCCATTTTGAGGTATTAAATGATATTTTTTTAATCCAAACCATAGTTTGGGTCAAGATTCTATATTCTACACAATAATACACTTCCAATGGTACAAAAATCGCCTCAATCAGAATATGTATGAAGAAGTGATGCCCTCAAGTTGACCAATCCAGTTGACTACCATAGTTCCGAGTGGATTCCATGTTAAATCTCATTTCTTACACATGTGGAGCTAGTCAGGTGTGGAATTTCAAGAACATTCTAGAAGCTCCAAAAGCCTAACTCTAGACGAGAATTAACACATGTACAAACACTAAAATTAACCCTAAATGGCTATTAGGTTATGGTAAATACTAGGTTGTCAGGAAAAGAAGGGGTGCCATTTTCTATTGTATTGTTCCATAGTTGAGCAACAGTAAGGGGGTGGATGTGAAGCATAACAAAGGGAGAAATATATTTTGTAGCAATCATTTGGGCCACAGTGTCCATGGTAACCCCATAGCGAGTACCAATTTTGCTTTTGTATTTGCATTCTACATAAAAGAGCAAGGCTTAGTCCTCATTCCAATTGGGTTTTCCCAAGATAAATTTTGTGTTGAATGTGTGTGGATTGCGTATTTATTGTTCTATCATTTCTCTTATAGTTCTAAAAATAAACCAATTAAAATAACTAGTGGTAAGGTCCGTTGTGACAAAATGTTCCAATGGAATATACACCACAATCTACGGATCATATTGGTATCATAATGAGGTTTCATTAGGGTTTTGCAAGTAATCATAGGATCCAATAGTTGGTGACTTCAACCCCTAGTCATGGCAGATGAGCCTGTTCAAGGAGCAGTGAATGATTATGAGCAATGATTTACAAAATTGGAAATACAAGTCCCATATATCTCACGTAACATGTCAATCCTCATGGTAGCTTTGGAGAGAAAGTTTGGTCCTTTTAAGGGTTTTGGATGCTCTAACTCAGAGTTTGGATTAGAGGGGAAAATGGAAGATAAAAGCAGCCAAGAAAAGGAGTTGACGCAAGATACTGGGAAAGAGCAGTCGAGTTCCAATACAAATACTCCTTCCCATTCTCTCTTCAAGATGGAAGTAAAGGTCGATATCAAGTCATACCAAGGTGAGATCGATGCTTTAAAGTTGAATAATTGGTTGCATTAGTTAGAGGTTTATTTTAGTATCCATTAAATAATAGAGGAACACAAAATCTCATTTGTCTAACTAAAGTTAGAGGGGCATGCATCAACCTAGTGGTAAAGTTACACAAAAGCACTTAAACTGGAGTGATCGACCAATAACAAAGTGGGAGGACTTAAAACCCTCATCAAGTACCAGTTCTACTGTAACAGGTATGTAGAGGAACAGTGGATCCATTGGCATTACTTTAGGCAAAGGAAGGGGCTGAGTGTGGAAGAATACACCACCGAGTTCAAGAATATGGTTATCTTGTTGGGTATCTCACACAAGAACCGAGATGTACTCCTCAAGTATATGGGTAGTTTACACAGTCATATACAGATGTAGGTGACGCTCTTCAAGCCCAAGTCAATTGATGAATCCTATGTGCAAGCACAGTGCCTGGAAAACATAATCTAGAAGGAAGGATAGGCAAGTGGTTCAAAATAAAAAAAGATCCAAGATGCTACCAAGGAGGGGAAGAAGAAGTGGAAGGGAAGAGAAGAAGGCTACAACCATTATAACTCAATGTAAGGATCCAAAAAACCATTGTAATTATTGTAACATTGATGGCCACGTGGAATATAAGTGTTGGAAGTTACATCCCAAGCTAAACCCCATAACCACAAGAAGGATGCTAAGAAGAATAACCTTCTAGCCACATAGTTAAGTAAGGAGTAAGAATACAACTTTGATGGGGATGGGAATATTATTGGTACCATAGTGCAAAAGGAGGTGAATCTGAGTAACTTTCAGCCTTAGGAAG
>LPNX010710152.1:0-13915 GCA_001517045.1 Pseudotsuga menziesii | reverse complement strand
ATCCAACTTAGCTTACGGTCTTTGTTCCATGGAAAGCCTTGACAATTCTAAGAAAGAATCTAGAGCATGTTGAATTGCTATTTATTACTATATTTTTTGTTTCTATCTCAAATAATGGCTTTTCTATTTCTCATTATTGCCCATTTTCCTTCCTTCCTAACTTATTTTACCTTTTGAACCTCTTTTCTTAATTATGCTTGATCTTCTAGAATGATATATTCATTTATAAATATTTTCATTCCTTTTAGACTTGAGGTTTTACTAAGTATGTCATACTTATGGTCAGCGGAGCTCACCTTTATCTGGATCAGCCTTCCTTTATTCCTAGTTAATTTACCCAACCTTGTTGCTATTGTGAGACGTGTTGTTTCAATTTGTAATATATTATGTAATTTTTTCTGGACTATGCCTAATGTATCCTCGTCTACCTCCTCTTTAAAACCAAATATTGTAAGGTTCAAGGCCCTTTTATTACGCTCATGGTCTAATTCTATCACTTTTTTTTATTTCCTCTTTATTGGGTTTGATATCTAATTTACGTGCCACACTATTTAGGGTGACAATGTTATTAACATTTTCTTCTAGTTCTTTAAGCATGTCCTTCATTTTAATACTTTATAAAGTATCAGAATCTCCTTGTTGAGATGTTTGGTTGGTATCTTGGTTTTATTTTTCTATTACCTGTAATCCGATCTCCATTGTCTCCCCTTTATTCTACAATAGTTTTATTTTATTTTCTATTTGTTTTCTTATCTTGTCTTGAAGAGATATCAATTTATTTTCCAGTATGGATTCTAACTATGATTGTAGCTTAACTTCTATTTCTTCCCTACATTTCTCTAATGATTCTATATACTCATATAGGCTCTGTAGAGTAACTGTGCTAGGTCTACCTTTGACAATCTTTGGTAGATGCGGTGAATTATTTATACTTGTGAACAAAAATAAATATATAAGCATTAGAAAAAAGATAAAGAATGTGTGTACCTGGTATAACTGTTCTAAATCGCCTTCCAACCGTGGTTCAGATTGAAAAAACCACAAAAGACAAATCACAGATATCAGTGTGAAGCAAAAAAGATAAAGAATGTGTGTACCTGGTATAACTGTTCTAAATCGCCTTCCAACCGTGGTTCAGATTGAAAAAACCACAAAAGACAAATCACACATATCAGTGTGAAGCAAAATCCCAAATGCTTTGCAAAGATAAAATCGTTGAAATCGCAAAAGCTTCACAGAGATATCTACGAAGCTCTCATGAATATGCCTTACACATAAACAAAATATATTTATACTAATTGATAAAAAGTTTTCTTTATATTAAATACCGTATTAAAAAGAATATTACAACTCTATGAAATCTTTAAAATTTAATTTCAAATACATTTCTTTAAAAAAAAAATCCAATTATAAAAAGTTATTGATATTTACCTTAAATTACATATATTAAAAAAACATACAACTTAAAATCTATTTATGGAGAGTGCTTGATATTTACCTCGTAGGCATAGAAAGAAAACAAAATACAACTTTACTTTGTTGCATGCTTAAAGTTAATAAACAATGCAACTTTGTGTTGTTGCATACTTAAATTTTATAAACATATCAAACACTTTAAAACATTTAATATAAACAATGCAACTTTACTTTGTTGTATACTTAAAGTTATTAAACATAACAAACACATTAGACACATTTAATACAGGTATAGTTGTTTGCAAATTAATAAAATCAAGCAATTATGGGAGTTATCTTTGACAAGTGGTATAAGATCCTCGCCATAAATCCTACGTTTAGTATTCCTTCTTCTATCCAAGTCTCCTTGCTCAGTCCTAGCATATTCATCTTTTCTGTATGCATCAATTCTTCCATATTCTCTAGTTCTACCAGATCTCTGCTTGTCAGTCCTTCGGTAATGTTTCCTTGTCCAAGAAAACCTATGATCGTCAATATTTAGATGTGCTTCCTTGCATGTGAATGATCTCTCTTGGTGATTATTGTACCCTAACCCTAATCCTCTATACAAATTTTCCTTTCACTCAAATTGTTGAGGATCGTGAATATTAAATGCAGCATGAAGACTCTCCATTGTGGAGTGGTTTGTTAGTAATAGAGATATTGAATGTGGAGTGGTTTGTTAGTAATAGTAGTGAACCTGTACATCGAATAATAGAGATATCGAATGTGAGATGAAAGGATTTGATGGTGATTTTGGATATTCTATTAATTTCCATGAAAATGATTACAAAAAGAGTATGACATATTTCTCTAAGTCACAGAAACTAAATGTGTTGAAGTATTGATGGACTATATACTATTTCTTTCTTCTAGGAATATGAGGCTTGGGTTCCCATCATTTTTTTGTAATCTTAGATTGTCACAAAGATTCTATTGTATTATAAAGATTGTTCTCATTATTAGTGAAATATATATTGTAAAAGGTAGTAGAGACATAGACCTACACCTTCTTTATGTCTTCCGAAACACTGTTAATTTGCAGACTAAATTACATTACCAATTTTAGAAGATGCATTCGTTGGCATCGTTCTCACTGGAAAAGACACCTATTGAGAGTGGTTAAGGAAGGTTAAGTCCACATTCATCTATAATTACTTGTGGGATGGAATATTTTAAGGAGAAACCAATGAAACAAAAAATTGTATCTTAAAATATGACCCAAAAACCCAGACACAGAACGAGTTATGTGTCATACCAAAAACAAAATTCTATTAGCATTGATTATTACAATAGTAAGAGAAGAGGTGATTCCACACATATTACATGTGGCTGCAACATCCTATTTTGATTCATTAAAAGGATTCAATGACTTATTTGAATCACATTTTGAGTTGTAGCTAATTCAGATGACATTAAAGTTGTTCAATTTAGAAGTGAAAGGCAATGATATCGTGATTGTTTCATTATGTTAACACTCTGTTAAAATTTGGGAATAAGTGATACTCGTGTCCTTCAGCGCTGTCGAGAAGTGTTGAGAAGGTAGCATAGTATTCGTAGAAGGAGCTAAGGGCACACACAAGATAGCACCTAGCCTTCGAAATCAACTTCGGCGATGAATGTTGAAAGCAGCGAAACGGTCTGTGGATCGGAGAAATGGGGCTAACAAGAAAACATGGGGCACATTGGAGGCGTTAAAAGGGAGTCATGATCGAAGGCCGAGGCTGATCAAAGAGCAGATCAATGGCGTCAAACCATTTCACACGGCGAACATGCTCGACCAAAGCCACTTTTTCATATTTGCGAAATAGTTTAAAGAACAGATGCATCCAACGGTTGAGATTGGAACCCAAGAAGATCTGCAGCTGAGAACGATTTCACATCTTGAACTAGCAAGGATGAAGCAGCAATTCTGGATTGCGAAAAGGGGTACAAGCTGTTTTATATTTGCGAAATAGTTTAAAGAACAGATGCATCCAACGGTTGAGATTGGAACCCAAGAAGATCTGCAGCTGAGAACGATTTCGCATCTTGAACTAGCAAGGATGAAGCAGCAATTTTGGATTGCGAAAAGGGGTACAAGCTGTTTTGATCAACGATGCTTGTGAGAATGGAAGGAGATCAGCGGTTATAGTTCATTTCATAATATGGAGTAGCATGGAGGGAAACAGAACCTCGCTTCGTGAAGAATGGTGGGGTCCGCTCAGATCGACGGTTTTGAAGGAAGTCGGTCTCGATCAAAGGTTGAGCTGCACACACACGAGGTAAGAAAAGACGTGACATAAAGAACCCCACATATCTACAGTTCAGGCTGCGAAGAGTAAAATCTACAGTACAAACCGTTTGGGAAATGTGCAGAGGTTATGTTGTGTGAAAAGCTATAAAGAGGCCCACACGAAGTCACAAAGATTTGTCTGTTCTAAAACCTCGAAGCCATCAAATATCCAACTACATCCAAAGCGCCAGCCCAGACTAGCCAGGAGACTGTGATACAGAACAAGGTAAGCCATTGATACCCCCTCAGTGTTATTTGAAAATGGACGTAATAGAAGTAGTAGGGGTGAGAGATGATGTAGATCCTGAGGCCGTGNAGAAGTAGTAGGGGTGAGAGATGATGTAGATCCTGAGGCTGCGGGTCGGAGGATAGAAGAGAACCTATTAGATGAAAATGTTGAGATTTTTGATACCATCTTGGTGGGAGAAGCTATTGAAACCGCCAGAGGCAAATTGGAAACTATTAAGAACCAAGGTAGGGATACCTATGGTGTTTTTAAATCTTTCTTCCACTTCTTCTCTGTCAACCAAACCCCCCATTGCCCTGAATTTGTCGAATGGTGTGTAGAAAATTTCTCTTTNAATTTCTCTGTCACCGAAGGCGTTATTATAAATAAGTCTAAACCTAAAATCCTTTTCTGATTCAAGATTCTATCATCTGTAAAACCTTGGATATCCCAGATGAGTTTTCCCATATATCCCAAGACTACCGAGAAGAATACATTATACATTATTTTAGAGAGTCCACTAACGAAAGTAAAGAAAACTTCCTGAAGACCTGTTCTAAACCTGATGGTGAACCCATTGACCTATCTTACCCTATTGAACTCAGCACAGGGGCTTCACTTGTTGACCAATATCCTATCACGTTAGTTCATATTGTGGGTTTTAAAATTATTAAAACTTGAATCAATATATTGCAGGTATTGGGGGGGATGAGGGATTTAAGGTGGGGGTGGGTAGGGTGGTTTATAAGGATTGAGGTATAAAAAGGGGAAGGGAGGAGGTTTTAAGTATTGGGAGGGGGTTTCAACAAAAAGTGTTTGGGTCAATATCTCTGGAAATTAAGGGTATTCTTTAATATCCCACGATCGCACGTGCTATGTCAGATGTTCACTAAGTGAAGTCCCCGTGGAACTCAGCCAATTCAATGAAGAAATGCAGTGGTGTATATCCCTGGCCAGTCAGTTCCTAGGTATAGATACCGATGCATACATCCCATAGTCATTATTGAGTCTTTTGTTCATCTTAAGTACTTATCCGACTGAACCTGAATTGCCTAGGCAATCTAGTTAGTCTTGTTGCCTCAAATTTGATGAGTTCCTGGCTGAGAACATCCATTCTCAGTTAGCGAAATTCCACAACACTAGAATGTTCAAATTCCAGTCCCTTTTACTGAGGATGTTCATATCCTATAATGAGGAGGACCCACAGGTACCAGAATTGGTGATCACTGCTGATATGGCCATGGATTACTGTAAATTCATGAACCAGTTGATGGCCGAAATATATGAACTCTTCTTTCAGGAAATGTTACCTAGGGTGTTGCCTGAGATAAGGCAACTGTTGCAACTATTAAATATCAAGAAGATAGGGGACTGGTTCCTCATAGAATTTGGAACGACCATAAGGTTGTATGGCTTCGTACATCCACCCTCCATCCTGCCAGATTTTCTAACCCCTAGGGTTTTCTCCCTGGAATTAATCTAGAAAAATATCATTATCAAAGAAGAACACTTCTTGAACTTTAAGAAAAGTTCAAGTTTGATATCTCCATGGGAATTAAGACCATACACAGTTAGAAGCAGGGTTGCTTTGCCCCTGGTAGCCAACTTGCTTAGAGGCATGGAGTTTTCCCTAGGATAAGCAATAAATTATGACCCTCACCAGGTGATTTCCAAAAGAAGGAAAGCTCACAAATGCAGGCCTTTTGAGCACACCGAGATACTTGGACTTAGAGAAGTGGTGAATTGGGATGATTTCCCTAATCCTGCCTCAATGGATACCAGCGCATAGCAGGACACTAGCTCACAGCTACCAGGGGTAGTATCTCGCAAAAGAGAGTTGGCTACAATAGTTGCGATAGAAGGGGGATTCTCATCACTGGTCAGCTATTCGAAAATTTCAATGAAAGGAGGGGATCCAGATCCCATGGACACTGAAGAAATGGATACTACCAGCATGCCCAAGAAATAGAAAGTGGAACTGGGACAGCAATTGGTGCAGGTCAAAAGGGGCTAGGCAAAGGGACAAGCAAAGAAGAAGAATTCAATAAAAGAATAGCAACAGGAAGAGCCCAAGCTAGCTGAATTGTCGAATACCAGAGTACTTATTTGACGGACAGACTCCGAGCAAGCATGCGTCCAAAGAAGAATGGCTGAGATCTTACCAAAAGAGGGATGATAAAAAATTCGAGGAGATAGCAAAACTATACAGCGAAGCCTCTTGGTTGCCTCACCCGAATATAGCATTGAAAACTGTAAGGGATCATGCCACTGATACCCTTAGCTTAGCCTTGGCAATGGGGGAAAAGGTGTTCGAGGTTAGTGTGAACATCTCAAAGGTTCCCACTACTGACAACATACTCCTGAACAAAGAGACTAGAGATATATTGAACACTAGACTGCTTAAGGCTACCATACAGATGTCCAAGCTGGAGGAGAGTAAGGAGAAAACTTCAAATCTTTTAAGAAAGGCTAGAGTGGAGAATAAAGCACTCAAAGCCCAAATCAACAACTTACAAAAGGAAGCTATGCAAATAGAAGGATCTACACAGAAAGGGAGTTTGGCTTAGAAATTGCTCGATGACAAAGAGAAGGAGATCCAGACCTTGAAAAAGAAGTTAAAAATCCTTGGCACCCAGCTTGCTCAAACAAAAGAATTGGCTGACTTTGAAAGGGAAAAAGAGGTATTGAACTTCGAGCTTACTGATTGCAAGGATAAGCTACTGAAGCTCGAAGAAAAGGGGAGATAGTGGGAAGTAGGTATCCATCTTTTGAAGGATAGCGAGGCAGAATTGAAAACCAGATTAGCAATGAAGGAAAATGAGCTTGAAGGCACAAGTACAGAGACTACAGTTCAGTCCATAGGTATGGCTAGAGAAATAAATACCAGCTCCCTCTCCAAAGCAATGTCCCAGATATGCCTAAATGATGCAGAGCTCATTAAACTGAAGCAATAGATCGAGGAACTGGAAAAGGAAAGAGTCAAAGAGAAACAAGGAAGAGAAAAGGTAGAGGAGAAATGCCAAGAATTGACTCAAAAAAATGCTAAATTGAGCCAACAGGTGGTCGGCAAACTTGCCTTGCAAGGAGCTAGGAATTTGATCTGGGATCAAGTCATCATGGAAGCTGACAAGTTTCAGCCCCACCTAGATATTATTGAAGATCAGGAAATTGCTATGGGAGAAGCCAAGAAACAAGCCCATATAGTATCGGCAGAAGCGAACAAAAGGCCCTTGGTGACCATGGAGAATGCCATAACCTTCCTGAGATCTTTGTCAAACGGGTCTGCTAGCAAATACCGTATTCAAAATAGGGTCGCTATTGTCTCTGGAGCCAGAAAGGTAGTGGCCAAGCACAGGATGATGGAGACGGTACGGGCTGAAATAGAAGTTACTGAGCGCAAATTTCGAGAGGTCGTCAAGTTATTCAGACAAATGCTAAGCAGAGGGATCCTCTTTTTCTGGGAAGAAAAGGGTCCTTTAATGTCTCATAAGGAGTATCAAGAGTGCCTAGTGCATTGCCGATTGGACCACAAAAAATTTGGAGATATGCAACAAGCTTTGTCAGGGAAGGTTGTTTTTGACAAATTGGATAGTGATTTTGAGTTATTGTTTGATTTTAAATCCACATGCTCCAAAGTCCCCAAGACTTCATACTCGGAAATGATGGAGCTCAAAGTGAAAGCATACGACATGATAGCTGCAACCCTTCCTGGTCCCGATTTATGGAGAGTCATCCAACAATATGGGTCAACCAAACTCAGAACACACCTATAGAGGTGACAATGATGGTACACGGGAAATTTTCTCTGCGTTGCACGCCCGTCCCAATGGTTGCTTCTCTTAGAGCTTTGTATAGTCATCACCCACCAGACGGGAGTATGGGATGCCTTCGTGCCTATTTCCTCTTGTGTTTCACATTTCATTGTCTGGTCGTTTCGTGCAAGTCATAGAAAATGTGCCACCTAAGAGGCTGTTAGAGGATTTCCTTCTGATTGTAACAAATTTTGATTCTTGGATGTCGTTCTGGGAAATCCAAATACTATAAATATACCTCCTGAAGAAGGAGAAAGGGTTGAAACCATTGTAATATTGCTGTGTGTGTTTTTCAAGAGAATTTTAATATAATTACAGAGCCAAGGTCGGCACTTTCATACAGGGATTCATGTGTTGTTCGCACTTATAGTCTTTTATTTCCTTTCTTATGTGAATGCTTTTTCCAGTTTATCTCTCCCATTTTGTTTTCTTTCATATCTGAGACTTAGGGTATAACAGCTCAGAATTCATACTCGCTATGCTCCGTCTGTTGTTTCAGGTATTCACCAATGTTTTCTTCTAAAGTTGATACAGAATTCATTTTTTTACAATGCTCTGTGTTGATGGTCTGTTCATGTTCCTCCTTTCCACCAGACAATTATGAATCGACTATGATCGAGTGGCTACCTTGCCCCTGTGTTGAAATTGCTTGCATTTAGTTCTGATCATTCCTGTTGTATATATTGACTCTATCGCCTAATGGTGCCGTGTTTTTTTTTCAACCAAATTTACAAGCAATTTATAGTTTCATTTGTACTTATCTCTGGCACTATTAACATTTGGTGAGAGATCCCTCTCAAAAGAGCAGAAGGCTAGTTCTCTCTTTGAAAGTGGTTTTGCTGTTACCTGGGAGAAAACCTTCCGCAACCTTTGGTTCAATTCTAATGCTAAAAAACTCGCGCCTTTGTCGGGGACGAGATTGAAGATCATCCCTGGGAAGAATGACAAAGATTCAAAGGATAAAGAGTTTCTGCAGGAAAATAGAGACTCTTACATGTAAAGAAGGTTGTATCATTTGCCCTGGCCACTCCACTGAAATATTCTGGAAGGTGACTCCACTGAGGAGACCGGTGAGCAGGAAGAAAGGGATTTTTGTGGGAAAAAGAAAATTTCTGAGTCCATGAGAAAGTTTTATGTTTGTCCTAGCGACTCCACACCTGCTTCGACTAGCATCGCACTAGCTATCCTAGCTTCCAGAAGATCCACACAAGAGGTAACTCTGAGATTGAAACTTTACTCAGTGTGGATAATCCAGAAAGAATACTTAGGAATAGAAATAAAGAGAAATTGGATTCTCCATTGTTTGATACTTCATCATCTCAAGCTTTGTATGGATTAGATAAACCCAAGTGGGGGGTTAGGTCTAAAAGACTGCTAACCAAATCTAAATCTAAATCTGACCTGAGAAAAGCTGGGGTTGAACCTAATACGCTGCAATTCTATCTTCTTGATTCTTTGTGGCTAAACCTAGAAACCCCACCAAAAGCTGAAGAGATAGCCCCTATCTTTCAGAACAGCCAGTTTCCCAACCCCCTGTCTATTCCTAACCGATGTACCCCGATAGTTGCTACTAGATTTGCCCAATTAGGCCTACCTTTGGTTCTACATGACCTCCCTATGAATTATGCCCAAAGAATCACACTCTATGATGGGGAGGGGAATGTCTCAGCAAGCTACCATGTGGATAAGTTCGATGAATTCATGGGCCTAGAAGAAGTGGATGATGAAGATGTTAAAATGTGGTTGTTCGCTCAGAGTTTGTTTGGGGAAGGCAATAAATGGTACAAAGATTTTCCACCTAGGTCTATCCACAGCTTCGTTGGCTTTCAAACCATATATCTAGAAAGGTGGGATGATAAACAAATCCCCTTATAGGTCTTGTCTCAATACAACAATCTCAAGAAAAGAGGTTTTGAATCAGTCCATGAGTTTTCCAACAAATTCATGCGGGTCTACAACTTGATACCTGCTGATATCAAACCTTCGCCCTGGGTGGCTAAACTTCATTACGTTGATCCCTTTGATAATGAATTTGCTCTGTTATTGAGAGAAAGGAAGTCAAACACCCTCCCAGCCATGTGCATTGACACCCTAGAAGTAGAGGCCAATATGATGGCATCTGGGAAAATTAAACCAAGGGCAAAGATTGACAAAAGGAAAGGTAGAGAAGCACACCCCTCTACTTCTTCCTCTTCATATAGTGATACAAAATTTGAGATGATGCTCAAAACTATGGAAAAGTTGATGGATAGGCTAACTGTGGAGGCCAAGCTGATGAACTGGGAACAGAATGAACCTCAGATAAGGAATCCTAATTTCAGGAGGCAAGTCCCTCCCCTGCCCCAACCCAACAAACCAAGGGATGTGAGGAATCCATGAAACCAAGAAGAGTAGCCAACCAGGCCTCCTTTCCCTGAAAACTATGTGGCTACCGAAGATGAAGTTGAGTCCGTTGAATATCATATCCATCATTTCAAAAATTTGGACTCTGAAATCTACTTGACTGAAGAGGAACATGATATGTTCTCTCAAGTGGATGATAAGACCCTGACAGGGGAATTGGAGCAATACCATAAAGGGTATATGCATGCTATAAATGATGCCAGGAGGATCAAGTTAAGAAACAGAGACATTGTTGTACATAAGAAAGGGGGTGACTCTGTTGGTGAAGTTGCTGTACCTAAATGAATATTAAACCCATACCAACCTTCTAGTAGTCAAACCAGCCCGGGGAAAGGAGAGGAAAAACAAAAGAGGCCGATGACACCACCAGAAGTGGAAAAAGGGAACAATGATGTGAGAGTGTTTGATCCAGTGGCACCTATCGAACTAAGAAATAACCCTCCCATGTTTAATCTCCAAAACGAGCTAGCTAAACTAAAGGTCTTGATTCCTTTCAATGAATTATTGAGGAATCAGGAGTACAGAGATAATATAACTAAGATGATTGCAAATCAAGGAGAAGCTCATCTAGATATCTTAGAGTTGACTGAAGACAACCCTACTTTCATTCTGGGATCTAAGATTGACACCATGGACAACGATAACGAGGAGGTGCCCCCCTTTTACATGAGCTTGAATGTGCATGATATGGTGTTGTACAATGGTATGCTGGATTCAGGATCCTCACACAATATGATGCCAAAGGGAGTGGTGGAAAGCCCGGGTTTGGAGATTACAAGGCCTTATAAAGACTTATATTACTTTGATTCTAAAAGGGTGAAATGTCTGGGACTGATCAAATAAATGGTGGTATCTTTAAATAAGTTTCAATCTAAAATTGTGGTCATGGACGTCATCATGGCTGATATTCCTCCCAAGTTTGGTATTTTGATGTCAAGGTCTTGGACTTCGAAGCTGAAAGGAAGCCTGCAAATGGACATGAATTATGCAATAATTCCTATTTGGAATGAAAGCAAAAGGTTATATAGCGAGAAGAGGTTTCCTTACGCCATGAGCAGTCAGACTTATCCTGGCATCCATTATGTTTTCACCGTCGACACGGACTTGGGGTCCTCTATTTTCTTCAATGATAGATCTCCTTGCAACTTAGAAGTCGTTGTGCCACAAAAAGATAAA
This sequence comes from Pseudotsuga menziesii, assembly GCA_001517045.1. Classification (NCBI taxonomy): domain Eukaryota; kingdom Viridiplantae; phylum Streptophyta; class Pinopsida; order Pinales; family Pinaceae; genus Pseudotsuga; species Pseudotsuga menziesii. Next base: position 2,568 of record LPNX010710152.1, on the reverse strand, counting down.
AAAAGGCTAGCAGGATGGAAGCTGTGGGAAGGAACCAAACGAATGAAGAAATGTAGAAGATGTATTTTGATAGCTCGGTTTCTAAAGCGGGTGCTGGTGCATGTGTGTATATAATCTCCCCCACTAAAGATACCAAAACCTACTCTTATAAGTTGGTCTTTGAATGCTCTAACAATGTAGCAGAGTATGAAGCCTTGTTACTGGGCCTGAATGTACTAAAGGATTTAGGAGCGAAAGGGGTCCAAATTTTTGGAGACTCAGAGCTTGTAGTAAACCAAGTGCATGATATCTATCAGACTAAACATCCAAGAATAAGAGCCTATTATAATGAGGTATGGGATATGTTCAAAAATTTCTTCATTGAGCATATGGTCCAAGTGATTCCCAGAGATGAGAATGTGGTAGAAGACTCTCTGGCGACTACAGTAGGAAATTTTGAAGCTCCCACAGTGAGAAAAAAGAAGAACAAAGTGGGATATGTTCAAAAATTTCTTCATTGAGCATATGGTCCAAGTGATTCCCAGATATGAGAATGTGGTAGAAGACTCTCTGGAAACTGCAGTAGGAAAGTTTGAAGCTCCCACGGTGAGAAAAAAGAAGCACAAAGTGGAGATTGTAAACAAGCCTTCCATACCAGATAACACTAAATCTTGGTAAGTTTTCGAAGATGATATGCAGATCAAAAGATTTCTGGATATGTTTGGTGAGTTTGTGAACACTCACATTGATGAAGATAGTGCTAACCCTGAAAACTTCCTAGACATTGAAGAGGAAGGGGAAGAAGCCGTCGGGATGGGAACACTGAAGGATTCCTTGGGAGGCAAGGATATAGTCCAATTGAAAAGCAATCATATTCCAATGGGACTGATCCCTTTAGAATCTCTTTTCGACAAAAATGATGTAGCCAGGGATTCGAAGGTCGAGCCTGCCATGGATGCCATAGAAGATGTGGATATCAGCACTGAAGGTGACCCTAAAATTGTAAAATTGTCCAAGAAAATGCCCACTAAAGAAAAAGAAGGGTATGTGAACCCCATGAAAAAGTACACGGATGTGTTTGCATGGATTTATGAAGATCTCAAAGAATATGACACTTCCATCATACAACATACTATTCCAATTAATCCTGGAGAAAAACCATTCAGGAAAAAACTCAGGAGGATTAATCCGAAGCTAGTACCCATTATTGAAAAACTAGTAAAAAGGTTGTTTGATGCGAAGATAATAGTAACTATGGGGTACTAGTTTGGGGTACTAGTAAATTGGCTATTCTTTTTCACGAATTTAAATAAAGTTTATTTGAAAGATAACTACCCATTGCCAAAGATGGACCAGATCCTGCAGAGGGTGGTAGGCTCAGAAAGGATATCCACTATCGATGGATTTTCCGGTTACAATCAAGTGAAGGTATTTCCTGAAGACCAAGAAAAAACAACTTTCACCACACCTTGGGGTACATTCATGTATGCAAAGATGTCGTTTGGGTCGATGAATGCTGGAGTGACTTCCAACGTGCCATGGATATTGCTTTTGTAGAAGAGAAAGAATGGTTTGTGTTGGTATACATGGGCAACATTGCTGTATACTATAGGTGGGCCAAAGATCATGTTAGGCACTTGGAAATATTTTTCATTAAATGTAGGAAGTATGGCATCTCGTTGAACCCTAGAAAGTCGAACTTAGCTCTAGAAGAAGGGAAGTTGCTGGGGCACATTATTTCAAAGAAAGGGATCAAAATCGATCCATATATGGTAAAAGGAATTTTGAAAGTAGAAGAACCAAGCAGTAAGAAAGAAATCCAATCTTTCATCAGCCAAGTCAACTTCTTGAGGAGATTCATCCCTAGCTTCGCCGAAATCCTGATGGACATTACTTACATGCTAAGGAAAGATCATGAAATTAAGTGGACGGTGGGAGCCAAGAAAGCTTTCGAAAATATAAAACAGGCCATTTCAGAAGCTCCTATTCTGATCAGCCCATATTTTGAAAAGGATTTCTTAGTATTCTCTTATGCTTCAAAACACACTATAGCGGGAGTGTTGCTGCAAAATAATGATCGGGGTGAAGAATAGCCCATAGTGTTCTTGAGTAAGATATTGAGAGATGGAGAACTGAAATATAGTATAATGGAAAAACAAGCCTATGCCTTGGTTAAATCCTTGAAGGATTTCAGAATCTACATCCTCCATTCCCACATAATTTCCTATGTACCTTGCATTATAGTGAAAAGCATACTTACATAGCCTGACCCAGAAGGAAAGAGAGCTAAATGGGTTGCAGTGATCTTGGAATATGACACAGAAATCAAGCCCACAAAGTTAATCAAAGGGCAAGGATTGGCTAAGATGATGACCCATTGTGACTCTCTGTAGCTAAATTTTCTTAATTGTTAGTCTGGTCAAGAAGAAGCGGAGGTGCTGGTGAAGCTTGAATTCTTTACGTCCCCTTGGTATGCCGACGTTGTTTTTGTATTGCAGAATTTACAACCCCCTGCTGGGATAAGCAAAACCCGGGCTAGATCCATAAAGCTGAAAGCTACAAAATTTTGCATCATAGAACAATATCTCT
>LPNX010710143.1:44212-54489 GCA_001517045.1 Pseudotsuga menziesii | reverse complement strand
TCTTGCTTTCCTATGTGCCTTAAAACACTGAAAAAGCAGGCAATAAAGAAGAAAAAGTAGAAGGGCGCCTAGGAGGCCAGGAATAAAGTAGATTTGATTCCTAATGATTTCCCAAGTGCTACATGAGTGAAATATGGCAAGTTTGACCTCTATGGATAGGCAATTAGCAACTTGCACATGGTGGGACTCATGGACTAGGCAAATAAGACAAAAATAAATGAATTAATGTCTAAGTGGGTAAATACTATGGGTTGATTATTCTAACACCTAGAACACCAAGGATAGTGTTGTTCTAAGCAGGGAGGGATGTAATATACTGAATTTTGGACCTAACACTTATAGGCCTAAGCCTATTGATTATGATGTTGTCTTGATATTTTATTTTGATATATTGGGTCGAAGATCCCACTAGATATGAACATGATGATTTGTTTTATATATTGGGCGTAAGCAAATTATTGATGATATATATATGCTTATTTTTGTTGGGCATTGATCCTAAAGCACATGATTGATGAGATTTTTTTTGTTGAGCGAGGACCTTTGGAGCACATGGGTAATTAATGTTTTGTGTTGAGAGAGGAGCTCTGGACGACATGGGTAGTCAATATTTTGTGTTGAGAAAGAAGCTCTGGATCACATGAGTACTTACATTTGTGTTGATCAAGAATCTCTGGAACACATGAATAGATAATTGGAAGTGTTGGGCATAATCCCTAGAGCCTTCCATGTTGATGTTGAGCATAAGCTTTGGAGCATTGGATCCTTGGCCATTGCATTAGAGGAAATTTCAATTTAAAATGGGCCTTCCAAAAATAATACAAATTACATGTCATCATGTATTAGCCAATCAAAATGCTTTAAAATTCAAAAAGGGAGCACCTCTTAAACAAATTTTTAATATAAATTTGGCGATAGGTATCATAAAAAAAACTACTTTTTTTGTTTGTATTTTCGACATATCTCCCAGTGTTTTTACTCAAATTTTGATCGGAAGAGCTTGTTGAATGCAGAATTAAATTCCGCGTCCAATGAGGGCCCACTCGGCATACTTTTTTATGGGTTCCTCTACCCCAAAAGTAGGAAATACCTGAAAAAATGTGATGATGACATCATCATCATGTTTTTTTAGGTATTTCTTGTTTTTAAGGTAGCACAGCCTTTCAAAAGTATGCTGAGTGGGTACTCATTGGATGTAGAATTTAATTCCACATCCAACAAGCTCTCCCAATCAAAATTTGAGCAAAAAAACGGGGAGATATGTCAAAAATACGAACAAAAAACGTAGTTTTTATTTTCTTCCTCCAAAATTAATAAATATTATTTTATTATTTTAACTATTATTTTATTATTTTTCCTTAGGAGGCCCCTTTTGAGTTGAAATTTTCTCTAATGTATCCCTTGTCGTATCGTACCATTACATCCTAGCATTAGTGTTGACCGAAGACCTCTGGAATTGCACTAAGTTTGTAACTCCTTGTTTAAACAATGAGTATGGGCTTTAGTAAGCGCTAGGAGTTACTGAAAAAAATTTAATAATTTTCGAGTGAAAACGACTCGAGAAAAATATTGATCTCATCAGACTTATTTATAAGTGATTAAATGAAATTTTGAATTTCTGTATTCTCATAAAGTACTAAAGAACTACCATGTTATATGAGGGAATCCAACATGCAAGGATGTTCAGAGTTTACTAGCCTAGTATACCTAACCGTCTACCTTTCTGACCTTAATGAAGAAGTGTCAAAAGTATAGGGATCATGGTATATGATGCCCAAAGACAAATGTTAACAAATGCTATATTGTTATGTATTTTATACATGGTATGCATAAAGAATAAATATAGTAATAATACTAATGATGAAAGAAAGAAATAAAATATCCATCCATTATTATTTATTATTAGAAGATAATAAATAGTACAATACCTACAAAAGTTTAATTAGGAGCTAGTTGAAAGTTCCTAAGTTAAAGTATTAAAAAGTACCCCAAATTAATTAGAAAGGGTTGAATTAAGAAAGCAAGGTTTCTTCATTTAACTATCCCTTTGTCTAAAAAGTGTGTCTATAAAGTATCAATCCAAGGAAAGGCTTGGGGTTCTGATCTATCTTGTGGGAGTCATTATTTTGCCTATTTTTCTCTCAAGTGAATTATTGAAGAACAGTTTCCTCGAAGGAAAAGTAGAACTCATCCAGACCTGATATACCATATAGGAAACCCTACCTTAGGAGCTCTAAGATACTTGCATGTTGGAGTGCATCTCGGGAAGATTTGAATTGAAACCATGAATGGTTTCAGGTCATGGTTGGGTGGAACGTGGTAGTTCCCAAGTGATTTGGTCATCTGGCACAGAGGTCAGATCATCCTATGAATTGTAAATGGTGGTTATTTGAGTGTGCAAGCTCATCCATTAAATAAGCTTCAAATTACAGGTATGAGATCCTATACTTCCTATTCTTCTTTTCTAGAATACAATCTAGTTGAATTAGGCAAGGGTTCAGATTATATGTTCTAACCCTATGTGTTTTATTTATATTTAAATATTCTAGGTTTTGCATTATAACCCTAGATTGTACTTTACTTGTTATTCTATATTTATCAAGGGTTTATTCCTTATTCTGCAATTTTAAATTCATTTATAAATGTTTATCAGGTGTTTTCCAGCCTAGTTTTATTCCTGTATTATTTTTACTATTAAAACTATGTTAATTGCAAACTAGGTTTTATTTCAGATCTATTACCCATTTGTTCTTTGGACTATACACTTTACTGACATATTTCATTTTTCAGTAGATCCATTTTTGAATAATTACATGTTCAGATCTTTGTTGCCATTAAAACCTAGATTTAATTTAGTATCATCTACGGCTAATAACAAGAAAACTAACTAAGAATGCTATTGCTATATAACCAGTAAACTATTGGTAAATATATATATATACTAATAGTTATAATATAGAATTATAAATATAGCTATGAGCACCATATTAAATCTAAGACAAAAATCATAGAAGACCTTTCAAGGTCTGCATAACAAAATATACGCTAAATACCAAACCATTCCCACTAAAATAAACATCATCATAAGAAAATAGACACTACAAGTATAGAGACCATTAATTGGTATAAAGATCAAGTTCCTTTTTCTAATTAAATCCACGCCTCTATAATATTATAAAAGTGCACCATAATAATTGCATGCATAAGTTACAAAGGCCCGAATAAAATCCACATTATAAATCATACGCAGTAATCATTTAAATAATCCCTACCTTCGTTTCTTATAAACAATTAAAACCTACAGTAAACATTAATACACAGGAACCAATTTATAAACCTCATCATAATATTATAGATAGTCCACATAATTATACAAGAGATGGCAGGAATTGAATCCTATGGGCACTTAAGCCCCAAATCGCAACCACCCATTGATTACAACTCATTGTATCAACAATGACCAGGATTTAAATCCTGTAGAATGGTTCTACATTTATCAAGGCCACGTTATACATAGAGTGTATGCGGGCTGCACACTACAACAAAAACCTGTGATTAGCATCCCTTTTAGCTTCCTTTTTAGCGTCCACTATCCATTTTAGCGTATTTTTCATCATTTTTTGGACAAAGTGGACGCTTTTCCACGGGATGGCGCTTTTAATGGCATTATTTGCGTCCCTTTTTAAAAGTTGACGCTATTTTGGATGCTAATTAGCATCCCAAATAGTTCCCCAATTAGAGTCCTTATTAGTGTCCCAATTAGCGTCCCAGTTCGCATCCCAATTAGCATCCCTTTTTAAAAGTTGACGCTATTTTGGACGCAAATTACATCCTAATTAGCATCCCAATTAGTGTCCGTTTTTAAAAGTTGGAATTATTTTGGATGCTAATTAGCATCCCAATTAATGTCCCAATTAGCATCCCAATTAGAGTCCCAATTAGCGTCCCAATTAGCATCCCAATTAACATCCCAAATATCGTCCATTTTTAAAAGTTGGCGTTATTTTGGATGATAGTGAGCATCCCAAATAACATCCCAATTAACGTCCCAATTAGCATCCACAAAAGAATCCCATATAACACCAATAATAGCCTCCAAGAAAATGTCCTGAATAGCATAGCACCATATATGAATCCAGGGTTAGTGACATGAATTGCGCCATGAATTTCAACAAGAAAAACATTTAACATAGAGCCAGGAATTGCTACACCTAGAGTTGATTTGCTAAATGCTAGTACCGTTGCTGAGTTCGATTCCCTTAAAATATAAGGTTTGACTATAATTGTCAACTAATATTCTACCGAAAATTTGAGGATATATGCCCCACTATTTCCATAAATCTAGAGAGGATTTCTTGGAATCCTATAGCTTTCAAGTGTTCAATCTATGACCCAAATATGATTTAACATCCTATACTTTGATATTTGTCCCTCCTTTGTCCCTCCTTTGAATACCACCTGTTAAATGACTGCATGGAAATGCTCGATTTGATGCCCTTGAATATGGGGTTGATCTTTATTGTTGATCTTCAAAATATGGGATTTGAATGCTGGTAATGTGGACCTGCTACTTTGCTGGATGGAGGATTCAACACCATACAGTCCCAATGATATTTCCTTGTACAAACATCTGTAAATCCCCATTGCTAATATTACTCTTGATTACTAGATATTTTGTAATATACTCTGTCACTTGTTCACAGTATTACATTTCTCAATATGCCATGAATTTTAAGAGCTACTATTACGACAAAGGAATTTTCCTTGTTCAGATCGTTACTAAGAGCTGGTAGAGAATTCAACGTTCCAACACATAGGTATTGATAGTGTAGTGCTCTGCCTAACCAGTAGAGCACTTGGTCCATTTCTCTGTGATGTTCTCTATCAAGACATTTTAAATCATATTATAGGTTTATATCTATGTCTGTACTATTAGTTTTATAAACATATGAATGTACAATCAGGAACTGTAAACATATTTATGTAGAAATAAACTTCATGAATTTTTGTAAATTAGACAAAATACCTGGAATTTAAATACCTGGAACCAACAATTGTAGTAGATCCAACCGTTTGTTGTAGACCTTGTAGGCTCCTTCCTCTTCCAGCTTTCCAGCTTTCCATCCAAGCCTTGATTAACAAAATGATGTGCCACCCTGCTGACCAGCTCTCATCATGTGTTGGACCTAGGAAACCCATGGGTTTCCTAGCCCCCGAGCCCACAGACCAATAATACCGAAAGTAGCTTCTATATCCTTCCTCCTTTCCACCCATTTCTGAGTCATTTACAGATATTCTCCTCCTTGAGTTGTCCCCCTCCTCAAGTATGCAGAGTCTAATTTCCCCCAAAAATAAATCCAATCTCTCCATGGCCTTTGCCCGACTGTCTTCCTCCCTTCTGACTCTCTTTTATTCTCTAAAAAATTTTCCAACCATCCCCCCGTGAAATCCCCAAAATCCTCCTCCTTATACCTCCTTCCCCACCGCCCTCTTTCTTCCACTGCCTATTTCATAAATTAATTTATTTTATTCTATCTTGGGCAGTGAAATTCAGATTTGTTTGACATGTGTTATGTATTACTGATTTTTTTTGTTTGAATTGTACGTGTTACAAAACCCTAACCAAATGTCATAGATTACCCAATTTTATTTAATTAATTATTTTACACAAACGGTAAAATGGTAAAATAATTAGTATAGTTCAATATTGTTTATTTAATGTTTTTACGCAAATGGTAAAAATGGTAAAAATAATTAGTATAAGTTTAATTTAATAAAAGTGCTTAATAATAACATTAATAAACATTAATATGGGGCATTACATACACCCACCCTTCAGGAAAATTTGTCCCGAAGTTATGGTCAAATTAGTAATACAAGGTATATTTATAGGTTTAAAACAATTCAAGGTACATTTATAGGTTTAAAGCAATTCACAATTACTTAGTTAACCTATCCAACTATTTAAATATTTCATACTAGCGTGCATGTGTGAGGTGTGCATGCATGGCCAGTACATGCACAGGCTGCACATGTACTATAGCAAAAACCCCTAAATTCTAACTAATACAATTAATATTTCATGCAACATGACCCATACACAGATATAATATGATTTCTTGTGACATTCGGAGTTATTTAACAATTATGTTCTTATTATTTAGTCAGTTAAGATTGGTACCTACCATCACTAATCCGGTATTATAATTGTCCAACATTCAACCATAATAACTAAGATGTCCACCCATCCTAACCTACGTCTGCATCCTCCCTATCCTTCCTCTTCTAGTATAGAAGTGGATGTCGGCTTCACCGACCTGACCACATAAGAACTTGAGAGCGATAGCGTCGGCTGAACAACGGACCTAGCCTCTCCTAGCAGGCATCCGACCGTCGTCATCACAACAAAATGGGGAGCGCGTCTCAGCACGGCCCTCCCACGACCTCGGGTACCCGACCGTCGTCATCACAACAACATGGGGAGCGTGTCTCAGCACTGCCCTCCCACGACCTCGAGTATCATAAAAACATAAGGTGGAACACATCCATCCCTCTCAACATCCTGGGTCAATATACCCTATCAAAAACATACTTTGCTGCTATCGAGATTATTGGTCTGTGTCATCGTATCATCAATTTTGGTAATCAAGGCTCTTCTGTAGAAATAGGTGCTATACCATACTTCATATAAAGTATCCATTTATTACATAGCCAGTGTGTCCTGTAGATTAGTACTTTGAAAACATATATTGATAATAATATCTCCATTCAATCATTAGTTGGTGCATATTATCAACATCATTTCCTTTCGTTGTATAACTCATTAAATTGATCACATCATGGGTCAATATCCATGTACCACATCATTTATGTATTACAATTATCAATGATGACAATTAAACATACACTGTCTTTATGAACAAAGGAATATCATGATAACTATAACATAGTGTCCTCATAAACATAATAGTAACATCACAATCAATGTATCGATAGTAACATCTTAGACATAGTAGCAACATCGATCATAAATATGGTTTACTCAGTCAAACTGGGTCCAACATTTACTAAGAAAATAAAATGCAACATGTGGATATGTCTAGTCAGATATGGGATGCAAATATATGTGTGTTATGCATGAATACAAGAACGTATTATTATGCAAATATATGTGGCTTGCAACTAGAAGTCATTGGTGATGGGGTCCCACTTGGACCTTTACCTTGATACATATGAAGATGTTATTTAAGTTTTACTTATTTTATTACATTTGATGTGTTTTATACCGTATTTTATATCATGGTACCAGTAACTACTATGTGCTCCTCTGGATCTCAATTGTAACACCCATCAAGGTTCATTACACCTTGTTTGGGTGTTATCTACACTAATTAACATACTTACCAAGGTTATATCGCTTTTCCCATCGTGTTTCATAAGGGAATATCATCTTTCACATAACATATGGTCTTCTAGTTCGTTGTAACTTGTTATATCTTATACTAGGCTTTATATTGTAAGATTTAATTAAACCACAATAGTGATGGAATACTTCGTAGTTTACCATAGCAATTCAAACAATGCCATGCCTAATAACGAGGTACCCATTATTGTTATTAATATATTTGTTTTAGCTTTCTCAAAATAACCCTAATTAATTTAAATCATTATTATATTTTATTATAATATTGAGAATTGTATTTTCCATTTTACTAACAAAATTCTTTAATAACTTATGCTTATATTTATCATATAATTAAACACATTATCCCCTCCTTTACATTTATGCTTATTTCAATCATACTCAACATTTTCTTTGTTTTGCTTAATATTATGTTATTTTTCCTTCAATCTCCATCTTTTCTTTGATATTAAAATGTCTATTTATTTATACGTAGTACATAAATGTTTACTTAAAATAAGATATGTATTATTACCTAAAATAACATAACATATCTCCCAACCTCGGCTAAGTATAACAATAGAGACTATCATCCTTATTATAATTACATACTTCACTTCAACTTTATATATATTAAGCAAAATTTTGTAAGAAAATATAATAGATTTAATATTTTCACCTATTCTTTGTTCGGCTAACTGAAATTGAGGCATGGATGTTGTTGCTTCAATACATACTAAAGTTTCACACAAAATATATCCATTGACTAAGTGATGGTAAGATTTTAATAGTCATGATTACATAACTAGGTCCAATATTGAGAAGAGAAGATTATGTTTCGGAGAACAAAGGAAAAATAATAAGGTTGCAAGAGATTCATAAGCCACGACATAGTAAACATTTAAATAGTTTGAAAAGTATATGATTTAGTTATGAGAAGAGAGATTCCAGAGATTCATGGAGTTAGGTACTAATTCTAGTTGCAAAATTGTGTTTCGTTAATTTGTCAATTTACACAGCATACAAATATTAACTCAACGTTTTCTTTAATTGTCAAGGAAGCAATCCCTCATAGGGATCCGCGTAGTCGCTGTGAATGCACACAATTATTAACTCAATCAACAATATTTTATTTCCTTGGGATGGGAGTGTTCTTCAAAGGAAGATGCCCAAAAATTATTTCGGCATGCTAATTTAAGTAAAAGACAGCCACGTTTTTAAACTATGGGTCATTATCCTCCAGGGATATGCCTATAATTGTTTACTTATTCATAATTATATTAAATGCACCATCAACATTTCCCTCTATGGGTCATTCTCCTAAAGCAATATCAAACTACAAATGGAGCGATGGCTACAAGGATGACATACAAAAGATGAAGAGTAAGGAGCAGAAGACAAAGAAGCAGGTCTGAAATTTCAAATTTCCAGTGCATGTCATTTTAAGTCATCGGCAATTTGGTGCCAAAGTATGCTGATCCTAATTGCTTCCTGCAGGTCGAGAAATCAGAGATGCGTCCAAGTCTCTTGCGGTCCTTTCAACTCTAAAACATTTATGTCCTCTTCCTAACTGGTTTCATCACACCCCCCCTTTTTTTTTCTTTTTTATTTATTTATATTTTTCGATGTGGAGATGGACGCCATTTTCCCCACGAGATCCTGGTTTTGCTAAACTTATTGAAGAAAAACACACTTCCTATAGATAGCCTCTTTGTATCCCCCCTCACTAAGGTTCTCCCCATTAGGTACAAGAAAGGATAAGCGTTGATGTTTAAGATGTAACACTTTGAATTGGAGTCCAGGGCATACATGCAAAGATAACAAGTTCCACCTTTGTGAAAAAAATAACAACAACATTGGCAAAGATGAGGAAGTTGGTGAAATATCTTCTTTTGATGGAGAAATAGACAAAGATGAAACAATCAACCTACCTCGTTTCCTTATAAGAGAAAAGAATGTTCCTGATCTAAATGGAGCCACTGTCATGAATATGGAAAACAATATTATTGAGTATGGTAAAGTTAAGAAGGCTCAGACACCTCAAAACTGCTAATTTATACTTTTTAAAGCGGTGAAAAAAAAGGACCTATTGAGAATTATATTACAAAACTATCCTCCCTACTAAGAGGATGTAATTGGTAAACAATTAACCTTTGCCTCTATACTGAAATAGATGCTGCTTACTCTGGATCCACTTGGTCAACCGCTATGAGTACCCATCAATCTACCTGACTGATACTTTTCATTTTATCATTTTTACTCTCCTTACAGTCGAGCTTGTTGGGATCGCTAGGATTGCTCGAATAGCTGGCTGGCTGGCTGGATGGATTGGATGGATGCAATTGCTGGATGGGATGGATCGCATACGCTACCTTTTAGTCGATGGGTTGTCTTCATTTCTAAGTTTGCTATAAAGGAGCACACACTTTGTTCTTGATTGATATTGAAATACAAATTAATCACTGCTTATTTTTCTTCCAATTGATTCTACTACGTATTGTTGGGGCAATTATAAACCTACAGTAGTTTAGAGCAACTCGAGTGCTCATAGAGAGGGGTAATTTATAAATTTTGTCCTTTTGAAAATAAAATAAACAATCTTATTACAATTTTTTTTATAAATATAATTAAAAATTAAATATATTGTAAATGACAACTTTTTAAAGATTAAAACTGTAATGCTTAATCTCAGAAATCCTAGAAATACTTTATTGTATTCTATATTAAATCTCACAAAAGAACAAATAAATTGAAGTTTCTTTTTCCAATTTCTTCTGGGCCGGATTGACAAACCCTTTTAATATAGCAGCATCCTTTTCTGTTAGTACCGAAAATAAATTAAATCTCTGATTTTTACTCTTGGCATTGTAATTTA
>LPNX010710143.1:31658-43072 GCA_001517045.1 Pseudotsuga menziesii | reverse complement strand
TATTCATTCTACAGCAGGAACCGGGCAACGAGTAAAATTTAACATGAAATCACAGAGAACTGAAAAATGAATAAATCTCAGAATCTAAGTAAATGTATAGGATAAAGGTGGACAAATCACACTGTGCTGAGAAATTAATTTATCTCGGAAATATTTAGCTTTTCCCAACAGAAACAATTGAAAACACGTTCTAATAATAAAAAAAAGAATCAGAAAAAAGAATTATCTGTAGAAGATGTCTTCCCTGCACATTATATCGTGTCATACGACATGATTCTCTTTAATTTTATTTGTAGTTTATTTACCAACAGGCAATTTGTGCTCGAAGGAATCTACAGTTCAATTCATGCGTTAGTCGGGGCTTGAAAATTTGGGGTTTAGGGTTGCTGCACGCATACATTATATCGTGTCATATTAAATCAACAAGTTACTGTATTGCTATCAAAACAAAACACTGGCAGACAAAATTTGTTTCTTCACATCAACGCATAATTTGTTGAGCGTTTAAAGAAGAGAAAGGGGTCAGTGAAAGAAGGATTAATTGTAGCGTTATTTTGAAATATAATGAAAGGCAACAAAAGTCCTACATACATCGAGTTCATTCAATCTCTCTGTTGGCAGTAAATAAATTGGCGATGTTTTAACTAAGAATCTTGTCAAATACGGAATTTCTGGTCATTTATTATTTCACGGCTCTGCTTCAGTGCTGCTTTAGATAAACACAATAAGGATAGTGCCTACAAGAAAGCTCAAACCCTACCCTTCGTTTTCTTCAGTGGACGAATTATGACTTACTCCTATAGCTAATGAACCCAATAGTTCAGGTTTAGTCTATAAGTATTTAATTGGCCTTCTATCTATTAGTTAGTAAATAAATATCGGCAGGAGTGCATTGGCAGTCAGATTGTGGTTCATACATTAGGAGTGTGGCTAACTAGGTCCATCTCTAGCTAAAAGTCTAATACTAAGAGATATAACTATACATCCGGGAAAGAATATGGATCTTGGCTCGGATTGGCAAGGAAAGAATAGTATATTAATTAATTGACCTAGTTGCTTTAGATCTGAACTCACAACCCTTGCAAAAGAAAGCTTTAATCGCAGTAAACTTTTAATGGAAGCATCTTACCTGATTTTTTTTCCAACCGCAAAAGTTATTCCTATGAATATATGACGAATCCACTGGGAAACGGCAGAATACGCATGTACAGCACGCTGCAGGTAGGCATGTAAAAACCAGAAGTTTGTAGGAACCAATCCTTTATTATCAAAATTTATTTTCAACACATGAGCAATACGGTTGAAGAAGAGAACATCTGCTCTACACTAGAGTTAAGAACACAGCTTATACTGCACATATACAACTGTGTAATAGTCGATACCTATCAGATAAAGTTGGACTAGCAGGCGGGAAAATATCTGTTGTAAATCGCTGCCAGCCAGCTAGGTTCTCCATTTTCAACTCAGAGAATAGATGGATGGATGACAGATACAATCCAATCCACTTTGGTCTATCCTCCAGTCTTATTTCTTCTATTTAGAAGGTAGATGGAGAGAGAACATAGGGCTAAGACAATGACTAATTGCTATGGGTAATTGCTATGGGTTCTGCTTGCAATTAAATAACCCTAATTAATTAAATCAATATTATATTTAATTTGAATTTTAAATTAAAATTATGCACAATAATACCATTTGACCGGACTGGTCCTTCCTCCACATTAAATCAATATTATATTTAATTTGAATTTTAAATTAAAATTATGCACAAATAATACCATTTGACAGGACTGGTCCTTCCGCCACCGCCCAATCCTAGAGCCACATGTAAAGGTAATCAACAGTAACATCTGCTCTACCATAATCCATGGATCTTCCATAATCCATCCACGCTCCCATCTGCATGCCCACACTCGTATGCTTCCCAGATGGCAGCAAAATCATTCTATGTGGCCCAGATGGAACAAAATCCTATCGACGGCCTACATGCTGCTTAGTGATTGTGGAGATGAGGTTGGAGTTCAAATTGCATTAGTCTCACACAATCTTTAAAAATATTCTAGTTGCACTTTTGTATATATAGAACTCTCAAAATAACTTTCGATGTGTTCATATATACATAGAGAAAGAGAATTACATCTATATAACTTTTGAATTTTTTTTTTTTTTTTAATCCAACCACATATATATGAATATATGCAGTTTTCAAATGTATCCATGTTTTCTAATGGTGTTTCCATTCTGTGCTTGTGCATGCAGGTAATTTAAAGAGGCTAAAATTTCATGCAAGTAAATAAAGAAGTCGAAGTTCATGTCACTTCATATCAAGTTTTTTTTTTCTTCTAAGTTCTTGTAGGCTTAAAAATAATGGGAAGTCATGGTAGTCTAGGTCTAAGTGTTCGAGCCTTGGCTCTGATACCATTCTGTAGTGCTCTGCCTAACCGGTAGAGCACTTGGTCCATTTCTCTATGATGTTCTGTATCAATACATTTTAAATCATATTACAGGTTTATATCTATCTCTGTACTATTAGTTTTATAAACATATGAATGTACAATCAGGAACTGTAAACATATTTATGTAGAAATAAACTTCATGAATTTTTGTAAATTAGACAAAATACCTGGAACCAACGATTGTAGTAGATCCAACCGTTTGCTGTAGACCTTGTAGGCCCCTTCTTCTTCCAACTTTCCAGCTTTCCATCCAAGCCTTGATTAACAAAATGATGTGCCACCCTGCCGACCATCTCTCATCATGTGCTGGCCCTAGGAAACCCATGGGTTTCCTAGCCCCCAAGCCCACAGACCAATAATACCGAAATCAGCTTCTATATCCTTCCTCCTTTCCACCCATTTCTGAGTCATTTACAGATATTCTCCTCCTTGAGTTGTCCCCCTCCTCAGGTATGCAGAGTCTAATTTCCCCCAAAAATAAATCCAATCTCTCCACGGCCTTTCCCCGACTGTCTTCCTCCCTTCTGAGTCTCTGTTATTCTCTAAAAAAAAATTCGACCACCCCCCCCTGAAATCCCCAAAATACCCCTCCTTATACCTCCTTCCCCACCGCCTTCCTTCTTCCACCACCTCCTTCTTCCACCGCCTATTTCATAAATTAATTTATTTTATTCTATCTTGGGGAGTGAAATTCATATTTGTTTGACATGTGTTATGTATTAATGATTTTTTTTTTGAATTGTATGTGTTACAAAACCCTAACCAAATGTCATAGATTACCCAATTTTATTTAATTAATTATTTTACACAAATGGTAAAATGGTAAAATAATTAGTATAGTTCAATATTGTTTATTTAATGTTTTTACGCAAATGGTAAAAATGGTAAAAATAATTAGTATAAGTTTAATTTAATAAAAGTGCTTACTAATAACATTAATAAACATTAATATGGGGCATTACAGATAGGCTAAATATGCAAGTGGAAAAATATCAAATGTATTTTTGATAACCATTCAACAAGGAATCAAATCCAATAGGATGGTTTCATATGTGAGAAGTATAACTCTTGCATATTCCTTAACTGCTAGCAAATTCCATTTCAAAGCTCCTGCTTCAGGTGTAGGATGCAAGAAATTCAACTCTATATTTTCACCTTCAAGTATTATTTGGTCTCCAATGACCATAAGGTCATTTTTACAGATATGAAATACAAGAACCAAACCCTTTATTGAGCTTGCCATTACAGGCAATTTTCCCAATATATTCCAAATATGGTATCCTTGTTATATTTCTTGACTTCATTTTGCTAGTGCTTGATTGCATAAAACTTGATTATTTATCATTACAACCTAGTATGTTGTTGGTTCATTGATTTTGTCAAGCAATTATACTATGCTGCATGTAGAATGCACTTTACTGCTAAAGGGAACCATTTGAGACAACCATAACTTGACAAGAAACTTTTTATAATCATTGTGCATATGTATTTTTTCATATTCTAGTTTAGTGTAGAAATCTTCAACAAAATATGGTCATTTCCACAAATCTCATGATGACAAAGTGTATGCACAGAGCTAGAACATGTGTAGATGTTGAAGTGTGTGGGGGGGTGTTGGGACATGATTGTTGATACTGGAATGTGCATATTAACCTCGAATGTGTGCACATAGGGTCTAAAATTGTGACATCCCATGACATGGAGTCACACGTAAACAACAACTATAGACTTGGGCACAAAATTGGCAGTGGTTCTTTTGATGAGATATACTTAGGCTTTGCTCCATTTTTTATTTTTTTCACTCAATGAGTAATTGTTTTGTTGATCCCATAAAATATTAATCCATCAAGTCCCACAAATGTTTTATTCACCTAAGTTTGTTTGAGAAGCATTACATGTTGTTTGTGATCGGCATATTTTCTCTTTATCGATGACTCATGAGTGTCACCATATGGAAATTCCGTATCTTAGAACACCAATGGTTCTTAGTTCTTTATTAATTTTGCAGCAACACCTCATCTTGATGGGTATATACTTGCTTCCATATCTATGATTTTTTGTATTAACCTAATTTTGTCTGAGCAACTTTACATGTTGGTTGTGATCGACATATTTTCTCTTTATCCATGACTCATGAGTGTCACCATATGGAAATTTCATATTTTGGAAATACAAGATTCCTTTACCTTCAAATAATGGGTTACTTTCTTTGGGTGCAAGAAACCAGTGTATTTTTACCATTTGACATTTTAAATTCTGATAAATATTTGTAGGTATTTCTCTTCAGTCCAATTCAGTTGGTCTATATGCTACAAAGGGGGTGAGGCTAACATTTGTATGACTAATTTGGATATGTTGCTTCTCCCCATCTCTATTGTCTATTTTACTCTCATATAATTAATGTCCCTTTTCTTATTATCTGCAGCAAGCATGTCTTCTTTGGAAGAGTTGTTGAGGGAATATATGCATTGAATAAAATTGAGTGATTATCAACTACAGATCAAGGAATACCTACTGTTCCAGTTAAGATTTCTAATTGTGGTGAAATATTTCCAGGAAAAGGTAAGAGTATAGTTGTAGTTGATGAAGGTACATTTATCTTTTAAGTTGTAAGCATCATGATATGCCATTCATCTTATGCTCGATGTTATCGTACACCATCTCCAGATTGCTCTTCCCTAAGGTCTCATTGCCTTTGTGAAAGGAATATTCTTGAAGGGGACAAGTTTGTATGCATTCATAAAGCGTCATTAAATTTCCAAAGTTGGAAGGAATTCCTAACATAATAATTTTATTTTGATGTGGTAGATATTCAAGTTTTAGGAGTTATTTTGAGTGCACGCCACCAAGACATTATAGAAACACACCAAGAGGAAAGACTCCTCCAATGTCAGAAAGCATTATATTTGTTGCAGTGCTTGAAGAAATATGTTTCGAATATTCTTTTAGAAAACTATTTTATAAACACTATTGGTTATTTTGTATCTTTGAAACACTATCCAAATCATCATAGTTAAGTGTTTCCACATCAGCCATATAATCAAGGTTAACTTGTCAGCAACATCAAAAGATGGCCAAGAGTTGGTGATATGGTTCCTTCCAACAATCAGTTTTCTCTAATATCTAAAACCTTAGTTAAACTGCCTATTTTTGAAGGATTCGTTGAGATATAAAAGCCTCCAAGGAATGGTTCTAGTGAGATTATTGCGGTTTTAGATCGAGCTTTCCTAGTTTCATCATCTCTCCTATTTCAGAAGGAAGGACACAACTAAGATTGTTGTCTGAAAGAAGAAAATTAGGAATGTTATTCAATATGTCCCTAGGAAGAAGGCATACTTGCACGTGTCCCATGTAAGGAGCTACATTTACACAAATGTTGTTGTTATAAATCTCAAGGCAATATGATGCAGAGAGCTTATAAATATTTATTGCTATAAAGCTTGTGAAGGGGTTGTTATGCAACACATTGTAGTGAGATGCAGTCATGTATAAGGTCAATGATAAAATATGACAAGATGGGTCAGCAACATATTGTTGCATAGGATATAAGGAATCCATTTGCTCAATCTATTGAATATTATTCAGTCTACTCCAAGATGATAAGGGTTTCAAATCTAGAATGAAATGAATGTGACAAACTTGGAAGCCGAGCACAACTCTTAATCCATGACTCAAATCACAATAGAGTACAATTTGTAATGGAAAAAATCTATAGCATACAAAATTAAAATGCGTTGTTTAAGCTAATTACAACTCCATTCTATACTCAATGGGAAACCTTTGCATTGTCATTGTGTTTCCATTGATTTCTTCCAACCGTAATAGATTTTAATTTGTAATGAATAAAATCCATATCATACTAACAAATTCTTAGTGGTTCAGTAGAGTGCCTTGGTTCAAGGATTGCTAGAACAACTTATGTTGGACTAGCAATGTTTTTTTTTTGCAATGTGTTCAAATTAGAGGGAGTGCTCTTGTGCCTATGAAGCAAGATGGTCTTGGACAAACAAGTTTATCCTTTCAAGGAGGGTCAATTATATCAGTACCATTGAAACCCATGCAAGATAACATAAGATCCAGCTTCTCCACATAACTAGGTGATATTACATGTGTCCCAACATTAACCTCCAAAAGGATTCTTGGTTCAATGGCTTGTTTCCATCATGGTTGTTATGTCAGGCCAAGTGGTCACATGCCTCACATGTGCCTCATAGGTGAAACTGCGTTCTACCTCTTGATAAGTGATAACTCATGCAAGGAGGCCATGGTTACACCGGTCACATGCCTTAAAAGTGAAACTGTGTTCTACCTCTTAATAAGTGATAAGCAGTGGATACTCACTTCAATGTAATAAGGAAGTATGTTCGTTACTAAAACAAAATTCCAAAGTTATCAAGACTACAAATCCATTTTCACCATGTATTTTCAACACACTCTTATCATGCATTTTCAACATGCCCTGCAAAAACTAGTATTTTCAACATACACTTATCATGCATCTTCAACATGCCCTACAAAAATTGTTTGAGTATTCTCCATCTGGCTTAATTTTCCTGAAGAGTATGCTCCAATGTCCTGGATTAGAGAGTGTGATCGTGGTTGGGCATATCAGCAGTGGATTCATTGTCAGGTATTTTACTTGATAGGGATTTTTATCATTTGGGTTTGAATAGTAGCCGTGGCAAGGGATTTTACTAAATCCTAATTAAAAAACCTACATCCTATTTAAAAAATAACATAACATTTAGTATTAATATGAATATATATTACAATAGATTTTTATTATTATATACTACTAATTATCATTATTATGCAATTATAATAACTATATCTATTTATATAGTATGAATTATTGGAGCTGTCTAACTAGGTGACTTTTTGACTTTTAGGTTGGTTTTTTTTCTTGGGATTCGGTAAATTTAATCCACAAAATATGTAATTTATGTTGTTTGTTGGGCGATTTTAAGCTCAGAAATGGAATCAGGTAACAAAAAAACCCCAACATCGAGACTCTGTAAGATTTAGCAGTGTTTTTGTGGCATTTTAAAAATTCCGTAAAGATTAATGATAAAAAACTGATAAAAACTAGCTGGAAACCAAGGTCAAAAAGTCCCCTGTTGAGACTGTTGAGACAACTCGTGAATTATTTATCATATTAATTCATATATTACTTTACTAAATACAATTAAAATAATTAAAAAAAATCTTTCAACATTCTAATGAAGAAATCTAAAATCGACCAATTAAATTTAATAAAAATTAAGAAAAAAAAATTATACTCCAATTAAGAAAAAAAAATTATACTACAATAATTGTATTAATTTGCAATATTTTATTCAAAAATGAATAATGAAACTTTTCTGAAAAAATTCCCATTCAAAGAAAACATATACTATGGTTCCAAACCCTTCAAAGCAAACATATACTGGGCATCTACCTATGCATTTCAGACATCCAACATCTTGGTGGAACACACTTTGCAATTTTGAACTTTGGAATCTCATCAATTAGTGGACATATCCTTGTATTCTTGTATTCTCCTGGATGATGGGTAGAAATTTCGGCTTGGATGATGCGCTGGGTGGAAGAGAGCTAGATGAAGCGCTGGTGTGTACATCTGCAAGATTGCTCTATCCATCGTTGGGGATAGGGCTGATGTAATAACCATATTGAATATGAGAAAAGAGAAAAACCCAGTAGTGCGTAAACCAATGCTTTAGCCCCCAGAAATGATGAACTCGAATCATGATCATCGGACGGTGCACGAGCCTCCTCCTGCAAATTTCTTTGTTTACTTCTACCAAGAACCTTTTATCAGGAACAAAATAATTAGGTACATCCGAACCCCAAGTTCCAAGGTTTTTCTCCTCATGAATTTCAGGCTTTTCTTTTCTAGGATTTTTCTAAGATTCAGTACTGCATCGGCCCAGGTTGCAAGGTTTTTCTCCTCATGAATTTTAGGATTTTTTTTTCTACTCTTTTTCCAAGCTTGAGTACTACATCATCCAACAAAACTGTAGCCGTAAACCAATGGATATGATTGTAACCACTTAGCGTGCTGCTTCAACTTTGGATCTTCCATCTTCTTGATTATTGATTCACTTGCAGGCTGGAAACAATCATTCTTTAGGCTACTTTTAAATATCCTAGTGATCCCTACAATTAAAAAATAGATGGATAGCGCATACTTAAAAGTAGGCTAAATTAACCCTTATCTCTCCTATGAACGCCAAACTTCCTTCTGGTAAATGTGCAGGTAAGGACTCCTGCAAATGGTTTCTCCATAAGAGGTTGTTGATGTATATGTAACTTCAGAATGTATTCTTCTATGTATTTTATATATTGTAACCCGATGTTTATTCTGGGATGTTTCTATTATGTATTTGAGTCATATTGTCTTACCCCGATGTTCCGATCAGGAGGATTATTAATGTAAACAAGTCTTGTCAAGTCATTAGGTAAGTCCCCACAGTTTCGGGGCACTTGGGTTATTATACACTAATTAAGGTGTAGGCTCGAGTAAGTAATTGTAAGTTAAGACTACATGGTTGAGTGCACTTCAAGTCAACAGACTAATATAAATAGAGAGTGTGTGTCTCTCTATTTATCACTTGTGACTTAGCTCTCTTGCTCTCTCAAGTGTGGCGCACCTTTGGAGAAGGAAATTATTGGGCTTGACAAAAGACAGAAGGTTGTTGTTGTGTTGGGAGGTCATCTTACTGTTTTGGGTTCACATCTTGTGGTGATACTATCTTAGAGGAAGTTGACGGGTTTTCTCCATTTATGGTTTCCCCTCCTAAAATCTTTGTGTCTCTTGTCTCTTGTGATGTGCTTATGTGATTGCTGTGCTTGTTATTCTCTCAGTGAAAAGATCTTAACATAATGCTAGCTTAAATGTTGAAAAACTAACATGGTATCAGAGCTAACCTGAGAAGAAGACATTGTGCAGCTACAGGAACTAGGTCTTCCTATTTTGTGGATCTTCCTCCACAGATTTTCAGCACAAGTATGCTAGGATGACTCTCCATTGAAGGGTGCATCTTTCTGTCGATGCAGAATTCAATTTCAAGCATTTTCAGTTTCGATGTGGAAATTAGGGCTTTCTACAGAAGATGAATTTTTGAGTGAGACTAGCATAGGATTGTTCTCCTCATCAAAACCGAAATTTAGAGACCTATATCAATAAATTTGGTTGGGTGAAACTCCGGGAAAGTCAAACCCTAGTTTGACCCTGAGCTAGGAGAAACCCTAAATACTAAAACTGCTAAGTTTTGGTACAGTCACTATATTCCAATATTGGTGAAGTATCAGAAGCTAAAAATTGCAAGGGCCGAATATAAAATCCTGATGAACACTGTGTCCAAATCTCAGCCTCTGATTCACTATATTCTGGGAGATATGATCTCTCCAAGTTAGGGTTCCATCCTCTTCCAGAAATCATCCATAAACAGGACACCTAGGGAGATCTACAATATTTTGGGATACAGAGGTCCAAATGGAATTACGGAAGATGTTCCAGAAAGGGCACGGACTGTACTTGCTGTGGTCTGAATTTCAGACTTAGAAGATGAACCAGTGACACGTGGCATGCCGTACAACTTCACTATTCTGAACAGTCCAGTAACAGGTCACCTTGGGAAATGGATCATAAATACCAAATGGTGAAACTAATTCTGATCAAACCTATGTTATTGGATCAGGGACATGCGAGGTTACCTCAGTGAGAAATGTCAGACATAGAGGATCAGTAATTTCGGAGATATCATAGAAACAGTAACAGGAATTTCTGCAGAAGAAATCAGAAAATTAGGGCTTCCTGTTCCGGGAGTTTCCCTTCACTGTTTTCAGAAAAGGAGTACATTGGACAGCTCCATTTGAAGAAATCTATCGTTCATCCAATCAGATCTAAAAGATTCCAAGTTTTGAAAATTAGGGTTTCTGTGACAAACCCTAGATCAACGAACTCCGGGACAAGGACGGACACCTCAAATCGGTAAGATCTAATCCTTTGCTATTTCCATTTGAGGTTCTCATTTCAATATGATATATCACATCAGCTTAGTTAAAAGCTTGCGGAAGTTGACAACTTCCAAACCTGGAAGTATATGATCTCTCTGAAGAAAATGGATTGGACACCTACATGAGTATGGAGGTTCCAGTTTCAGAGGGAGACGAGGCCAAAGAAGACATCATGCTCATGCTGCAGAGGATGATGAACCATCCAGAAAGAGATCCAGATATGAAAGAGAAGATTCTTCAAGCAAGGATGAATATGTTCTAATATCATCTCTCATAGGTAATATTACTCATGGAAGTGATGATTGGCTTATAGACAGTGCGGCTTCCAAACATATGATGGGATTCAAGGAATCCTTGTAAGACTATCAGAACATGAATCACCTCATAAGGTGAAACTTGTATATGACTACCAATATCCAATAAAAGGTAGTGAGGAATCTTCATACAAGCTAGACTCTAGAATGCAGGTTGCATTCATAGATGGTCAAGTCATCATATGGCCAAAAGAAAAGACTATCGATGGTGCAGTAGTGATTGGAGAACAAGAAGGAGGCTTGTACAAATTAAAGGGCCATCCAAGAACAAGCCTTGATCCATGACATAGTAGAGCCAAATGAGCTTTGGCATAGAAGGCTTGCACATGTGCATTATAGAGCACTACCTAGTGCAAGCAAAGCTGTTGAAGGTCTTTCATAATTCCAAGCTATTTGAAGGGAAGAACAAAATCAGAATATGACCTAAAGAAATCAATTGAAGAATGTGAAGATCCAGAATGCAGAGACCATGCAGTCATAAGAGTCTCTCAAATCAAGAACAACTTGAAGCAGTGAAGTATGCAGAAGTGGTGATGGCCACCTTGAATGGCCTCTTAGGATCGTGGAATTCATTCATGTGAGGAATGTGTGCTAGAAGGAAGTGATTACTTTCAATAGACTCCAA
>LPNX010710143.1:12676-30387 GCA_001517045.1 Pseudotsuga menziesii | reverse complement strand
ATATATTTATGCATAAGTATTTGCCAATATGAACATTCCTTATGAAATGTTTCTAACCATATAAATGCATTTGACTTGTAGGAAAGACCGCATACATAATAGCCTACAAGCAAAGAAGAATGAAGACTTGTTCCGAAGAACAAATGACGACAGTTCAAAGACAAAGAATAATATGACGAATGCAGTGACATCATTGATGCAGAACCTTCCAGTTCAAGAAGAATGATGTCTGGACGTAGTATCGAGACCTGAAGAGAAGTTCATAGTTCCATCATGCAGTGGATGGAAACATCGTGGGATACAAAGCAAGATTCGTAGCATGAGGCTTCTCATGAAGAGAAGGCATAGTATACAAAGAAACATTTACAGCTAATAGAAGTGAAGTCACATGACATGCATAATCATGTGTGCAAATGAAAGAAGGCCTTGTACGAGTTTAGAAGACACCCATGGGATAACACATACATGATGAGCTTGATGAATATCTTAACCTTTGCTACAAGGTTGATAGAGAATGACAAGCTCACAGATGGGTGAAAGATGAACTTTTGAAGAAGTTCAAGATAGAGGATCTTAGTATCCATTGATCCTAGATGGATACTACTTGTCACTCCGGTACAAAATGTTTTCAGTGCAGACGACAGAGGGAGTACGATGCTTCGCTTTAGAGGGAGTGACTGCAGAAGATCCTGAGGTTCGACATGATACGACAGGATGAATAGATTACTGATGACTCTAGGCTTTACTAAGAGTAAAGTGGATTCCAACCTTTTCTTCAAGGTTGAAGGCGAAAGACCAGTGATGCTCTTGTTATGTGTCGATGCACTATTGTTTTAGGTATGGAGGTGTGGCAGAGTTCAGATGGAATCTTCCTTGGACAAGGGAAGTATGCAGTAGAGATCCTAAAGAGGTTTGGTATGATGGACTGCAAGGAAATGGCCACACCTATGGCATCGAACCTGAAGCCATTGTGTGATGCTTCGTCAGATTCGGTTGATGCTACGATGTATCGTCAGATGATTGGGTCATTGATGTACCTGATGAACATGAGACTAGATATTTGCTTTGCTGTGAACACCTTGAGCCAGTACTTGACAGATCCGAGAAATGTTCACTTGATTGCTGCAAAACATATTCTGAGGTACCTAAAGGGTACAATTGATTATGGGATCAAGTATGATGCGGATTAGAAGATTAACCTTGGGGGTTATGTTGATTCAGATTGGGTAGGCAGTGCCATCGACAGGAAGAGTACTTCTGGATGTTGCTCAAGTTTGGGATCAAGTGTGATCTCTTGGTTTAGCAGGAAGCAAGCTTGTGTGGCACTAAGTACAGCTGAAGCAGAGTATGTCGTAGCTTGTTCAGCTAGTTGTGAGGCAGTATGGCTACGGAAGCTACTGTCTGAGTTATTTGATCTCCCGTTGGAGGCTACTAGTATCTTCTGTGATAACCAGAGTTGTGTGAAGCTGTCCGAGAACCCAGTATTTCATGACAGGTCGAAACACATAGAGATCAAATATCACTATATCAGGGATATAGTGCAGAGAGGAGCTGTGAAGCTCCTGTATGTTGCGACGGACGAGCATATTGCAGATGTGTTGACGAAGCCACTAGCCAGGGTGAAGTTCGAGTACTTCAAAGAGAGACTTGGCATGCTTCATATCGAGGATACTTCGAGGAAGAAGTGATGGACACATTTGCTGAAGCCATTCCAAGCATGTTCGAAGGGGGACCCTTCACATGGCTGTGGATGTAAGCGTTGGATGATGTGTGCTTGGACCATGTATCTATATATGTATCAGGTGGATACATTGTATGGTCAGGTAGATTATGTATGATGATAGATACTTGGTATGCATCAGGTAGATGCACTATATGATCAAGATGATCATGGATGACGAGCTTCAGGATGTTGCTCAAGATGATATGCAGCAGGATGTTGCAGTGATGATGATCAGGATGATCATGAGTACATCAGGATGATGTATGGTGAGTATCAGGTTGATACTCTATGGCCGTGGATCAGGTAGTGCAGATGAGCATGTAATTCGGAGCCCTGGGAGATTTGTAGATGGTCTTTCGAGGTTTTTCCTATGGCATGTAATTCGGTGCCTTGGGACATCTGGCAAATGCTCTTTCGAGGTTTTGCTCTGGGAGGACATGTAATTCAGAGCCCTGGGAGATTTGCAGATAGTCTTTCGAGGTTTTGCCTATGGCATGTAGTTCAGTTCCCTGGGATATCTGGCAGATGCTCTTTCGAGGTTTTGTCCTATGGCATGTAATTCGGTTCCCTGGAAGATCCGTTAGGTTGGGCTGTGTGCCCGTAATCAGTCCTGGGATGCTCTTGTGAGGTTTTTCCATGACCACATGTAATTCAGAGCCCTGGGAGATCCTATAGGTAGAGCTGTGTGCTCGTAACATCCTGGGATGCTCTTGCGAGGTTTTGTGGTGAGACCACATGTAATTCAGAGCCCTGGGAGATCCTATAGGTAGGGCTGTGTGCTCGTAACAGCCTGGGATGCTCTTGCGAGGTTTTGTGGTGAGGTCACATGTAATTCAGAGTCCTGGGAGATCCTATAGGTAGAGCTATGTGCTTGTAACAGCCTGGGATGCTCTTTCGAGGTTTTGTGACGCACGTAATAAGTCCTGAGGATTCCACAGTATGGCCTGTGATGATGAAGACCTGCAGGTGGTGGGCCTACATCCAGCATGAAAAAGGGCTGGCTCTGTAGAACTTCCTATGACGAGATAGTACACACATGATGATGACCAGAGGAGATCCAGATCGAGCTATGATCCAGATCCAGTTATGATGACTCCGAGAGATCCAGATCGAGTGATGATCCAGATCCAGCAGTGATGATATAGATCGAGAGATGAACCAGATCCTGTCCAGAGAGATGATCCAGATCAAGTGATGATCTAGATCCAGTCCAGTGATGTTGATCTAGATCGAGTGATGATCTAGACCCAGTGATGCCATTTTATGATGATCCAGATCGAGAGATGATCCAGATCCAGATGACTTGAAGACGAAGATGACTTGAAGATGAAGATGACTCAAAGACGGAGATGATCCAGTTGATGGAGAGAACAAGACCAGTGCTAAAAATTTGTGTCGAAAGAATACCTTCCTAGTTAAGAGGGAGTTTTGATGTATATGTAACTTCGGAATGTATTCTTCTATGTATTTTATATATTGTAACCCGATGTTTATTCTGGGATGTTTCTATTATGTATTTGAGTCATATTCTCTTACCCCAATGTTCCGATCGGGAGGATTATTAATGTAAACAAGTCTTGTCAAGTCATTAGGTAAGTCCCCATAGTTTCGGGGCACTTGGGTTATTATACACTAATTAAGGTGTAGGCTCGAGTAAGTAATTGTAAGTTAAGCCTACATGGTTGAGTGCACTTCAATTCAACGGACTAATATAAATAGAGAGTGTGTGTCTCTCTATTTATCACTTGTGACTTAGCTCTCTTGCTCTCTCAAGTGTGGCGCACCTTTGGAGAAGGAAATTATTGGGCTTGACAGAAGACAGAAGGCTACTGTTGTGTTGGGAGGTCATCTTACTGTTTTGGGTTCACATCTCGTGGTGATACTATCTTAGAGGAAGTTGAGGGGTTTTCTCCATTTATGGTTTCCCCTCCTAAAATCTTTGTGTCTCTTGTCTCTTGTGATGTGCTTATGTGATTGCTGTGCTTGTTATTCTCTCAGTGAAAAGATCTTAACATAATGCTAGCTTAAATGTTGAAAAACTAACAGAGGTATCCATCGAAGGTTTCCATTTACGATACAAAATCCAGTTATTTTACAATTACAAATGTTTTCTTTGGTGCTGAGAAGAAGCAAGACAACTAAGCGCCCTATTCTGAACATAGATTCTTCTTTACAAATGGGTTTAATTTTCTTTCTGATGTTGATCCAACAACTTTAGGCCTACTCACGGGGCTCTGGTATTTTAGATTTGGAAGGTATATACCACGTTCCTGCACATTTGTTCCAAGGATTTCATGGTATTATATATTGAGAGGGGAAAGGCCCAAAATCTTAGAAGGAGATCTATGGCTCTGGAAAAGTCATTCTGTTCATGAAACCTTGGTTTCTTCAGCTTAGACCAATAACCAGGTTCTATTATCGACCCTCCACCCTCATATGGCTAAAGTCAATAAATCTCTCTACATTTTGAATAAAGGATCTTTCTGCATCTACCAACAATTCTTTGCAGATATTTGTTCATATTCAGCTCAAACCAATATCACAACCATTAATTACTACTCCCCCCATTCATTACAGCTCCACAAGAATCTCTTTTGGTAACCCAAATCTAATTAACACAAATGGGGAAATTGGGGACAAAATTAAGCTATAAAATGTGGCTATCAATTCCAAATTTGTCTGTGGGTCATCAATATAGTTGTCTCGCCTTGACATGTTAGGAGCATAATCAAGATTCAAAATGTTCTGAAATATATTAATCAAGAGGCAAAGACAATGTCCTCTAACCAATAATGCTTCTTTAGTATGTTAATGAAGGCATGCTACAATGCTAAAATGTAAATTGAAAAAAGAGATAAGTCTTTTAAATACTAGAAAACCCATGTCTTTTAGACCCCATAAGAGTAGAGATCACATAATTCACTTTTCGAGAAGTTACAAAGAATTGAAATGCTGGAAGAGTCGATGGATTTTCTTTAAAATAGATCTTTATTATAAACTTTGTTTTGTCAAGGTTGTTGAGGTTGAATCTTATACAGGTGATCCTAGTTTCATGGCACAGTCAATGGTAAATCCAAATACATTTTCTCTTCATTGGTAAGTTTAAGTCCATTTAAGTCCCCCCTTTCATCCATAAAGAATGCCTTCTTACCATTAATGATTCTTTCATAGGTCAAAGAAAATGCTGATACATAGATTGGAAATAGAGATGAGCCTTTTGATTACTAGGGATTGGAATTTCTTCTTAGGATGAAAGGTAAACACCCTTTTGATTACTAGGGATTGGAATTTCTTCTTAGGACGAAAGGTAAACACCCTTTCTATGCAAGAAGTGTCCATTTTATAAATTATGTTTTTTCGGCAGTCTCAAATTTCTACAATTCTAATCAAGCTCCAACTTGGGTTATCAATAAGTGAAGAACTTAAACAAATAGCTAGAAATAAAAAAAAAACAAGGAATTTTCATTAGGTAAGTGAAAAAGGGGTTTGGGAACTGGTCATGATGACGTCTTATGACAAAGGCTAAGTGGTCCTATAGTTTATGTACTACATGCATAAATTGTAAATCATTCTGAACAAGTACTAGGAAGGAGCTAATCAAATGGATCTCTTTTTTCTATTATTTCCATAACGATTGATAGTACTAGTCATAAATTTGTAAAAGGAAACAGAGTGGAGTACTAGGATCATCCCTGGCATATGGGTAGTCTTTCTTGTGGTGGTAACATAAGGATTATTAATTAGAATATATCTTCGTTATTTGTCACACTAGATTGCAGATGGAAATAAGTGGTTCTGTTAGATTTTTAGGTTAATCCTACAAAGGTCTTTTGAAGTTAATCAAAACTAGGTATATTCCTATTTTATTGAAAGCAGATAACAAGATTATTTGGAGAATGTTCACTTCCTATGGACATTTCAAGGTTCAATTTGGAATTGGACTTGACCTGTAAGATACATTAGAAAATGCAGGGGATATGGGCATATATGGAAAACTACATATTCCTATGAGTTCCCCAAGAGAAGTGCAAGAGAAGTTCATCATGTGGATTCTCCCCAAAAAATAGTTGTGCTTAATTTTTATGTTTTGCTAAGAAAGAGTACACTAACCCTTCCATATGTACTGTATGCATGAAATGGGTTTTCCATTGTACAGTTTTCCTATGATATTATGTTACAAAAATCTAGGGATCAATCTCAAAGGATATTGGGATTGGGTCCCAGCTTGCCATGGAATGTTAATTATGTGAGTGCCTATACGATAAGATGGAATGAGATCTACAACTTTGGGATAAAATATAAATTTGCAGAATATTAGTAATGTTTCAAGGTTTGGAGTAGCTAGAACTCTAAATTCTCTTCCAAAATGTATGATGATTTGCTTAAAAAAAAGTCGGAGAAAAGAGGACCCTATTGTCCATGAGCATTGAGAAGAAAATGGTGTGTGCCAAATCAGATATGTCTGCACTTCTTTTTTAGATGGGAAAGGAAAGTGTTGCACAACAAGGGAAAACACATTGTACTTCAAATTTGTTTCTATAATATAAGATTCATCATTTTTACAAAAAAGAATAAAATTACAAGAACAAAAATTGCACGTCACCATGCCAAGTATTTGAAATAAGAAAAGTTTAAATTCGCCCCTCTTTGGGAAAAAAGTATGGTGGAAAACCAATTAGAAATAGATTATTTAAATAAAGGCTCAAAATTTTACCCTATTTCTAATGGAAGTACCTAAGATACCGTATCTTTTCTAATTGCATTCTAATCAATATGGTTGTAAGTTGCTAGACAACCCTGGTCCCATGTTTCCCAGTGGTTCCATGATATTTTGTGCATGAATGTTCGATAAAGAGTGGCATTTCTAGTGATCCTGGATTTCATACTAAGTGTGCATGGTGATTGTGCCATGTTCTCTGGCTCACTACTCTATCTTATCTTTGGAAAGAGGCGAGTATTGTTACTTTTGAGGAATCCAAAAATGAATTTTGTAATAAGGATGTTCATAGATTGTTGAATGACTTAGCAATGTGCATGCATGTTCATTGAAAAGTGGCATGTCTAGTGATCCTATCTAGTGATATTGTCTAGTGATGCTTGTAATTAATGTATTGTGATCATTAGTGGCATGTCTAGTGATGCTTGTAATTAATGGATTNTGGCATGTCTAGTGATCCTATCTAGTGATCTTGTCTAGTGATTCTTGTAACTAATGTATTGTGATCATTAGTGGCATGTCTAGTGATGCTTGTAATTAATGGGTTGTGTTACTATAGCGTTGCAAATTACAAAAATCATCTGGTTCTCTAAATCAAGTATATAACCATGGATTAATGCAACTGGATTTATTATAGGGATGCGACACCTCAATGTTGCTTGATGATAAAGATAGCATTACAGGAGAGAAGAGCTCTCTTCCTAATCTTAATTCAGCCAGAGGGTTCAAGGTCATTGACGCAATTAAGAAATCCCTGGAAAATTCTTTCAATGCAACTATTTTTTGCGCAGATATTCTCTCTCTTGCAGCTAGGGATTTAGTCTACCTTTTAATATATGCATACATATATTTTATATTTTTCATATATTGTTGAATTAAAACAAAGCAATTCAAAAATAGTTACTGCGCTTTTTTATGTGTTTAATTATACAAGAGCGGTGGACCTTACTGGCAAGTGCAGCTTGGGAGAAGAGATGGCACAACTTCCATATTAACTACAACAAACAACGATATCCCTGTCTACTGATCACAATCCATTAATGACTTAGCAATGTGCATGTCTAGTGATCCTGGATTTCGTACCAAGTGCGCATGGTGACTATGGTACGTTCTTTGGCTCACTACTCTATCTTATGTTTGGAAAGAGGGGTGTAACACTGTATTGTTACTTTTGAGAAACCAAAGATGAATTTTGTAACAATGAATTTCATAGAATTATAGATTGGATTTCATATAATTTTTTTGACAATCATTATAAATTTTGACCCCTCTATTCTCTAGCCACTTCATTTAGCAAGAACAGTCTGTGCTTACCTTGGTTGTTTGGCATTTGCAAGAGTGAAGTTAAATATCTACTGTACATCATTAATAATGATTTAAGGTAACATACTATGTTGTTTCTTTGTCTCTTTGCTATATGAAGTGGTTATGTATTTGTAGGAGTCAATCTTATTTTATATCCCTTCCTTGAGCAAAGCTAGACTATTCTAAAAGTATTGAATGCCTCTTGGTCAGCAAGTTTATTTATGTTATTTTTTTTTATCTTAACTGTTTCCTTTGGTCTCCTCTATTTATATAATTTGGAGGTTTAGTGTCCTCCATCATCACTTATTAAGATTGGGGATGTAAAGCACTATTTGCATGAGAGCTATTTCTTATACAGGGATAAACTTATGCAGATACTTATACAATTAGTACAATGCATATGGAGGATAAACACAATTTTTTAGACCCATTTCATCTTAATCATTTCAGAAAAATCCACCCTTTATAACTTTAGTCTCCTAAAAATGGAGGTCACGGACACAGACAATGTATGGGGACTACTTCATTCCACTTTCCAACTAATAGTCTCACCCAGAGAAGCATTGCATTGTGTTCAACTAGGAAAACTTTATTGCAAGCAACCTTTCTCTGACTCTCTAGAAATCCAAGTCACATAGGAAGAGAGAAACAACCAGTTTTACATGGCATTTAGGTTAGAAGTCAGTTTAGGCCATTTCTAAGTGGGTAAGTTGGAACATGCCAGCATGGGATTACGTGACCTTTGTACATGTGGTTCACACTACCTGAGTTACTTGGAGAAGTGTGTAGGTAGAAGTTGTGTTGTAATCACCTACCCTTAGCACATGTAAGGTCTCTAGTTAAGGAACATTCTCTTGGAGTGTTCATGGATTGGCTAGATTGGACTTTGTCTTGTTAAGTGGTCCACTTGTAGACCTAGTATAGGGTTTGCTTGTAATTACTCTCTTCCTTATTCCATAAATAGAAAGAAGGGTGCTTCTCTTGAGGATATTAGGTTTTCTATTTTGTGAAAAGTAAAGTTAAGAGTAAAGTAGTTGTGATAACTAGATGTAAAAGAAATAAACCAATAAAGGATAATAATTATTGGGATAACTAGAGTGGAAGGATAGTGATAACTATAGTTAAACCAATAAAAAAGGGAAAGAGTTAAAGCATAACTCTATGAGGCATCATATTTTTACAATAATTGTTGACCTAAAAATCTTTTATTTCAAGAAAAATATCCAAGAAGCTCTCACAATAATTTCCCTGAAATGTATATCAGCTGAGATTGATACTAAAGTAGTAGAGAGAGGGTTGATTGGAGGCATGTGCAGTCAACCCTTTTTTTAATGACTCTTTTAGGTAGGCCCTGAATTATATAGTAAATCCTCTTAGATTTAAGGTTAAAGGACAGTTATTGGTTAAAGAATTCTTGTATATGTATATTATTTTTGTGATATTTTGTCTTATGTAACTTTCGTTCGGGACATCTTCTGAATAGACTAGAAGAGAAAGAGCTTTGTTTCGATATATTTTCAAATTGATTTCAAAGCACAATTTTGTGGAAGATGAGCATGCCAGATGAAGATGCTCAGGTAAGTCTCAGACTCTCAAGTTGTCTAATTTAGAATTTGTTTATATAGGAGCTTTTATATTTGCAGTTTTCTCATCAATTTTGTGTAGTTACATCAATTCACTCTCTATTTGTCTCAATTTGTAGTGGCGTTATTTATGATTTTGCAGTGGGTTTATTATCCTTCATTCTCCATGAACATAGTTAATTACATATATGTATTTTCAACAAATTTATAGGTTTGAAGTAGATATGTTAAATAAATTGGCCATGAGTTTGACTCCAGAGCAATCCCGTCCAAAGGAAATTTTAGCCGGTAGAGATGAGTTTGGATGGGGAGTCTGTTGGAAAAAATCTCCAAGGCCTCTCAGCAGAGCAGTGACGAATTCCTTAAGAGAAGGGGATATCAAGGTAGTCTTTCCATTACCATGTCTAAGCTTATCCATATCTATTGCCTTTGCTAAACTAATACCATGAGACTGTTTTGCAACAACAGGAACAACAACATCCTTCAGTGCATTGTGATGAAATGGAAATCTCATCTCAGATTCTTTCCCTTGGACAGAGTCATAGACTCACATTGAATGGCATTGTTCCCTAAATGTGCACCTATTGAACTCTTAACACTCTGAATTATGTGTAACGTACTATACCCAATTCTTCCAAACAATTTTTTGGCAAAAGGAACCTCTGGTTCATTGACCTAAATACCAATTTCCAAATCAAATCTATTGTCTACTCCATAATTGCTCCTTTCTACTTTGTGAATAGACACATCTACACTTGAATACACAAATGGTGTGTTTTTCTGTGTAGATGCATTGGAATCCAAAGACATAATTTGTGCTAATTGCTTTGGTGGCTTGAAGTTCTCCAACTCATCCATTTAATTACAGCAATCAAACTAAAAGACACACTACATTTCTGAATCTAAAGAAAAAGATCCACCAGATGCAGCCATAATTAAAGGACCCACCAAGCACAACTACACCACCACCACCATTAGTCCTACCCTGATAGCCATTTTTGTAGTTCTAGGCAATGCTTTACTAGTGGTAAGTTACTACAATATTTTTGCCAAGTATTGTAAAGCTTCTTGAGAGACATTTTTTCAGGAGGAGACAATAATATAAGTATATAAAATCTCCCTTTTCTATCATAAAAAAGAAATGTCCATGAAATAAATAATCCCTTTTCTATCAGAAAAAAAAGACAACCATGAAAGAAATAAGAATAAGCATTCTCCTCTCAGAGATTGGAAAGTGTTGGTGCATAAGTTCACATTCAATAAATGACGGAAACAATTGAATTTATAGATAAGAACAAATATCATTCTTTTGAATTGAGTTAAAGACAATGGTATAGGAAGCTTGTGTGATAATCACTCAAGAGTCAAACCAAAAGAGGCTTGGCCTCCATTTAGAAAGATATTATGATTTCTTAAGAAAAAAGGCATTTTCCTATATCAGTGTCAATTTAGTTTTATATAGCATGTAAAGATATCCAATCTTAGCAAAATGGATAAAGAAATTGTCAAGACTAATATAATAATATTTAAAGTATCAGATGAAATACTATGCTCATATAATCTTGTAAAACGTAAGGTCTATTTGAACAAAGATGCATTCTCCCTATGAATATCAATTCTTAGGGCATGTGCATGTAGCTATTATTTTCTAAAGCATATAGATTTGAATTTTAGTTTAGTCTAAGACTCTAAGTTATAGTCCATTGTTACTTTCTAGTTGATTTGGTTGGCATAGATTGGGGGCACAAATAAATATTTGAGACCTGTAATGACTGATATTCACTCAATCTACAAGTTATGTCTTACATAAATCTAACCTAAGAGCTAGTCTCTACTTTTCTAGGCATTTATTGAGCTGAGACTTTGGAAAATATTCGATGCAACCCTTTTTCTGCAATCATTTTTCCACCTTAATGCACACTCAAATATAGAACTGCAACAAGAAGTTCCTAGATATTTCATGTCTGTATCCCATTCGGCCATTTCCATGCAATTATAAAGGCATTAAAAATGAAATAATGAATATTTTACTCTAGCCAATTACCGATTCCTAGTTCATATGGAGTTTGGACTAATATACAATTTGATGCTTATTCAGTGGAAGGATTCCAAGACTGAGAAGGCTGGTAGATAATTACTCAATCATATATCCTGGATGAAGCTGTGATCAGATCCATTCCTCTATGTAGACTCAAAATGATTTATGTAGTGCAGAGTTCTGAAAGCTTGCTTTTTAATTATGGGTTTCAAAATATTTTATTTTTGGATTTATTTGGGAGAACATAATCTTTCACTCTCGGATGGTTTAGCTGTTGCAATAGATTTTGGTTTACCAAACATAATGGTGGATTAAAACAAAACATATAGTTTAAATGGTCATAACTTAAACTTGAAATAAAACGACCACTTAAAGAACTATGAAGGAAACTGAATGAATGGTACCACCCAATAAAGCCCTTGGCTAACTCTTTCTAGGGCTGATCCTTCATCTATCAACACAAATCATAAGGATCATTTTGGAAGGGTGGGTCATCGATTATCTTGGCCAATAAGATCCTAATAAACACTTTAAAGTATTTTCTAAATAAAAATTCATTTTCAACTATGGTCTAAAAAGGCTTTCTTTGGTCTAGTGTTGAGCTATGGTCTAGAAAGGCTTTCTTTGGTCCAGTGGTGATAATGAAAGGGTTGAGAGTTTGATAAATAATTGATTGATCAAATTGATGAGAGAGATTCATTAAGAATTTGTTTAAGCACTCACTTGTGGATTTGG
Source organism: Pseudotsuga menziesii (assembly GCA_001517045.1). Classification (NCBI taxonomy): domain Eukaryota; kingdom Viridiplantae; phylum Streptophyta; class Pinopsida; order Pinales; family Pinaceae; genus Pseudotsuga; species Pseudotsuga menziesii. The sequence goes on along the minus strand of LPNX010710143.1, from coordinate 18,286 downwards.
TTGTCGTCTTTGATATGCATGTTAGTATAAACATATTGGTGTTCGATGCACATTACAGTGGCGAATATTTGACACAAATTAAACTTTGGATGTAATGTTGTGGTATAAACACACTAGTATTCTTAGAGACTAGGTTTATTATCAGAGCAGAACTGTTGTATTGTAATTTTTTTAAGGTAAAAAATATAGGCATGAGTGTAGAATAGGTGATTGTAATAAACTATGCACCTTATCTTATGAAGCAGAGCAGTTTGCATTAGGCTTAGTGTACAATTTTTCTAATGCACTAGTATTCCAATGCAACTACTAATCGGCTTTTGTTCGAAAAATTGAAAAATATTCCCAAAAAAAATAGAAGGAGTTGTTTTGTGCATGGATTTATTGCAGAAGATGGCATAAGTTTGCCATATTTGTTTAGAGTAGAAAGAGATTTCAGAAGATTATTATGGCCTGTAGTTTTAGTTGCATTTTAGTAATTGCAACTCATTTATATGGATGGGTTATGCTGGTTTTTTGGATTTATATCTAAAACACGTCTATATTGGAAATGAAAATGGATACAAGTTGTACCAATATAAGGGATGAGCTATTTGGGGTTGTTTGCAGATTACAACAGTGGATGAAGCAAAGCAGTTCTACCCTCTTTTTGGCCTAGGAGCCAATGTAGCCTTGATTTTTTCGGGGAGAACTGTTAATTATTTCTCCCATATGCGTAAGAATATTGAGCTTGGTGTGGATGGTTGGGAATTCTCCTTGAAGGGAATGATGCACATTTTGGTGTTGTTGGGGGCTTACATTATGTGGAATCTACTGGTGGGTAAATAAATTTATATTGGATTATCCTACAATTCCCAAGGGAGAAGCTCGTAAGAAGAAGGTATATCTATATTCTAATTTCTTGCAGTTTTTCATATGTGTTATGTTAAGAACATAAGTTATTTTAGGTTCTTTAACTCAACCTCTCGTACTTTTTACAGGAGAAACCAAAGATGGGAATGATGGAGAGTTTTAAGTTCCTATTGACTTCAAGATATGTGAGAGACCTTGCCACTTTGGTGGTTTCATATGGTATTAGCATCAACCTTGTTGAAGTCACCTGGAACTCCAAACTAAAGGAACATGTAATATATGTCAGATCTTAGGTTCTTTGGCAACATAATTCCTGTTCATAAATGATACATAATATGCATAATAATATGTGTTTATCAAAAACTAATTGTTTGACATATCATTAGGCAGTCACTGTACAACACTTGGTCTTAATTTTTAAACCTCTATTGCTATCCACGCATTTACAGAACAACCTTTTCTATCAATCCAAGTACAATTCCAGATTCTTAAATACTAACCAAGTATAGTTTGGTTGCATTTTGTTCCTATATTAAAAGTACAATAATTTGTCATTTAACTCATTGACAATTGCCATCAGTTGAGCCAGAGGTTCACTGCATAGTAGAATTGTAATTAGGTGGGCATGTTACTTACTGAAGTTGCTACTTTGTGGGCTTGCAACTAAGTCAATTTACCAGGGGTGTCAAGTGTTTTGGCGGGAAGGGGGTTTGTCTTTAACCCCAAATGAAAACAAGTCATTGAGTTTGCATGGGGAATTGGCATCAATTCTAATAATATGGAAGAAGCATTAGCTTTAATCCAAGGCCTATCATTATTGTGAGAGTAGAGAATTCACAAAGCTACAATATTATGGGACTTCAAAATTCTTATTAGGTCTCTCTGTCACAAATTTTAATCGCCTTCCAAGGAGAATAGCCCCTATGTTATCTAGTTCAAAAAATTCTTCAAAAAACACACAGGGTTTTGAATGGATTGAGTATTACCATGTTATTTATGGATTCGAACTTTAGAGCTCATAATTTAAGGACATATATAATGTAATGTGTCTATGATTGCAGAGAATGATAGGGTTGTAGCATAGAGTAATATTGGAAATACTTCAGCTCCATCCCATTTGGACTCTATATATTGAACGCTTCAAAGTGGGTGACCAATAAATCATTTGAGTAGTTGGGTTGATGATAGTTAGCAACTTAGAGGAATGAGTGGCACTACAATAGAATTAGGAATTGAGGATAATTTTGTTTCTTATTTATAGAGGGATCAACCAATTGATGAAACTCGATTAGATTAATCCCAGGATACCACCAGATCACAGGAAAAAGGTGATGCTACTGCCTCACAAGCTGCAAATGTTGGTACTCTAATGATAGAAACTTTACAATCATAGGAAAATGATAGACAAAGAATCAAGGAATGTAATCAATCCCATGTTGAGGATAATACAATCTATCATCCTTTGTCGACCATTAGATACTCAAAGTTGTGTATTGATCATTTTTACAATTATAGAGGACTCTGTAAGTTAGGTTCCCAAATTCTTAAAGGGTTCTAGCTCAATGGAAGAGTGCCCACCTTACAAGAAAAAGGTTGGTGGTTCGATTCCTCCATGCCCTAATGATATTATAATATCAGTTAAAAACAACTACATTAGTAAGCAAAAAATAAGAGATAGGTAACCAAACAAAATGACCAAAACTCATATATAAAATTACTAAAAATGACTAAATTAGTCATCAAAACATGAGAGATGCAAAACTAGGCATTAAAAAGGATGCAACACGTGGCGCTAATGATGAAGCCAAACATGGTGTTGATATGGTAGAAAAATAAGACATTACTTTCGATGCAAAACATGGCGCTACATAGGAAAAAAAATATGGTGCAACAATAGAAGAAATATTTGGCGTCATTTTGGTAGCAAAACATGATGCAAAAAAGGAAGAAAAAACTGGTGCAAATTTGGAAGCAAAAATTGGCACATATTTGGAAGTAAAACATGGTGCAAAATGGGTTGCTAAAGTGGTAGAAAAAATGGATGCAATATTGGATGTTAATTTGGATGCTAACATGGTGCTATTAAGGATGCAAATATGGCGCTAATAGGGGTGTCATTTAAGAAGCAAAACTGGACACTCGCTAGGAAGAAAAATAGGACATTATTTAGGAAGCAAACCTCGACATTGTTTAGGAAGCAAATTTGGATGCTATTATGGAAGAAAACCTTGACGTTGCTTAGGAAGAAAATTTAGACGCTATTCTGGAAGCAAAAAAAGAGACGCTATTTTGGACGTCATAAAGGATGCTATCTAGGAAGCAAAAAAAGACGTTTTTTGAAACGCTTTAAGTTTTGTCCATGATGCATCCCATTTAGCGTCTAGTTTGACCACTCAATTTAAAAAAAAAATTACACTAAAAAGGGACACTAAATGGGACACTAATTCCAATATTTGTTGTAGTGGCAACATTAAAATAAATTTGCTACGCAGAGGTCATGAGAACCTCACCCCTCTGCACCTATGCAATAAGCACAGCCTTGGCCACATTAAATAAATATAGAGTCCCATAAAAATAAACCCAGAGATATCTTATGCCCTGTCAACAAATCAACATACAAGAAAAGATATCCATCGAGGGTTTACACCCACGGTTCTCTTACTTTCAACATTATACATTAAAAACTGACTGTAAGTCTAAACCCCCTTTTCTATCATAGATAAGATAGAGAGTACTAGCTCCATTAAAGGTGTGGCCCCAAATGCATCTCGCTGACAGGGTATGTATCATTATAACTATTAAAAATCAACAGATGCAAATACTATGATAATAATAACCAAGATCGAAACACAACATTTAAATAAACCCAATGCTTAAACAATGGAAGTAAATATACACAGACCATCCATGAAGGTAGAGGCCACATGAAACCCACGTTTTATAAACAGTAACGTAGTATCAATTTCTATACATAGTCCAATTAATAACCATTGCAGTCGTAAATGTTACATGTATTTCACAATTGATTTCTTCATTGCGTTAACATAATTTACATAGCTAAACTGCTCATGGCCTTGCACCATTGCAAGAAATGGTGCTACCATGGCCTGCTACATCTTTAAACAAGTAACCAAAATTTACACAAAGCCTGCCAAGACATTCAAGTTTTTCCTTATGGATAGAAGCCCTCATTAAGATTACATCCCATTTCATTATTAAAAACAAACCCGAGGGAAAACGAAATCCAAACACTAAAATTCAATGCTGTGGTGCTACCAACATTGCTCTGTCATGATACAGACAAACCTCTAAGACAAAATGAAACCATAAAAACCAAATGCAAGAAGACTAACCCGTGACAAGTTAAAACCTAGTCTCAAAGTCAAAATATGGCAAGTATTGACTTGTTTATCAGGATTATTGTAATGGTAATGATATCCCATGGATCGTAGTCAGGATACGAATCCCACATTTCCTTGTTTCCCTGTCACCTCCAAACACAAAACACTACGAAGGATGAGAAATATAAAAGTCGAATGAGCCACAAAACAAACATCAATGTTGTGTAAACAACAAAGCCATACCTTCGTTACCTTTGAAGTTGCATTCACCCACCGCGTAAAGTCGAGGCCAAACAACCAACAAACAAAGAAAATGGCCAAAGTCCATCGTGGGCCAATCTCTAAGCTTGGGCTGCAACGAACTCCAAGTTGCATTAATAGCACCAGCCTAGTGTCCATTATCAATTCTAAAACCCACATCTCTATAGTTTTTAAATGACACAAAATCATTCGCCACCTTTTCCATTGCATAATGTTAAAACACAAATGTGTAACGTTTAGATGATGTTATATATTTGTCACCCCAAAGTATAATGTAGGGTATGAAGTATTATATGTATTGCATACTATAGGCTTTAATCCTTTGACCCTTTCTCATCAATTCCTTTAGGTCCTAAGTATAATACCATGGCATAATCCTTATGCCATGGTAGGTTGTTTTTAGGATTATGCCATGGTAGGTTGTTTTTATAAATTGAGCATTGATATTTATCCCAGGTTTGTAAACCTGCTGAAAGTAATAAAACATAGGTTAATACCTTTAATAAAATAAACATGAAATACAAATAGGTTAAGAAATGAACAAATCAATCAATAACATATAATGAATAATAAGTGTCACTTACATAATCAGTCTAGGTCGAAAAATGAATCATCGTGGTAATTACCTTGTCATCAAACCAAGTCTGTATGGAGCGATAATAATAATCGGTAGGTGTCGTTAGCTGTGAGGATAACTACACCTACACGTAAACAAGTTAAGAGTGCCTTAGTTCAAATTGAACTAAGTAATCCTGCTATACAAGTAGAAACTTTACCTCTCAGTCAATTACATGGGAGAACTAGTCTCTCCACTCCACCCACTTTAGTTCCAAGAACAAAGTTAAGTTAGAACATGTAAATACTAAGTAAACTAATGCTAATAGTAAAGAAGTACATAATCAAAGTAACTACACATACACAACAATGTAAGCACATGAGAATAGCCTAGTAATCAGATTTACAACATCATAATGTAAAGTACAGTAACAACCATAACTGAGAAAAAGAAGTAAAACATAAGAAGAACTTACGATAAATTAGTGGTACATTTAGTGTATGTTATATTCCGCAAGTCCAATAATGTCCATGCCTAGGTACTTTATACTAGCCCAAATAATTTTTTTTTATTTTGAATTTTTGGGGACATTACAATACATAT
>LPNX010710116.1:41442-69661 GCA_001517045.1 Pseudotsuga menziesii | reverse complement strand
ACATCTGCAGGACTACTGTTGCGTCCTCCTCTTGAGAAGTTTCTTCCTCTGCCTCTAAAATTATTTCTCCCCCTGCCACTTCCACGGCTTATAGATGACTGTGTTGTAAATGCACCTTCCAATGATGTTTGAGTTCTGCTGAGCCTGTGTTCATGATTGATGAGTGAACCTTGCAGCTCATCAATAGTAAACGTTGTCATGTTTGTGTGTTCTTCCAAGCTCACAACCAAGGATTCAAATCTTGGGGGAGGACTTCTGAGAATTTTCTTAACCACCCTTTGGTATGTTACGGTTTCTCCATGATATTTCAGTTGATTTATCAAACCAACAACTATGGTATAAAATGAGTCTACTAACTCTGAATCTTTCATGGACAGAGATTCAAAATCTCTTCTCAGAATTTGCAGCTTTGAAGTCTTTACCTTGTCCAAACCTTGATAAGTTGTACCCAATGTGTCCCATTCCTGCTTGACGATAATTATTGATGCTACTCTTAGGAGTATGCTTTCATGCATGGCTTGATGTATGTAGAACAGAGCTTTTCCATCTTTCTTTCTCTGCTCCCTCAGGATATCTTTCTCAACTTCTGAGAGATTATTATATGTCACTTGACCTGCTAGTTCTGCATAACCATTCTGAACAATATCCCAAACATCTTGACCTCTAAACAAAGCTTTCATTGCTAGAGACCAATATTCATAATTCTTTCTTGTAAAAATCGGAGTTTGTAAACTCGACATATTTGAACCGGAAGTAGAAGCCATTTTTTAATTTTTAACTTTCCTTAGAAAATTACTTTTTCCTTTTTAGGACAAGATTCCTTTCCTAAACTAGCTCTGATAAAATGGCGGTCGCGGCAATTAACTTGAGTTACCACATAGCACAACCTTGTTTTTTCCCCTTTTACTTTTTCAAAAAACTTGCGACTCAATTTTCTTGCCACAGAATTTAATGCACGTGCGGACTTTTCACACTTTTACTTAGGCTTCGACCTACTTTTAACATGAATTTGGTTGCGACAAACTCATGTGTGACCAAGTTTTCACTTCCGCACAATAACTTTATATTTCCTATTCTAAGGACTTAGGAATATGAAAAACACTTTTCACTGTGGTAACCTAGGATTAACTACGACACAACTATATTGCGACTCACTTGCAATATTATATAAGAAAATAATAAACAAGATTTGTGTCGAACTTGTGCACGTAAATCTAGGAACTTTTACACAGTGAAATTATGGATTCTTAATGTCTTTCACTCATAGTAAATGTAAACAACATTCACTTAGGTAAATATGGAGAAGATGTGCCGCTATCTAAAACATTCATCCAACCATAAAATTAAGGATTTATATTTCATGTGACTGCATAACAAAACTTACAGATGTAAATACAAACTTAGTAAAAAGACAGAAGCTTGAGCTTCAAACTCTTCAGTGAGTTTTCCTTCTTCTTCTTCACCACACTTCTCTTCTCTGTTATATTCTGCTTGTCTGTCTCTTCTTTTAGATTTACAATTTCATCCTTCTTATAGAAAATTTCTGCCAACTAACCAACTTAACATTTAAATACTGTAATTACTCTCTACCTAGAAACTTAGGTTCAGAAACTAAATTCTACTGTCTTATATACGAGAGATCTGAACTCTTGATCTTGTCAGACGCTCTGCCCTTTTTTGACCTGCTACTATCGACTGATTTGATTATGGATCAACGAGTAATTAATATTTCCAACACTTCTGTAACTTTTGATATCCACCAAGACTCCCTGTCCCCAACTCTCTCACACCATTGCTGCTACTATCGACTGATTTGATTATGGATCAACGAGTAATTAATATTTCCAACACTTCTGTAACTTTTGATATCCACCAAGACTCCCTGTCCCCAACTCTGTCCCCAACTCTGTCCCACCATTGTAGTATCTCAATTTGAGAAGCTTTAAATTCGGCGTCCACTCCAATGGAGAGAGCTCCCTTATGGACCAACAACGATACAATGATACCATTTCAAGATGTTCAAGATTACAATTTGGCAGACAATGATGCCCCGAGTAACTCTGTAGCTTCTTCATGCTCTTCATGTCCTTAGGAAGCTCCCTGGGTCAGTCCAATCTTAAATGTCTCATCTCCGACCAGGTTCCCATTATGCCATCTTTATATTGTTTCCCCACGGCTATCTCTACTCTCAACTCCGTCATGTTTTTTAGACCCTTCAAATTCCAAATACTTGTGGGCGCTTCCTTTTCCATACTTAACTCTGTGGATAACACCAGTCTGCTCAACGAAGTAAGTTCAGACATCTCATGTGGAATCACCCAAAAATATGGCACCAAGTCTAAATTAAGACACTTGAGATTTTTAAGCTCTGCGATCTTACATGGTAATAATTCTAGATTATGACAATGTGAAAGATTCAAAAATTGAAGGCTTGATTGTATATCTCTTTAGGCAAATCTTTGATGGAGAGCTCACTTAATGACAGAAACTCAAGCAGTCTTAGTTGCCCCATTGAGAACCCTCAGAGAGGGTAGGATAAAAAAAAATTCCGACGGAAGCTTTTTCAAATTCTTATTGCCTAACATCGNATGACAGAAACTCAAGCAGTCTTAGTTGCCCCATTGAGAACCCTCAGAGAGGGTAGGATAAAAAAAAATTCCGACGGAAGCTTTTTCAAATTCTTATTGCCTTCTAAGATGAGAATGTCCAGGAAATTCCGCAGATTTTGGCTTGCCTTGAATAAACAATTCTCCTCTTTGTGGGCTATATACATTGCCATCTCACGAATAAACACTGTGGACTATTATGCTTGGAATAACATCGTGAGGTTGTTGCACTCTAAGCCGAGGGAATTTCCCGAAGACATTGGTGCTCTCCTTAACAATCTCTAATGGGAGTTTTAAGTAGTTCCCTACCTGGTCTTCACCAGGCCTTCTCCAATCCACATTTGCACTAAATCGCGTGAATCAACTTCTTGATTTTCCATATAGATAACAGAGTATAAAAAGCAATTCTTGACGTTTGAATTAGACAAAGCATCGTAACTCCATCGTAATAGACGATAGAGTTCAGCATCAAGGAGAGGATGAGTGGGTGGAAAAGATGCAGGATCTACGCTTTTGATCAAAGAAAAACAAGTATCCCAGTGATCAACACTAGTTTGCCCAATTATTGTCGTGACTATGTTTATGGAGAAAGGCATACCTTTGCAGTCATCCGCAAATATCCTGGCACGCTCTTCTATATCCACAGAAAGTTCATGGTCGCCCTTGAAAGCCACTCTATGAAACAGCCATCTCTGCAGAGGGGCTTTGTTACAGTGGGTTTTTTTGCCTTCTCTTCGATATGCAAGGGGTTTGATGAAAGAAACCGCAGAGAAGTTACCAATGGTGACAAGTCGCTTCGAAAGCCTTGATAGATCTTATCAAAAGATGTGCTCCATTCTAATTTGGAAAGTCTCCTGGGATTGCTTTGGTGAGGCCCCAATCGATCCACCGATATGTGTTCTGCTTGTCTAAGAGAAATTCGCAAAAATTGCAACCAAGCCTTCACGATCTCCAAGACCATATTATGTTGACATTCAAAGAGGGTGGAAATACAGAAGTGTTCATCTCTGGAAAGGGTGGCAAAATCTTGTAGAAGGATCTCCATAGGCCTCAGGTCAGTTTCCATCTGACGGTTATTCTCGTTGTTAAAAACATCCTTCATCATTTCCATCACGGGGTCGACCACAAGGTTGAACCTGGACAATGTGCTGAAGCAATTCGTTGATAAAGCAATGTGCTGAAGCAAGTCGCTTTGAAAGCCATGATATAACTGATCAAAAAATGCGTTCCATTCTCTTATTTCTTTGGTGAGTCTCCTGGGTCTGAGTCCCAAGCGATCGATGGAGAGTAGGCATTTTTCCTCAGTAAGCGAATTTTGCAGCAGTTACAACCAAATCTTCACAATCTCCGGCCGCTCTTTCTGTTGATATTGGAAGAAGATGCCAGTAGCTTGTACAAAGTTCTCCATAGGCCTCAAGTGATCAGTTTACATAATCTGACGGTTATCCCGCTTCCTAATAACATCCATCATCAGCTGGATGACTGGGTCGATTGTGGCGTTGCTTGGAACTGTGGTGACAGTTGCCATGGCTTTCTTGTTATTGTGGGAGTGCAGTGTAGAGAGAAAGAATGGGAGGATCCCGGGGGTATAACTACGGCCTACAGGGGAAGCTGAAGCGGAGTTGCGATAGACACTGAGGAATTGGATTGAGCGTGATAAGGTACAAAAACCAATATTTCATGGTAATGCAGATTAATGGTGTTGGGTATTTAAGGAGCGAAAGGCACTGTACCTTTGAATTTTGTTCCAGTGAAGAAAAAGTAAAAAGATAAAAATGAAGACATGGCCAATGCTAATTTCCTTTCCTTTATTCGCAAGAGAAGCATGGGCAATGCTTTAAAATGGTGGTGGAGAAAAGTAAAATAATAAAATATATATATTAAGAAATAAAAGTGTGAAGAAAGTAAGCTAAATTCTAGATTATTTGTATTTTTTTTTATGAAACTTTTGGTCATAATTGTTGAAATTATAGTTTTAGTGAAATTTTATAACCCAGGTGCCTAGGGTTATCAAGGGATGCTGAATCCATAACAAATTTCTGAAAAGAATATATATTAATTATAAAATATATTTGTTCATAATAATAATTAAATTTATTCACTTAAATACAAAGAAAAAATATAATTATTTAGAACCAATCATGTTTACTCTCAATNATTAATTATAAAATATATTTGTTCATAATAATAATTAAATTTATTCACTTAAATACAAAGAAAAAATATAATTATTTAGAACCAATCATGTTTACTCTCAGTTGCCACAACCACAATCTTCGATCTTTCTGCAATCTTCTTTATTAGAGAGAATCAACTTCTCTATTCATTTTTATATAAACATGTTGGGACTAATAATAATTAAATTTATTCACTTAAATACAAGGAAAAAATATAATTATTTAGAACCAATCATGTTTACTCTCATTTGTCACAATCTTCAATCTTAATGCAATCTTGTTTATTAGAGAGAATCAACTTCTCTATTCATTTTTATATAAACATGTTGGGGCTGCAAGTTTACTAAGGAGATTATTAAGTTACTAAGGAGATTATTATGGGACTCAGTATGGCTCCACATCGCCCTATATAATGGAATGAACACACTTTCACGCATAATTGGAACAAATGGATGAGCAATGAAAGAGCACTATTATACTTACCACTGATTATGGCATGGGACATTTGGATCTCTAGGAACAAGTATATTTTTGAGGATTGAAAACTTGTCCCTAAACTGATTATTTACAATATTATGGAACAACTTCAAACCCATACTGTGAATACTTCACCCAAGCTCAGGAGGAGATTGATTGTCTTGCATCAGGTATATACATATCCCATTGGTTTTTTTGATGGGGCCTCAGCGAACAAAATCGATGGTGCTGGAATTTACCTCATGATCAACAATTATCTCCTTTATTGTGTAAAGATGGGATGTGGCCATAGCACCAACACCTGAGCATAGATCCTTGCTCTTTGGGTATTACTAACCTCTGCAAAAATGATGGGGCTACCATATCTTCACATTAGAGGAGACTCTTCAGAAATCATAAACTAGTTTAATGGATAGGCTGACCTATCAACACTTGAACTAGAAGAATGGTGTTGTAATATCAGAGTCCTTCAGGCTTCCTTTTTCTCATCTCGAAGCCGCCCATGTATACAGAGAATACAATAATAAAGCGGATGGCTTATCTAAGGAGGTACTTGATCTAGATTATGGGTTTCTACACTTTATGGAATTCACTGAAGGTGAATGCAGTGTTAATGGCTCCTTTTAGCTATATTAGCCATAGACGTGAACTCCCAGTAGTGCCTCCCTAACTAAGCTATCCGGGTTATGACTTGTACCTCTGCTACTAGGTGCTTCATGGATTGTTGAGTGGACACTTGAACCTCTGAACTTGCTTTTATGGTAGACTCATGGTCTATCCTTTGTTATGTGTTGATTGCTGAACTCTTGACAGTCTGTGGAATCTCATGTATATGAACCTGATGCATAAAACAGATTACCTTTAATTCAANTGCTTTTATGGTAGACTCATGGTCTATCCTTTGTTATGTGTTGATTGCTGAACTCTTGACAGTCTGTGGAATCTCATGTATATGAACCTGATGCATAAAACAGATTACCTTTGATTCAAATGAATAACAAGGAACTGCTATTTTTCTCCTCGAAAAAAACATGTTGAAAATATATTAAAGGCCTATTTAAAATTTTAAACTTCATCATAAATGAGTATGAATTAATAATTTTCCAAATAACTACACCTTACATTCAATTAATCACCATCATAAAAATCTCAATTTTCTCACCCTTTTCACTCTATAAATAATAAGAAGTAAATTCAAAGCTACAAAATGTTATTTTTACTCTTTCTCAATGCCGCCTTAAAATTTATGATACAAAAATCACTAAAATGAATAACCCCTAGTGCTCGGAAAATATGATTCCCTTGGCAAGGCCCATGAAAATATTCCAAGCTCCACTCCTATTCATCTACTTTGCTTTAAACTATCATGGATGCTTTTCCTTGGATGTTTGGTTGAAATTGTAAAGGATCAATTTACTTTTCATTGTGCACATTGAAGATGATGAATATGCCTATCCTCAAATATGCTTGCAATATGTGTAAGATATATACCTTGAGAAACAATCAAAGGAAGAGCTACAATAGTTTTTAAATAAGGATTTGAACACAAAGTTTATAATTTATATAATGTATAGAATTTCTCACCAAACCATCATTTATCCCTAGTGATATTTTCTAATCCCTTCCAAACATGAATAATGTATCCACAATTCATTAGGAAGTGACTTATTTTACTAGGGCCATGTCTATTACGCATTCAAAAAACACCCCAGGTGAGAAGCTTGTTCCTGATGGTAAGCCACATAAAAATGTGATATTATAAAGGGAAATTGAATTTCGAATTGGATTGCCACCACCATTAGAGCTCCACCACCCTATATTCTTCACATAAAATGTTATAATCCATTCTTGGAGTATGAATTCCTTTGCCATCATTTTTTGTCAAGAGAAATTAATCTTCAACACTATTGATCCTCACAAGATTTTAACTAAGACTAGAAATATAATTTTCCCAACCATCTCATCCCTACCCTTTAAACCAAAAAATTGAGCTGACCTATATTCCTTCTTCCAAACAATAGTAAGTTCATGAAAGGCTACTTGACTTAAGAAGAATATATCATTTCAATGAAGAACATTAATTAGGATATCAATTATCTTGAAACCTTCCCACAACCAACCCACAAATCTACACATAGAATAAAAATAAAATTCTCAATTCTTAAACTTCCAAACAAGCTACATTCATATGAGAGGAGATTCTCAAACTATAGCCTTCTAAATAATAGACACATTATCAAAATTTTTGAAAATATTTTTAATACAAATTCCCATTGTATCTAGCCTAATATATTTATGAATTTGGTGGTAGGTCAATCCTCTTTATTATATTTCTATGATTGACTATGGACATACCTAGAGATGATCATTAATATGGATGGGAAAGTATGCCCTTATAAATACGTGTATGAAACAACTAGTAGTATGAAGTTGTTATAGGTTAATTTGACGTGGTTGGAGTGTGTAGTGTAACTATGTATGATAGAGAGTCAATCTCTCCAATGACCTCTTAAGATAATTTTCAATAGCTCTCTCCTAATGATATAGATGAGAACCTCCAAACACATTTGATAGTCAAGGATTTTCCAAATAGATAAATATTATTAAAACCCGACCCACCCAATATTTTGGCACATCAAATCCCCATAATTTAACCAAAGTTGTTCCTTCTTTATCTCTATTTCCTATAAAAAAAATATGAAACTAATTATCTTGCTCCTTTAAGGACCCTCTTGGGAATAAAGGCCAGTCGATATTTCCTAACAAACAAATATGAAACTAAGTCTTCAAGTATCCTTTTAAGGACCCATTGAATATAAAGGTTAATTGAATCCATTAGACCATAATGGATTCAAGCACTCATTTGACTAAAAGAAGTATCCCGCCCCTAAAAAAACCATTTATTACATCAAACAAATTACATATTTTCTACTTTTATGTATGTCAACATTAATTATTTCCCCATGGTCATTAGATTTAATCTAAAAACCTAAGCAATTCAAACCATCTAAAAACCCTATCTATTGAAAATTAGGAAATAAACGAGTAAAAAATATAACATCATCCTCATTTACCCCAAAGAGATAAACACGTAAGTCCACAAGTTGAACTTCATTCTTGTAATGTATAAATACAAATATATAATCTCTTTTGATGTGAGGGTATGTCTTCTAGACCCATCACACAATAAAATAACGTCATCACCAAAGATATGGTGGGACAAATATAATGTTCTTCCTAGATTAATAACTTTAGAGTTCATGTCCTTTTATCCTCAAGAATCTCTCTACTCAAGTCCTCTACTATAATAAAGAGAAACATAGGAGATAGTAGACACTCTTGCTTGAGTCCTTTAATTGATCTTGATTCTTTAATAATCCTCAATGCATTTGAAGAGTTTGATAAACCCATGAAGAAAAGTAAACACGATCATCTTTAAAAAAAAGAATTAATAGTGGCACACACACATATACATACTACACAAAGATTTACCATGGAAACCCTTAACTAAGAAAATCAACATGATTGAGAGTTGCTTCTCTCTCCATGTCATTGTATTGTCTTCAACATTTTCAATACAATATTATAGCATCCAAAACCCCAATATATTAACCTAGATTAAATTACAACCCTATTTAATTAATTATAATTAGCTAACAATGGGTCAAAAAAACATTGGCCAAAATAGCACAAGGTACACCAAAAAAATTGACCCAAATTTTCATTTGGGGGATCCATCCTAATTCCTACATAGACCTCCTTTGCTCCAACAAACTACAAAGAGAACAAAACATGTCCAGCATTTTCCAAGTTGTTGTAACCTTTGAAAATTGGAACAAATGGAAAACATTCATGTAATCGATTGCTAGGGGAAACATGCCCATTCATTCTCTACACTAAAAGAAATTTTCATTATTACTAGACATTGTCAATTAATTTTCAACATTATTCAAGGTATCAATATTCTCCAATTGCACATTTTCTTTTTCAACCATATCTCCGAAAAAATGGCATTGTACATCAATATATTAATTTTATTGGAATCCTAAGAACGGTTCTCTTCTACAAAAATTGCACTTGATGTTAGGAATCCCCCCTTGCTCGAGGATGTAGGGGTATATCCCTTAAGGTGAAAGTTTCTAGACCCTTCTACAGTATTTTGGTTCCTTTGAGAAGCCTCTTATGTATTGCATAAAACAGAAGTGACCCTTGACATTATATCATAAGAAATAAAGCATTGTAAGTTTTTTGTCAAGTAATAATAAACAAAATCGAAGCTTACATGCCCCATGGTTTTTACCTATGTGCAATAGTGTTTCCACATAAATCAAATCTTCTATTGTTATTGTTGTTTGATTCTATTTTTAATTTTTTCTAACATATTTATCATATCCTAGAAAACGCATTGGCATACGCTTTATTTTGAGTGGGAGATGCAACAATGATGATAGGTCTAACCTAGTTCTAGATTAAGAAGTTTGAAGGAAATAATTTCTCCCTATGGAAGATGAAATTGGAGTATTTTCTAGTTAAAATGATCAAGCCATAGTGGTGAAAGGAGTTGTGAAAAAATGAGCAAGATGATATATGAGTGGTTAAAAACTGTATAGGAGGGTAGTTTCTATATTTTTTCTTTTCTGAACATCCTATATCTTCTTCAGTGTTGTTGAAGGAAAGATTGTAAAATACCTTGCAGAGAAACTCTGAAATATGTAGGTGACCGAATCATTGAACAAATAATGTTTTCTTGAAAAAGAATCTACATCATCTAACGATGAAGGAGGGTTCAATCGTGGAAAATCCTGTAATCAAGTATACTACCCTTATAATCAATAAATTGTTCTTAATTGGTGTAAATCCGTAGGATGATGATAGAGCAATAATTTTATTATGTTCCCTCCTAGATACTTGGGATCATTTGTTATGACCATGACCAACTCATCATCGGAAAATATGAAATTTGATGATGTTGTTGACACTTTTCTAGGAGAAGAGTTGAGGTGAAAACCATCTATGGATCCCTCTACTAGTGAATCTCTATTTGTAAAAGGTTAATTTTAACAAAAGGGGTCAACAAGGTAGTTCATAGTATGGATCTAAGTCTAAAGGATGGAAGCTGAAAGGGAGTTATGGAATTGTGGGAATATAGGGTACTTAAGGAAGCATAGTTGGGCATTAAAAGAAGGTAAAGAAGGATAAAAATCCAAATCAACCATTAGCTAAGGATAACACAATAAATTTAGAACAAATGACAATATTAATAACAGATCTATCTTATATGCACTGGATTTGGAATCATGTGCATCTTTTCATATGTCTCCATGTAGATATTAGCTTGTAGAATATAACCCCTATAGTATTGGGATGGTCTACATGGGTGATGATCATCCTCTAAAAATTGTGGCAAAAAGGGATATTAGGATCAAGCTAGACAATGAGAGATCAAGGAAGCTATGCGATGTATGACATGTATTAGATCCTGCATGGAATAATTTGGTCTCAATCAAGATGATGAAACTAGAGTATTCTACTACCTTCGGTGATAATCATTGCAAGATAACAAAACAAGATCTAGTGGTGGTAAAAGCAGAATCTTATGGGAACATGTATTTCCTGTGAGATGTTACAATGAAAACTCATGCACAAACAATTGACTCAAGGAATTTTTTTATGCAATGATGATGTGGCATCAATGACTTGGACACATGAGTACATTTTTTTTGAAAAATTACAAAACCGAGGCATGCTTTTTGGGAATTATTTACCATATTGGTGATAAATATCTGATAAATAATAATTAAAAAAAAAAGCTATACTGATTTCCATGTGATCATATTACCACATTATGCATCTCCACCAGGATGTGTATCTTATTAATGTGCATAAATTTGGCAGCTTCTCCATTCCAATGGAATTTTTTTTCAAAAATATACAATCAATTATCTTCAAGATAAAGAGGTGAGGTAGTGTTCTTTCATACCATGTTCCTGGGTTTGGAATCCACCCACTAATCTAAAATGGATATGCACAAGACAATTAGCTTCAGTATAGGCTCAATGAGGATTGGCACCAAGCACCATGCACTAGGTAATGAAATGATTGTGGCGAATACATGTTGATGTGAAGGGCCCCAGCCAACATGACGGGTTTCCACCATGTATCTAAGTTGAAAAAAAAGAGAGGAAAACACAAGTGAATCCAACCAAGCATGAACTGTATTAAAATAGAAAAATAAAACATGTATGTTAAAAATAGATGAGACTATGGTCTCATTCCTCAAATGTACCATAAAGACAAATAAACTCAACGGGCTTGGGAGAAGTTGAGGAGTCAAGGAAGATTCTCTTTCTAACTATCCTAATGTCAGACATTTCTATAAAATGATTCCTCGACAATGAGAAGGGGGTTCTTTGGTTGAGAATGAGAGAAATGTTGCCCAAATGCTAATGATAAGCCCTAAAGAGGCACGAGAGATCTTGTAATTTGTACATTACCAAAATAAAAGAGCCTGGATGAAGCCAATTGAATGTCGGTTTTCCCATTTGGGTTTCCAGGTTAAATAATGTTTTCCTATGAATGATTGACTCAGTTCCTTGTTGTTTCTTTTTGGTGGATTTGGTTTGTGAATGCCTACAAAGTATTTATTTGAGTTTTAATGCCTACCATTGTGACTAAATAGCTCTGGTAATGAAAAAAAATTGCCCATGAGAAGAAAAACGTTTTTTTACTGATATAAAGGCTTCACTACATGTTCATTGTATGAATTTGCAATTCCTTGGGGTGTTTTCATTTTTCTAGGATGAGTTTTCTTTACTAAGGAGAATTTATAAGTGCATGGTCATTTTTGTAGTTACTGGGTGATTTTAAATAATGCTAGACACATTCATTTGGCTATGGGATGCATGATAAACAACTCGTGAAGGACTAAAATGTTTTTTGAGCATATGAACAACTCGTAGAGGAATAAAAATGTTTTTACATCATACACAACCCATAAGTGGACAAAGAGTGAATTAAAGGTTGAAAGACATCCTTATTGGTGTGTTTAGTGGGATATGAGCCTCTAAATTACAGAACACCCACACTCTCTAATTTGTATATATATTTTTCTTCATGTATATAGAATGTTGCATGCCAAATTAGAACATCCATAAATTTCTCAAAAATAAAATCAATCTCAAAAAATCATTTATTCCTTTAAATGAAGCTTTGAAATTTAATTTAGAATTCATGGCAGCTATAAAAATTGTTGATTATACATTGTCATCTTTGTGAATTCCAATTTTCACCCGCATTACAACACATGACAAAGAATATTTATTCATACTTATTTTCTTCTTTATAAGGTGATGATGAATTTCATACATATTTATTTTCTTCTTTATAAGGTGATGATGAATTTCATAGTGGTAATAGGTGCTTAAGGTGATTAAATTTTTTTTTTGTTGCCTTGTTCACTCAAGTGGGTATTTATTTGCACTAGGATTCGCTCAAGCTTGAATTTTGTGCAAAGGGAACCTTATATTTATTTTCCCCATTTCATGTGAAAATGAAACTTTGTAAAATTCTCATATTCAAATTTGTCAAATCTTGAATTCATAGTGCCAAGGTATTGAGTGTTTATTATATTGTTTTGTTCTTATCAAATTTCAAACGTTATTGGGATATTAGGTTTTGTGTTCTAAAAAATATCGAATCACTGGGCTATGGAGATGTTTCTCTCAGGGAAACAATGATGACAAAGTTTGGGGTTTTTCTAATTTCATGTAAGAATGTTTGGTCTTTGAAAAAAGTTGTAATGTTATTTTAGTATAGATCATTTCTTGACTAGTGTTTGGAAAGATTCACTTGTCATCTATTTTGTATCTAATATCATGGAACATATGATACTTAAATAATATTGAAATTATTTGTGTAGTGTTCCTTACTTATATAAATTGAGAATCACTAAATATATAACAATATTAACATGCATTAAATTATAAATAAGTAACACAAAAGTATAAATATGAGAAAAAAGAGCATTTTTATTACACGAACAATGTTTGTCAGCTTCTTATGGTATAATGACTAGTCACTTGAGTAGATATCCATTAAAATATTCTTCACACTTAACATATGATAGCCTTGAAGCTTTTTTAAATAGGCTTTAGATGTCTAAAACCCTAACTATTTTACATGGTCAAATAATATCTCCTAGTGGGTATTGATTAATTAACACACCCCTTTTACATTGATTGATTAACACTAACTAATTCAGTATTATTACACAGTTATGCCCTATAATATGTACGATTACTTGCTATAGTAAAGTGAGTTAGGATAGAACCCTAAAATTCACCCCCTTCAAAAGCAATGTTTCCCTCAATGTTGAAGGTGCATAAACCACTATAAATTGTTTGTTGGCTCCTAAGTGGAATATTATTGAAACATGTCTTTGCACTAGATCAAAAATATCCTTGATGGTGCATCCTTGCAATTATATTTCCATATAAACCAATGGCCCATTTTTGTAGCTAGTTAAACCCAAAGAGAGCCTTCCTCATCCAATTATGGTAAATTAGTTTTTACTTTGAAATTGGATCACACCACTTTTTTAAGGCAAGAGACATGAAATACATGTTGCATCGTCGAGCAGTCTAGATAAACAAGATTATAGGTGACCTATTCAAAATGTTGTAGAATAACATAGGGTCCATAAAATTTTAGAGAGAGATTTTGATGAGGATGGATCTTGAGAGAGGTCCTCCTATATGGTTGTAGTTGAATAAACACTTGACCCCAAACTATGAAGGAGCACTCATCAACATCTTGATTAATTATATTCTATGAAAGAATCAATTTGTCTTTAAAGATGCGTAGAATGTTAGGCATGGTGCAAGGTGTAACATCCACTACTTGAACCCTAGACATACCTAGTACATAAGAGATCATTGATAAGGATTTTTTATTGTACACTACTTCATATAGATTCATATTTTTGGAACTATGATAAGTGGTATTACACCACCATTTTTCCACAAAGATCCATTGTTGCCATTGATGTGGCTTATTAGATGCAAAGTATTGAAAGTAATTTTCCAAGCACTTATTAACCACTTCAGTTTGAGCATCTTCTTTGGGGTGGTATGACTTACTGAGATTAAACTGAGTGTGTTAATGTTTGATGACATATTTCCATAGCTTCTTAGTAAAAATGGGGTCACGATAAGAGATAATAGAAGTAGACATGCCATGGAGCTTGAAAATTTGATCCAAAAAATTAGGGGCCACCAAAGAGGGTGTGAAAGTGGGTGGTAAGACACACAAATGGGTATATTTGGGCATATGGTATACTACCAAAATAATGACCATTTTATTTCTTTCCGCCCCACAATGAAATCCATATGAATGTTCACCCATTTATGATTAGTAATGGGTAGTTGTTGTAAAGACCTTGATGAGTTCATTGTTTCACCTTTATGCCATCGGAAGATGTCGCAGACCATAACAAAGTTATGGATATATTTTTTCAATATTGTTAGGGGATTTAAATGACAATATAGAAGGCCTCTATCACAACCCTCTCTAATCATTAGCAAGTTCTCAACCATGTTGTAATGTAGAATGGAGAATAGAGTGACCAACCCATGGTATGATAACGTTGAGTGCAAGCATGCTATAAAATCCGTGAAGTATGCTTCTAACAAGTTCTTCAAAACTGACAAGATGTCTAGGTAGAAATATCTAATTAAAATGAAACAAAAAATATGTTATATAAATAGAAAGCAAGATCTAATATTGTGTACATCTCTAAGGTAGATCCTAAGAATTTCAAAAATGCAAATTCTAAGTTGTAGAATTAATGAAAACAATAGCAGTAGTTTAAATGTTAGACATTTTTTACCTTTTATGAGCTCTTTTTTTGGTTTTTTTTTTTTACATTATATGGTAAAAAATTTAGATTAATTCTTGGAAAAACATACGATAGTTGTGAAATTTGCATAATCTAGGGACCCTTGGGGTATTTGAGGATGTTGAATCCATTTATGCATTAGAAAACATGATTTAAACACTTCAAAATTTAAATTGGAAAAAAAATTCACCGAATTCCAATTAAAAATCACCAAAAATTCCAAAAGTCTAACAAGTAGACTACTCCAAAACAATATGATTACCTTAAAGGACTTGCATTCCTACCTTAAAAGAATTTACGAATCCCCTAATGTTGTGCACAACATTCAAACCCTTTCTACATAAGAGTTTGACGTTAGGCAACTCACAAAAGGAAAAGCTAAAAACATATAAAAAAAACCAAGAACAAATCTTAAAAATCGGTGGTCCTATCCTTATCAATCACACCTACAAGCTTTTTAATTAGCAATCAAGTAGGGTTTTTCTAAGCCCAAGCATATCACATTCCATTGTAACGTAATGTAATGGTTTTCAGATCCACGAGGAGTGATTAACGGTGCTGTTAATATGTTTGTGCTTTAATCTGTCATGAAGGGGCCACTCTCGCGGAGATATCGATAATAAAGTAAAAGTATACAAATGGGGCTCTCTAAAATAAAATATTCAAATGGGTGGAGAAAAAGTAAAAGTTGTCATTTTTGTACTTCGAATATATGCAAGGATAAATATATTCAAAGATAAAAAAGTAAGGAAAAGAGAATTACTAAGTTATTTTAAATAAAGGTAAAATATAGGTAAAATATATATTTTAAATAAATAAAGGTAAAATAAAGGTAAAATATATAAGGAATAGATATATTTGTATGAAATATTATGATCTGTTTTATTATTATGATCTGTTTTGTTATTTTAAATAAAGGTAAAATATATAAGGAATAGATATATTTGTATGAAATATTTTATTATTATGATAAGTTTTTTTATTTTAAATAAAAATAATATATATATATATATATTGGGTATCAATCCAAAAATATTATGGATGTCATCAAAGTAGACATTTTTCTTCACACGGGTACCAAATCAAAAAATCCATAAAATTCTCAAAAATAAAATCAATCTTAATATCTACAAATCATTTATATGTTTTCATGAAGCTTAGAAGTTTGGAGATAATTTTAAAGATTCTTAAAATTATACATTTTGGTAATTGATTATATTGTTTTTTAAGCTTTTTCGATTCCAATTTCCATCCACATTAGAATGACTTATGATGAACAATAGTTATTTATAACGACTATATTCTTTGTGAAGTGATCATGAGTTTCATATTGCTTAGAGGTATTAACTCAAGTGGGAATTTATGTGGAGTGGGATGCTTTCTAGTTGGAATTTTGTGTAATAAATACTTTAAATTTATTTTTCCATTTCATGTAAAAATGAAAATTTTATAAGACTTATTAGATTTAAATTGATTAAATATAGAATCTATAAGGTACATATATACAAGATGTTAGGTGACAATTGTATTTCTTTGTTCATATCAAGTTTCAAACTTAATAGGATTTTGAGAATATATTATAGGATGGAAGACTTGGGTTCTTTTATGACTTGGATATTAGGATTTTGTGCACTAAATAATGTTGACAACTTTTGGTTACAAAGACATTGCTTCAAGTGGAAATACGATGAAGAATTTTGGAATTATTTGTAAAAATATACAAGAATTTGAGATTGACTAATCGTGATATTTGAAAAAAGTTGTAAGATTATTCTAGCATATATTGTTTCTTAAATAGTGCTTGCAAAGTTGCACTCATCATTCTTCCCATGTTTAATATAATGGACATATAATCAAAATAAGCTTTGGCCTTATTTTATTCACTAGATTTTGTACTAGACTTGATGTGTTTCTATTAGAGTCATTCTAGTATCTTGCAAACTCCTCAAAACAAGTCTACAAGGTGTAAACCATAAAATGGATCATTAAAAGTATCCTCTAGAAAATTGGACTTGAACTTATTGTATATTCTATACAAAGAAGAAGAATGCTTGTTATGGGAAAATGCCACAATTCCAAATATTCATCTAGATATACTTAATCTAGATTATCCCTATGAATACATGTGTGAAATGAGATGTTTATTATATAATGATAAGATTACACACATGAAGTAGTTTAAACCTTGTTTTGCTAAACCAAGGGCTTATTATTATTTTTTTCAATAGCTAGGCTTATTTACATGTATCAATATGCAAAGGAAACTTAAATATTAATTTCCATGAAAATAAAAATAATGATTAATTTTTTCATCTTATGTAATAGCAAATGTAATGAAAATGAAACTATGTTTTAATATGTGGCATCCCTTAACCCTTTTGATCAGCATGGGATCATCTTCATGAGGAAGATTGTTGAATGAGAAACAATAATTAGATACTAAATAAATACTTAAAGAGACAAACGAATAATCAAGATGACAAAGATGATAATTATTTAATATTTTAATATTTAAAACTTAAAACTTTTAATTTTGATTTTTATATTTTTTTAATTTGTGATTATCAAGCTTCTAGGTGTCATTGATTTTTACGCCTTCATCTCTTTTAATATTTTATATATGACCTCTATTTTAATGGCCTCTATTACCTTTGTTTTACCATAAAGTTTTACATTTGACATTAGCAATGATATGGGACTTATCTATACAAATTGGTGTTGGAGATAATGCTTCCATTAATGTAATTTGTTGAGTTTAGTGATTGGTTTAAGAATTTTTGGAGGTTGTTGAGAGATTCTCTCAACCTATATATCTATGTTTGGAATAAGTTGGATATGAGAACAACTATATATATATATATGTTGTAATTGAGTACAAGGGTGTAATAGATATATTATTTTTTGTGTAATCATGTCCACCTCAAATTATGTCTTGGTATCATAGCATGTTATGGATTAATTGCCTCTTGGGGAGGGCCAAGAGGATGTGAGAGCAGATTTTGCTACAAGAGTAGGCTTAGGGGTGTGAGAATATATTTCTTTCGCAAGTGATTATTTCATGTGAAGATTTCTTATTTCTATAGTGTGTTATCTAGTTCCTCCTAGAGATGGAGCTGTCATTTACAATAGAGTAGTTGTTGTGCATTGGGATTATATTGATCCTATCCATATCGAACATGACTAAGAACATATTGAAGTCATATTTGAAGTTCGTTGTTGGTGAAAGAAGACGTAAAAATATATAAATAAGAGATCCATCCAGACACTGTCCATGTGACTCTTAAAAACTACAGATTAAAGAGTATAAGGAAGTAACCATTTTTTTGCAGATCGTGTCTAAAAATTAATGCTATGTGGAGAAGGTTTGAGCCTTGAATTAGAAAGATCTTTCCTTTGGTTTTATTTGTGAAGGATAATTATTTTCTCTCACATAATAATGCAATTCATGGAAGCCATTAGTTGCGATTTGCATGTAGAGTTCACATGGTACATATGAGATCCATCATTTTGTCGTTTATTCCCTAAAGAGCCTCATGGTCCGCATCAACCTGTTCTTTAACGAAGTAAACGTCCAGTTATTTCATGCTTCTTTGATTTGGAAGAAGTTCTTTTATGATTTCTAGGCATCTATCATGTTTCTATTTTGCATTACTTGTAGATGTGTTGAGATGAAGTAGACTCTGTACGTGATAGATCTGCTAACCATAACACTATTTCTTTCTCCTTGACCACATACCTATATAACTAGAAGTATGTATTTTGATGTAATTAGTGCTAGGATGGCAGCAGGTCAATAGAGTGATTCATTATTGAGATTGTCCTTCAAAAGGTCAAGAAGCGTCAATTCTACACTTCAATGATGGTTAGAAGCAGTTGTACCTTAAGTGAGTCAAGTGGAAGATTGAATTTGTGTTGAAGAAAGAGTGTAGTCTGTGAGACTTTAGAGTGGTAAAAAGTGCCAGTGAAGACCGTATCACACAAATATGACTTGCATGTGAATTATGTGTTTTCGATGTTGTCATTCCCAATCTAAGCATTAAAGGAGGGTGTTGGAAATAATGCTTCAATTAATGCAATTTCTTGAGATTATTGATTGGTTTGAGATTTGTTGGAGGTTGTTGAAATATTCTCTCAACCCCTATCTCTAAGTTTGGAATAAGTTGGATATGAGACCAACTCTATAAATATGTTGTAATTGATTACAAGGGTGTAATATAATTATTATTTTGTTTGTAATCGTGTCCACCTCAAATTATGTTTATTAAATGGCCAGTGTCTTTAGATTTCTTCGCTAAAGAGGATATTTTAACACAATTGTATTTAATGTCAACATAATGTTCTTTAAGTGTAGTTTTCAAGGATCTTCCGATCTCACTGATATAATGCTTATTGTCGGAGAAGGGAACAACACAAATTCCTTTATGATTATTTGGATCAATAACATCTTTAGCACAATCTAATAACTCTTTGAGGGTATTGCAAGGATAAAAATCCACTTTGATATTCCCCTTATTGAGAATTTTCTCAATCTTATTTGTGGTTCCTTTGATATAATAGAGGCTGATAGAATTACCATCATGAGGTTCTCAATTATTACAGTATCCATTTTATACTTTTACGAGAATTTTATTGAATTGATTATATTTATAGACTTTGATTTTGAAAACATTGGTGAGATGCCTTAGCTCTTGATTTATGTGATCCTTATTTGGTATTCTAGAGGCTCTAGTTATGTTGATGATGCCATTTTTTGGGGAAGGGTGGTGATGAGAATTGAGATGGAGATGTGTGTGTGTGTGTGTCAATATTTTTGTGGTAAAAATACTGAGAGATTGATCCATTGAATATTTTAGAGATAAAGGTATTAAGGACTGGGTTGCAATTATTTTATTCAAACTCGATTACAAATTGCATGCTTTCATCTTGGTTATTGAAATGAACTTTGAAGTTATCCATGTTATTCTTGCATGTGTATGATTTTTGTTTGTGTAAATTGAACCCAAGAGATAGAACAATTAAAATCACAAAAATGCTAATCAAACATGCAAAATTAACACCAAAGGAGACTAAAATAGGAGCATAACACTAATCTGTATTGAGTAAGTGTACAATAGGAAATCTTATGAATTAATAGGCTGCTTCAATATATAACTACATGATAGATTCAAATGCATAAGGATTCCATTCAAAAAGGTAAAAAAGCCGGCTTACTAAACCTAGTCAAATCCCCCATAGGTGCATAAAGCAGTTTCCAAATCCACCAAGATGCTCACGAATTGGCTAAGTCAAGTAAGAAAGCTAATGAGGGATGGAAAGAAAAATCATACATGCTTTTATTAGGATAAAAGGAGGGAGGATGATGTGGGAAAAATACAAGTCAACTACACCTAGTCTAGCTTTTCCTTTTGCCTTAAATCTCAATAAAACAGGAAGCTTTTCAGAAAAAGAAGATATGCACTTTGGAGGATCTGGAATAAAGCAGACACGGTTAAAATGGGTTTCCAGGATGTTTCCCAAGTGCTCCATGACTCAGTTTTAGCATGTGTTGACTTCTAGGACATGTAGAAGGCAACTAGCATAGAGTGGAATCTAGGAAACTAGGTAATAAGACAAAAATGATTTAATTAATGTATAAGGTAGGTAACTATGGGTTGGTTATTCTAACATTGTTAATTAATAATAATAATAATAATAATAATAATAATATTGTCATTTTAAAAAGTACAATTAAAAATAATAATTAAATATTATGTTATTAATGTTATAATTTATAAGGCATACTTGTTACTAGTAGTGATAAGAAGAGTGAGTGCATCCCACAGTTAATGGTTTTCCTATACATTGAGAACACATCATTGTTATCATCACTAGATACCTATATCTACTTAGAAAAACCCATATGGATGCATATTAACTTGCTCCACTTCTCTGGATCATATTTGGTTGTTACCATGCATGATTTCATGGAAAATTCATTCCTAAAGAAGCAAGTCATAACAACTACTCATTCCCCTTCTGCTTCCCTTTTTCTTGTGCATTCTTTGTCTCCCTAGCTAAAAGAGATTGATTCTTGGAGGCTTTTAGGGATCCCATTTGGATAAACTTATCTTGTTCTTGGATTGAGGATTTATTGAAGGTGGACACAAAAAGTTAAAATTCATGGCCAAGGTTTCTCAAAATGGATAGCATCGGCTGCTCATCCTTCTTGTCAATTCCACATTGTTTGCACTACATGACCAAAGACTTGGATTTGGCAAAAAACCGTTGGATAGTTTCGAAATTGCTGGGTTGAAGAGAAATCAAGTCATTCTCCAAAATCTAGCCTCTTAGCTCATCCTTCTTTTCAAATAGTGATTCGAGCTTTATCCATACTTCCTTCGGGATTTTTAATCCATTAAGGTGGAAGAACAACTTCCTCTTGATATAAATACACATGAAGCCAAAAGCTTCATCCAATTTTTCAGGTACTTTGGTTTCTCTAAAGATTGTGGGGGTTCGACCTCCTTACCTATTGTAATCCTATACAAACCACTATTGTGCAAGACTATATTCATATCTCCCCTCCAGTCCATGTAATTAAAAGGTGTTAGGATTCTTGGTGTCAAGGCAGATGAATTCTCCATTTTTTAGTTGTAGGAGCAACACAACTCTTCTGAATTCTTCACAAAACCTACATAAAAATATCAAATTGAAGGTAAACTAGCTCTATAGAGCTCTGGTACCATGTAAAATTGTTAATTCTAGAAGACCTTCAGGATAGATTGAACCTCACAGTGAAATAAGAATGAAGGATATTGATTTTACAGTGAAAAAATCATAAACACGCACAGTGAAATTGAACATAGAAGGAACACTCAAATTGAATCAAATAACTAGACAAAATATTCATTAATAAGTATGAAATACATCCATTATACAAAGAAGGAAATTCAAATCCTCTAGGAGTGATCCGAATCCAATGACTTAGACATGACTAACTTTGGGAAAATCACCACTAGAGACTCACTAGTGCAACTCCGGACAACTGAAACAGTGAATAGTCAGTTAATTGGCCATGGTAGGTGAGAAAAGGCACCTATGTCCTCAAATAATGCAAAGGATGCACTTGGATAACTGAAAGTGACCTGAATGTGGTCCATCGGAGCATGACTCAACACTGACTAGGATGACCTGAAGGTGGAACTCCTGTAACTCAGAGTGAGCTCCTAAAGTATAGGGATTAGTCTCTAGAGCTCCTATATTTATGCATGAGGGCACATCAAGTAGCTAGTGGTCCCAAGAGGAAATATGCATGCACTAATGGAAGTGATAATATTATCCTAAGTTAGGAAACTGGTAAAAAAGACTATTGTGGACAAGGGAGGATTACAATAATATTATCATACCGATTATATATGCAGTGCTACTAATGTGTGCATTGAGTGTGCAATGATAGGTATTACTATTTTTCGACTGACTCTAATGTGGAAATAAAGGGGGCCATAGAGAATGGGAAAACACACATAAGTGTTTGACAACTTACTGTCGACTCTTAATAGCAACCCACACACAAGTTGGAATCCCTATTATCTTGTTCGGGTAGTGTGTGTCACATCGATAGGCCATAAAGAATTGGTCACATGCAAGGAATATGAGGGGTGTACAATAAAAATTACATTATTCCTCAACCAGCATTAGTATCACATAGGTTGTAGGAGAAAGACTTAAAGTGTATAGTAATAAGGGGACTTGGGAACTTAGAGAGGGTTTTCGCAAGCGTCCTTGGGCTCTATTATACTGATGTATATAGTAATTAATTTTTCAAAAAATTTCATAGGTATAATTATGTAATGGGAGCTTCAAACATGGAAATTACTAGTTTGGGACTACGATGGAAGGTGATTTCCAAGCCTTCCCAAATCACCTCTAAGGGATACTAATTTATTAAAGGAGGGTATTTTATGGTTCTATTTTGTATTTTCCACCTATAATTACATTCAAAATTTCATTTTGACTCTCAGAAGTTAGTTTTCCAAATCAAAAGTGAAAACTAGTCAAATTTTAAGGCATAAAGAGCATAGGTAAAATAATCGGTGCACAAAAGATACTTAATATCAGTATCAAAACTCAGGATTTTTTTTATATTGATGCAGAGAGTCAAAATAAACTATAGATGGTCGTTACAATCCAAGGGATATCATTGGCTCTTCTACAACAAATTCACTTCACTAGATCACCCAAAAAACACATAGAAACTCAAGGAGAACAAATGTGGCATATGATTTTCTACCACCACACCAACACCATGTACCACTATTGTCATTAATATGAAATAAACCTTTTAAATGGAGCTGACTACTCCACTCCTAAAAAAAAATGATTAGGGGCACATCTCCCTCAACGGTTGCAAGGGGCACATCTCCCAAGCATGGAATTTACTCAAGCAAATTCTCGATACAAATCAATAATAAAAATAGAATAACCAAGAATTGTGATTGATTATTTTTATATAGATTCAAATATACCTCAAAACCATGGGAAAATACAATGGGGGTAATAAACCAAGTTTCCCCACTACCGCCAGCAACCAACCACTCCTTGGAAGAGATCTAGTCAAAGATGCATTGAATTATCCCAACTCCTCCATAACTCCACAAGTGTGCTTCCCGTGGTCACCTACAGCTACATCAGTAAGAATTTGAGCTCCTTGGACCAAATTTTCATCATTACAACTCATAAATACCTCAAGGGAAGTTAGATCTAAGCCCTAAATGAAGAGTTTCAACCTCTTCCCCTAAATCATGGAATTTCCATGTTTTATGGAAATGGTCCAAATTTGGCCCAAAATTGACTTGAGTGCTTCCTTATTCTTTTGACCACTTAATAAAATAATAAAATCCCTTGGGACCCTTTTTATTCCTATTTTTTATCCCAATCCATAAGTGAACAAACTTTCCTTTTAATGAATTTAGGCAATTTTTATTGTAATTTTAATTAATTCCCAAATAGAATTTTCCACTTGAACCCATGGGTAATTGGAGTGGATACATATGCTTCTAGGAAGGGGACATGACAAAAATCTACTACAATGATTTTTCATGAAAACTACAATTTATAAATTAAAAAATAAAACAATAATAATTTCTTGCATCAAAAGACTACAAAATAGTTAAGACTTTTTTGAATATATAGAACTTCAAAAATAAGGTTAAAATGAGATATTGTATTAATCCCATTCATATCCCGTTAATAAGAAGAATGAGAGCTTAGTAACTTTTAGTCATTTCCTTTTGAATTTAAAAAACACTATATAGTTTAAGAGCAAAAAATCATTTGCTATGTGTATTTCTTTTATTTGAATCATTTAAAAACAAATTCTAAAACTAATGAATAAACTACATCAATACAATAACAATCCGAAGAAACATAATTTTCAGTTCTATAAAATCCAAATATGTTTCCATACGAGAAAGAAATGGAACTTTTGATGGTGTATATTCATTATCACAAGGAACCGTCTACCTAAACATATACTCTAAATTAGGATTTATGCTGATATAAATATAAAATTTCTTAGACTTAAAGAATATTTGCATCATCATAGCGAGAGCCCTCTTCCCAAACCATTTCTTCAAACTAAGAGTAACCTACATGGAAATTTTTCTTACACCAAGACAATCTTGGACCATAACCATTCATGCTGACCGAGATGGACTTAGAAGCAAAAAATTGACCACCTTTCCACTGAAGTGTTGTTAGATTGTATGGCAGGTTTTTCACTGTAAGTGGTGACTTTGCCTCCATTACATGTCTTGAAACATAAGTATTTTTTACAACCATTTGAGATGTAACATATAATACATGTTATTTTATAAAGAGTTAGATTTATTTGACCTGAAACTCAGCTTAATATAAAAATAAGAGTAGCATCATCACATACATCATTCAAACCATCAATTTTCATTTTACTCTTCTAATAGTTTATATCAATATTTGTTCACCTATTTGATGGATATGCTTCATCATCTTATATATACCAAGCATACTAAAGAAACGTCAATTGCCAATCTCATGCTAACCCATTGAAGATGAATAAATGTTCCATATAAAAACTATTGATGTAAATTGAACATATGTGTGTGTGTGTGTGTTTCATCATCTTTTGTAACCCAAGCATACTAAAGAAATGTCAAATGCTAAAAGTTGAAGATGAATCAATATTTCATATAAATAATATTGATGTAAAATGAACTTGTGTGTGTGTGTTTCTGTGTGTGTATGGAGAGAGAGAGAGAGTTGTATTAATGAAAACATCAAAAAGAGTATAAATGAACTTAATTTGTACCCAATCAACCAAACTTTAATCATTAAAATAATTTTAAAATATAAAAAAGTAAGTGACCTCGTAAATAACATTGCAGTAGAACTTCAATATTTTTAGTATAGACCTTTCACTTCAATTTTATTAGTTGTTGCATAAAATAAATTCCTTATTGAAATATAAATATGAGAAAACCACAAAATATACCATAATATTTTTGGTGCAACATAACACTTAAAGTAATCTAGTTTTGCAAAACAGAAATTTGAACCAAAATGTTATATTCTATTGCAACATCAGTAACTATAATCATTGATATTTGAATCCCCATCTATTAAATTTCACTACACGTTCAACTTCATAGAGATCTCAACCATTTCATAAACCAAAGAACCAATAGACTTGTCAATATTAAATTAGAACAATATTTATAAGTACTGTCAATAATTTCAATCACTTACATTAGACTTGCACAAAATGACATATAATGAGCGATATGAATAATAAAGACTAAAAAACATGCAAAATTAATTAAAAATACAACAACTTTGCAAACTAAATGAGATCCATGTACAATATACATGATATTTATATTTATGCATAAATAAGAACAAAGCTAGTCCTTTTGTAAAATAAATTAACAAACATAAATGGAAATAATATAAAGGATAGATGACATGAAAAAAATGGGAACATGTTTTTTAAGCTTTGGTTTTATGAAAATCATATTTACATATAAACACGAGATTAGAGAAAATAAGAATAAGTACCCTACATATAAAACTTAAAGTTATATATTGACAAATGCCAAAAAAATTAGTCATCATTTTATATATCTTCCATTTGAAAAAAGTAATTAGTTGTTGCTTAATTCCATAAATGTTTGTGGTTACTTAGATTTATTTTACATTTTAAAAAAAATTACTTTATGATGTATAAGTAATCCAAATAACCTTAAATTAATAATGTTTAAGAAATTGAAATACATCATTTTAATTACCATTTCATTGCTATTTGTCTAATTCTGTAAAGCACTAAGTAAAATAGAAAATTTGAAAGCAACTTACAAAACACAATAAAATAGAAATTTAAGAAATCATAATAGAAAGTAGAAAATCGAAAGTTTGAGAAGTCAAATGCATTATCCATCCTTTTTCAAAACCTTCTTCTAAAATCATTCTTAGAAACTTCCCTCAAATAACTCCACGTGCATTAATATGAAAGTATTCAATGTTGGCACTATTAAAATCATTTAGTTATAGATAATGCATGGAATTATTAGATGCCTCGCCGTGAATTTTTTTAGGAGTAGGTTAGAATATTAATTTTGATAAAAAAAATAGAATGATTTGACTTTTTCATAAACAAGATACATGATTAAATCTTGATTCCTTATATCATTGATGCAATGTTTGAAATTCTACAAAGAAATTTAATTCAAACGTCTTGGGAAACAATTTTGGGTTCTCGGAACTAGGAGAAAAGGATGTGTAGTGGGCATGATCTTAACCTAATATATATTTGTGTGTGCATTTTGGTGAAAGAAATCACAAATAAGTGAGGAAAATTAATCAAGTCTTATCATTCCTATTGAATTAAATACACTCTACAAGAGAGAAATGTATATTCCCTTTTTGTCCTCAATTGGATATGAGGTCATGATCAATCTTCACCTAAGCCAGAGCAATTAAGCTCCACCTCCTAAAGTCCTTCATGCAATAATAACAAGAGTCTTGTTGTGGAGGTGATTGTTACAATAGAGAAATGAACTAATGTAGAGGACATAAGTGGAGAATCCTAAGAAGAAAGTTACATGAGGGCCAAAAAGGTTGCACAGATTGATCACATCTGGAATTAGGAATTGCAGTGCCCACTTTTGATTGAGATTGACTGGTGAACCTTTGAGGGCGCATATTTGAGAGTGACCTAGTTAAATAAACAAGAATAAATTATTTTATGTTTTTATTCATAGAATACAGATTGTTGACTCGATAACAATTAATAAATATGTCAGAATGCTGAATAAATATGTGTTATGTAGAAATGATAATAAATGATAATTTTCTTATTTCATAGATGTGAATAACTATTGTTGATTGAATTGCAATGGATGAATAAATTTGAAAATAAATAATCATGATTACTATGTAAAATTATTAATTCCACAATATCTTTAGGCTAGATTGAACCTCACAATGAAATAAGAATGAAGGAGATTGATTTTACAGTGAAAAAATCATAAACATGCACAGTGAAATTAAACATACAAGGAACACTCAAATTGGAGCAAAATAAATGGACTCAGTATTCATTAATCAATGTGTAACACATCTTTTATACAAAGAAGGAAATTTGAATACTCTAGGAGTGATTCGAATCCCATGACTTGGAAATTACTAACTTTGGAAAAATCACCACTAGAGACTTACTAGTGCAACTCTGGAAACTAAAACAATGAACAGTCAATTAACTGACCATGGTAGGTGACCAAAGGCACCTATCTTCTCGAATCACGCAAAGGAGGAACTTGGATAACTGAGAGTGAAATAAATGTGGCCCATCGAAGCATGAATCAACACTCACTAGGGTGAATTGAAAGTGTAACTCCCATAACTCAGAGTGAGATCCTAAAATTGAGGGATTTTTCTTTAGCACTCCTACATTGATGCATGAAGGTGCATCAAGTGTTTAGTGTTCCCAAGAGGACATCTACATGCACTAATGGAAGTGATAATATTATCCTAAGTTAGGAAACTGATAAAAA